>JANBXA010000606.1:6555000-6825368 GCA_030556225.1 Cricetiscus sungorus | reverse complement strand
AACACTGAGCTCTGGGTTGCCAAAGGGGATTCATTTTTACACTTGCCTTTCAGGCCTTTTGTCAGGTGCTCTTTTGAAACTGGTGGTGGACAGTCTAACCCAAATAGTGAGGGTTGAAGAAATAAGGTTTTACAAAGTCGGGGTGTTGTCCTCAGCTGGAGGAGTGAGTTCTGACCTCACTGGAAGGAATGCCTAGCCCCCTGCCTAGTTAGTGATGCCTGTATTTTTGAGATGCTATTTCCAAACCTTGGAACATTTCAGTCTTTGAGTAATCATTTTCAAAATCCAGTTTCCCCCTTAAGTTTGATAGACAGCCTGATAGCAGGAGTTGAATCATTTAAAGCCTACCCTGAATGAGCACTGTGTACTCCTAATCAGTGAGCTAAGACCTACCGGCCAAATGCAGCTTATTGACTGTTTACATAAATAACGTTCTTTAGAACCTAGACATGTTCATTCACTCATACATTTCTCAGGACTATTTTCAATGTAAATGGTAGAGTTGAGTGATAGGAACAGAAATCACATAGCTTGATTAATTCAGTGATTAAGAGTGCTTGCTATTCTTCCAGTAAACCTTAGAGCAGTTTTCCCCATGCATGTCCTGTGGCCCATCGCCACCTGGAACTCCAGCTCCCAAGGACCTCAAACTTCCTCCTAGCCTCTAAGGATACGTGGATACATGGCATACACTTGCACACATTCATACACTTAAAAAATAAAAAACAAATCTTTAGCTTTGAGTAGTGGCATTTGCTTTGATCCCAGCAGTCAGGGCCCATGGGGATATAGACCTTTGTGAGTTTGGGACCAGCCTGGTCTATATGGTAAGTTCTTAGTCAGCTTAGGCTATGCAGTGAAACCCTACCTCAGTAATTATAGTAAAAGAAATTTTTTTTTGAAAATGCTATCTGTCCTTTACTGAAAATGTTTACTCATCTCTATCCTTTATTGTATGATTTAGGGCCTTCAAACTTTCAATTTATAAATGACACAATCTCCAGTGTGTTTGACAGGTCCAGCCGTGCTTGCCTATAGGTACGTCTTATCATGGTATTTGAACCTCAGTCAGGTGCAATGCTCTTAAGCTTTGACTCCCTTCCTGTATATTTTTCCAGTCAGTCTTCTCCCATCTTTTTCTACCCTCTAGCTATTTGCCAAAGGGGAGAGATTGGATTTCTCTCTTTACCTGATCTGGTCACTTTCCAAGTACCCGATCCAGCTCTGTGTCACCCAGCAGGGTTTGCGGCATGAGGGCCATTAAGTACGTGGTAGACAGGAGAGATGCACATGTCTGGGTTTGTACAATGCGCGTAATTCAAACCCTGGGTCTCTCCTCAGGGGTGACACTCGTGCTAGCCTATTAAGGATGGGTTTTGTGTTTGGGGTTCTCTGTTAGTCCTCCCTCTCAAGAGCATTAAAGCTTTACTGCGAAGATCCTGAGTGTGCCGCTCGTTCTTGCTGGTGAGAGTAGCGCGGGACAGGGCACTTGCCAGAAGCTACTTCTCATTCGAGAACTTAGTCAGCCACATTTGTTTATGCCTCTAGGATGCCAGAGATTATTTCAATCCTATATTAATTACCTTCTTTCAGGCAGGCTCTCATGTATCCCAGGCTGGCCTTGAATTCTCTTTGTGGCTGAGGATTATCTCGTACTTCTGGTCCTCCTATCTTTATCTCCCCATTGCTGGAGTTATAGGAGTACCCTGTTTGTCCACACGGGGGATTGAACTCAGGACCTCATTCATGCCATTCAAGCACTCTACCAGTAGAGCTGTATTACAAACCTTTCTGTATACTTCTTTTAAACTATGCTCAATATAATGCCCGTCAGAAACAACTCCAGGGAAGAAAGATTTATTCTGGCTCATGGTCTCCCGGGGTTCAGTTCACCCTGATGGGCAAGGCATAGCAAATAAGTTTAGTTTGTGCCAGTGGGCAAATGGGATGCAGGTAGTTTACATCATGGTAGATCAAGGACCAGAAGCCAGAGCTTCAAAGACCTTGCCTTAGTTACCTATTTCTTCAGAGACCCCACCTCCTAAAGACCCCACGCCCCCCCAACACAGTGCCACCAGCTGGGAAACAATGCACAAGCTTGTGTGGAACATATCAGGCCGCAATCATAACAATTTCTTGGGTTTCCAGAATCTACAGGAAGGTAGGTAGAATCTGGTGGGCAAGGCCCCCATGTCTTATGGTGGGTACCACTTGCAGCTTTCTCCATTCCCCTTAACACAAAGTTCTGCCTTACCTCAGGAGATACAGGTTGTGGATACTGTTGAGCTAGCTGCAGTGACAGATAACCTTTCCCTTTCAGTCACTAACCCTCCCTAGTCAATAGACTCTGTTCTTCACTTGGACAAATATCCCCCCTTCATCTCAGTTAAAACAAACGAGTTCATGCTTCCTCTTCTGAGTTATCTTCTCTCTCATGTGCTGCCCTGTTAGCTTTGGTTTTCCCATGGCACTCCATCTTTTTTTCCTTTCTATACATACCCATTTTTTATCCCTGTGTCTACTCTCTGCCCCCTCCTCCCACCTGGCCTTCATCTTTCCTGTTTGTTCCCATCTCTCTTGGCTTGGTACACCATGGCAATGAATATAACTTCCATAAATGTTTGTAAGAATTATATGCTATTTTACTTTCTTTGCTTATGTAAAAGTTAAGTTATCTTAATGGTTAATGTGTCTTTAAGGAAAAGCAACTCTAAATTAGTTACACGGTGAGTTTTCCTCTAGGGGATGTATTTAAAAAAGATTATCCACCCACACTGTGTGACTAGTAAATAATTGAAACAAGATACAATCATCATGGAGTGATTTGGTGAACACTGGTAATGTCTAGTGAAATGGTGTTCTTTGTTGTTTGCCTGTTCTAGTGTAGACAGGCCCAAGTTAACCATTCGGGTCGTGGAACAAAAACCTCGTGCGTAGACAGTTTTGTTCGACAGAAAAACTTGAGTGATTTTCCTGTAGGAATGTCCTTAAAGAAAACTAAGCAGAGGTCATTCATCTTCAGAATGGCAAATAATTTGTTTGTTTTCGGTGATCTAAGAGAGTAAATGCAAAAAGAATGCTATTAACTTCAGACATACTATCTTCAAGATAAAATTCTAATCACTGACTTGAGTGCTGGGGTTTTTTTGTTTGTTTGTTTGTTTTGTTGTTGTTGTAGTGTCAGTGCTGGTGGTGTGTGTGCAAAGGTTAAGAGAAACAATTTTTTCTTGTCATTATGTAAAAAGAATTTCAGTTCCCGAAAAAAAAGTTAAGAAAATGAGTGGACTAAGATTCATTGGCCTTCACAATTGAAACTCTAGCACCCAAGAATAGTGGTGTCCAAGAGATGAGGCACCCAGATGGCAATCTCAGGGCTGTCCTGAACAATGTGCCTGTTTCATTAGAAAGGTGAGGAGAAGGCCAGTGTGATTCTGGGTCCCTTCCTTCCTAGGAGGATGTCTGTCCTGCCTTAGAGAGACACAGGGCTTACTCTGGGGCTGTCTGTGGTGCATGAATACAGTGTGGCAGAAAGGATTAGAATCTCCTTTGGCTCTCAGTCACTCTGAGGTCTCTGACATAATACACAGAAGATACATCTCTGCTCCTGCTGGGTTGTACTGGCGCCTAAGCCAGTTTCCAAGATCCTTGTAGCATGACTAGAAGTTTTACCAAAAGTAAATTTCCTCTTTTTACTTCAAACCACCAGTTTGCCCTGTCACTAGCCATTCCCAGTTAGACCTTAGAAAAGGGAATTCTGCCTGGTGAGCTTTGAGTAACATGAAGAGGACTGGTGAAAGGAAGAAGCACTTGCCAGCCAGGAACCATGGCTTACACAGTAGGAAGTAAGCTTCTATTATGTATGTTGACTATTATATACTTTAAAGCCTACTTACTATGGCTGGCATGACTGACTGACCCTATGTCCTAGTGTGCTCAGGCTGCTACAGAAAATTACATGTTAAGTCTTATAAACACTGGAAATCCAGTTCTAGAAACTGAGAGTTCAAATTCAAGGCAGCTTCATACAGAGATGAGCCTTCAGGCTCTCCCTCCTGGCCCATTGTCCTTCCATAATACTCATTTTAAGATTGATTTCTTTCCTTGGGCATTCTAAACTCAAAGGAGAAGCCTGCCTAACAGATGAGACACACAGTGACCTCTTTTTAGATGCACAAGACCAAGAATATCTGGTGACTTTCCTAATATTCCTCCTTAGTTTAGTACCTATAAGGGTTAACTTACAGAAAAATACTTTTGGCCATTCTCAATACCAGGAGTGATGGACAAAGCACAATGACCCATATCTATTAACATGCCATAATGAAGTGTATTACTTAGGTTATATGTGAACCTAACATTTTGCTTTAAAAATTTTTTGGCAGTAGTCTCAGGAGATTAGGTTTATTGTGATATTCTGGCCAAACCAGAAGAAAGAGATCAAGGCCCTGCATGATGATGTTGGTCAGCATGCAGCCATTCTGCCCTGATCTGCCTTATTCTCCTAGAAAACCCCTTTATGCCCTTGAGCTCCATGACATAGAGCTTTGAAGTTGACGCTCTTTATCATTTCTAGATGGCTAGCTCTTCACCAAACCTGATGCCTCTGGCCAGATCTCGGCTCCTGAATCCTGATCTTCAGCTAGTAGATGGTTTGTGTTCTCTCACGTATCAAGTTCATGAAATTCAGTCATCCCAGGGAAAAACCCATGGTGCAAAGGACAAGAGACCTCAATCAGGAATCTCACAAGGCCAGCGGTCTCCTAGACCAATCAATCCCCTGCCAAAGGTCCACTTCCCACACTATCACCTTGAAATCTAAAATTTCAACATGTGAAGTTGGTGGTAGAGGAAGACACACAACATTCAGTCCAGCATACTATAACAGGATAGGAGCAGATCGCAACTAAAGGACAATAGATGTCCCCTCCCCAGGAGCCTAGTAAAGTCCCCCCAGAAGCGTGGCCCTTTTGTCATCCCTTTGTGGTTTGGGATAGAGTAGCCCACCTGGTGGCTCCCCTGTCTCAGCCTCCTGAGTGCTGGGATTGGAGGTGTACACCAACATGTTTACCATGTTCTTCCTTGTTTTCAGACTTACTTTACCCTCGACTTTCTATAAATTTCATGTTTAAAAGTTCTCAGTAATTTTGTCTCCTCCTTCCCCTTGCCCCTGCTTGTCAGGTATAGTGGCAGATACCAATTTGTAGGAATTGGAGGCAGGAGGCTGATAAATTTGAAGCCAGCCTAGGCCATATAACAAGAATTTGTCTCAAAATAATCAACAAGAAAAACCCTATCCCCTCATTCTGGATTCATTACTTTGACTGAGTTTTCAGAAAGTTATTGAGAATTAATTGCATAAAATTTCCAAGGGTGAGAGTGAGCAAGCAGTAGGACTTGAAGTACTTAGAAAGACCTAGCCTGTTCAGGGAAATTAGCTTCTTTTTGTCACCGAGGTAAGGAAAGAATGGTTTTGCTGTGGGATAATGATAGATTGTTTGAAACTGTCAGATAAGGCAGGCATAGTGCTTCATACCTGTAATCTCAACATTGAAAAGACAGAGGCAAGAGGCAAGATCACAAGTTCAAGGCTAGCTTGGTCTACAAAGTAAGACCTAGGCCATCCAGGGCTACAAATTAAGACCTTGTTTCAGAAAACAATAACAATACAAAAAAAGTTTCTTTTCGATTTTTTAAAAGCCTAGGTTAGATTACAATATGGGGCTGGGCAATGGTGGTGCATGCCTTTATTTAACCTCAGCACTCAGAAGGCAGATCTCTGTGAGTTCAAGGATACACTGGTCTACAGAGTAAGTTCCAGGACAGGATTACAATATGGGGGCTTCAGAGTCGGGGGCTGCAGAGATGAAGGCTGAATATGTGGGGGCTGCAGAGATGGGAACTGCATATATGGGGGCTACAGAGATGGCTCAGTTGGAAGAGTATTTGCTGTGCTCACATGAGGATCTGGGCGTTGTGGTATGAGTCTACAATCTCAGTTCTGGGTTGAAGGAGGGTAGAAATAGGAGGATCCCTCGAGCATTCTGGTCAGACAGCCTACCTGAATCAGTGATTTTCAGGTTCAGCAAGAGAACATATCCAGGAAAAAAAAAGGTGAATAGTAAGTTATTGAAAAAGTGACATTTGCTGGGTGGTGGTGTGTGCTTTCAATCCCAGGCAGATCTCTGTAGGTTCCAGGCCTGCCTGGTTTACAGAGTGAGGTCCAGGATAGGCTCCAAAGCTACGGAGAAACCCTGCCTCTGCGTCTGAAAAAAAAAAAGTGACATTGACCTCTGGCCTCCATGTGTATGTGCACAGATATACGTGTATACACACACACACACACACACACACACACACGAAAATTTGTAATCAAAAATCTTCCCAATTATTAATAAATAAAAGGCATTATAATCTGTTACACAGAGGAACCCTGTCTCAAAAAAAACAAAAAAACTTTCAAAAAAAGGGACTGTGATCATTTCAGCATGAGTGCAAATTGTACTTTATTATAAAAAAAGTTAGACATAAATTCAGGAAACACCTGTGAATTTTCTTTAATACATTAGGTGCTGTTACATTTATTTCGTGTGTCAAGCAAATATAGTTATTTTATTTCCCATATTTTGTTAGTATAATAGACACATGTATAGTTTTCATAACGCCATTTCTGCATACCACTAGAAAAGTGACATAGTTGACAGTACATTAAAACACATGCTGCTTTTGTGAGGCTGATGATGCTGGGGAGCAAGCCCAGAACTTCAGATACACTAAGTAAATACAGTAAATACAGTGTATTCTCTGTAGGCAAAGATGGATACATTTTTGTTTTCATTTCCTTTTTTTTTTTTTTTTTTTTTTTTTGCCTCTGTGTGGTGCCAGGGATGGAACCCCAAGACCTTGAAAATGCTAAGTAGGAGATGTAGCACTAAGCCACAATCTCAACACACTTTGCCTTTCTTGATCATCCAGTTCCATTTAGAAGTTCTGGGAAAGTTCCTGGGAACTGAGTCAGTTGTTTCTGCAGATGCTCCAGCCATCAGGAGAGCTCTCAGAAGCACCCGATGACAAGCTAGGACACTGCAGCCTTCCAGCCAGGGCAGCCCTTCAGAAAGCCACACAGTGAGGGAGGCCCAGACCTCTGCAGTTACTGCCCTCCCTGGGAATTCTGTGGTCTTTGGCAAGGTGGCTTCCTCCAGCTCCAGGCAGTTTCTGGAAAGGAACTGGGTTGTAAGCCATCAAGCAAAGGAAGTCCCTTGGTCTACTTGGGACTAAGAAAGGGCATGACATTCATTTTGTGTGTTTTAGGCAGGACATTGTATCACAAAAAGGGAGAAATGAACAGAAAAATTTCAGAAAAGAGAAAGAAAAACATTGTAAGCAAGGAGAAAATATAGAATAAATAATGAAAGTTAACTAAAACTAAAACACAGTGGTCTGGTGACATAATCATAACCATCCTGGGGCCAAGACAGAAAGATTGTTATGAATCTGAGGTTAGCTTTGAAGTGAGACCTGCGTCAAAAAAAAAAAAAAATCATGTCTGTTTCTTAATCCTGGGCCACAGTTTCACATTGCACATCCTAACTGAAAAAAGGGATTAAAGTAGCCAAGGTCACACCTGCTACACCATGGTTAGTTACAGAAAACCTGTGAATCTTCAGCTGTAACCTTCAAAGTGTGTTAAAATGATTGGAGACTCGTTCACTAAAACTGTTTACCAGCCGAGGTCATCCACTTCGATGAATAAGTCCAGAGCATGGGGACGCAATAAAGAGAATACCGATGCTGAGAAAACATTGCTTTTAGCAAATCTGAGTCTTGGCTTATAAGAGAATTCCTGACCTCTCTCTGTACTTGTGCCCATGCATGTGTGTGTGCCTGATAGAGAGGGGGATGGGGAGAGGGAAGAATAGAGAAAGAGGGGAAGGGAAGGGAGGAGAAGGGGGGAGAGTGGGGCGGAGATGAGGGAGAGATTGAGGTTAAACTCTGTGCCCCTCTTCCACTGGAACATCCCTAGCCAAGAATCAGCAATTTCGCATCACCCTGGGGGTCTTGGGATCTTAATGGACTTGGCTTTGAATCCATTGTAAGAATTTTCTGTCATGATAGCGGCCAACGTTGGGTGTGTTTCCTAAACTTCAAGCCTGCTTTGAGCACAGGAAAAGAAGTCTGTGGACCTTAGGGAAGTGATCTCTGACAGATGTACATACCAACAGTCTGAAGCATGCATGTGGGAGCTAGGAGTTGCAGGCGAAGACCTGTCACTATTTCCTCTGGCATCTTGACAAAGATAAGTGTGCCTTGCTTGTTTTGGCGCTGAGACTGGCTTGTATCCTCCGACAATGCTACATGAATGCTGAGGAACAAGAAGAACCCATTCTGTGATTAAGCATGCCGTAGGTCTGGAGTAAAGATAGGGGAAAAACGGAAAGCTGTTGCTAGCGTCACTAGGCACCCAGAGTTGTGCATGAGAGCACACAGAGGCAGTTTCCTCTTGACAGTGGTTTGGGACCACAAGACCTCGAAGAGGAGGTAATGGCAGAGTGGAAAGTTTCCAGGTGGCAGCCACCTGGCTTTGTGCCAAGTAAGTTACTCAGCACTCACGAAGCTCCAGCTGGCATTTTACCCCTCAACAAAAGGGGACAGAACAAGGACCTCTGCTGCCTTTCAGGCCACATTGTAAACAAGGTATGCAAGAGGAAACAACAGCACCTGGGGAAAATGGGAGAAGCTTCCCTGGTCTTTGTTCGTTATTATCATTGGGGCCTCAATCACTTCTACTGCTTTAGAGAATGGAGGAATCTAAAGTGTTTAAGTCTTTTGCCAAATTTTGTTTATGAACTTCAGTATCTGAGGAAATGACAATGTAATTGGCTCACTTCCTGAAGGGTTTGTTTCAGACTCCTGACTCAGATGAGGGTAGTGCAGTTGGGGCACAACTGCCTCTCCTTCCTGCCCCAGAAGGCTGGCTGAGCAAATAAGTGCCTCCCCTGCTACCCCAGGAGACTAGCTGAGGAAATAAATAAAGGTGCTTTCCTCTCTGGTATGTGGTTCTGGCTGAATTTTTATTTATTATTAATGTTGCTGTTGTTTGTTTTTTATTTTAAGATTCCTTTTGTGGAGGATCAGGACATTTCTTTCCCTTATCTTTATTTAATTAGGAGCCCTACGTTACTCTTGGGCCAACTGTTCAACTATTAGCGGAAGAATCATTATTGCACAATTAATTTTGAAACTATCAGTCACTCTCATTGCACTTAAAAGTCTACTAAGGACTTGTTAAAATTCAGTGGATCCTTCATGCTGCTCAGAAAACTGAATATGTCACAATACTGTCTCCCAAGCATTCACTGCTCCTCCATGCTGTTCCACCCGCAGAGCTGAAGAGGAAACACGGGCACAAACCCGCTGATTTTTAAGGAGAACATAATTTTGACTGCTAAGCTGTCCGAAGATTTGTTCAGTTAATACTTCCTTGGGGTTATTATATTTGCTTAGCAGAGTGAGTTCTTTTATAGAGAGGGGTGTGACTCATATTGTATCACTGTTCACGACAGTCAGGTAATGGAACCAGCCTGCATGCTCATCCACAGGTGGGAGGAGAAAACGTGTTACATGTACACAGTGGAGTTTTATTCTACCACAAGGAACAAGGATCAGTTGCTGGGAACAGATGGAAATGGAGATTGAGTCTAGTATAATATCCCAGGCCAGAAAGACAAGCTTCTTTCTGCATAATTTCTCTGGTACGTAAAGTGTTTCTTTGAAAAGGAACATGAAAGTAGAAGAGAGAAGAGAGTAGTGGAAAAGGAAGGGGTTATGGGAGAGGGTAACACAAGTGAAGATGAGCAAAGTGCTTGACATACATGTACACATATGTAAGGAAACCCAGTATTTTGTACAATTTATATGTGCTGACTGAAATGTCTTGAATGTGGCAAAACGCAAAAGACCTGCACAGGTTCAAGCCAAACAGGATTCCCCCACTAACAGGAAAGTAAACACGGTGCCCACTCCTAACCAAGAAGCTACATGAAGCTGATATACTCCAGCAAAGGAAATTACAGTTTTCTCCAAGGGAGTACTACTGGGTATATCAACCACACTCCAGGGTAAGGCCCAGGAGTAGTTAGCTAATGCAAAATGAACTCCATGCTTGTGTGTGTGTGTGTGTGTGTGTGTGTGTGTGTGTGTGTGTGTATGCACTTTTGCTTCATTTTGATTTGTTTTGGACTATTTATGTCTTATTGGTCTTTTGCCTGGTTGTTTAGATCTTCATTTTTGTGGGTTTGTGGAAGTGTTTGCTTCTTTTCCTCCTCCTCCTCCTCCTCCTCCTCCTCCTCCTCCTCCTCCTCCTTTGCTTCTGCTTCTTTTTGTGAAAGACAGAGAACATGAAGTTGGGTGGGTAAGGATGTGTGGATGATCTGGGAAGAACTGGGAGAAGAATGATTAAATTTATTGTATAAAAAATTCTAAAATAAAACAACAACAATGACAAACCATCTAGGAAAGATGGTTCAGAGGGTAAGGCTGCTCATTACACAAACATGATCACCGAAACTCAGATTCACCCACATATAAAGCCAGACATAAATAGACAGGGCTATTTAGATGCCTCAGCAGGTGAAGATGTCTTTTGCCAGGCTTGACAACTTGAGAACTAACTTTTGTAAGTTGTCCTCTGACTTCCACAGGCATGCAGTGGCGCACACACACACACACACACACACACACACACACACACACACACACACACACACACACACACACACACACACACACCTAAACACACAAAATTTTAATAAAAAAATGTAAGTCACAGGTGGAGAGATGACTCAGATTAATGTACGAGCACTGACTGCTCTTCCAAAGGACCCAAGTTCCATTCCCAGCACCCACATGCTGGTCCACAGCCTCTGTAACTCTAATTGTAATGTTGTCTTCTGGCCTCCACAGTCATTGTATGTACCTGGTGCTCAGACATCCATGCACATAAACATAAATAATTGTTTTCTTTATAAGCCAAACATGGCCTTGTACATGCCTGTAAGCCCATGCTATGTGGGACAGAGACAATGGAGCGCTGGAGTCTGCTGACTGCCAAACTAATTCCAGGTTTAGGAGAGACTCTGCCTCAAAAGATTGAAGTAGAGCCTGGCAGTGGCGGCACACACCTTTAATCCAAGCACTTGGGAAGCAGAGGCCAGTCTGGTCTACAAATCCAGTTCCAGTATAGGCTCCAAGACTACAGAGAAACCCAGTCTTGAAAAAAAACAAACAAACAAAAAGAATGAGATTGAGAGTGATACAACAGAGCAGGATAGACACCCAAAACATTCTTTAGTTTCTCCAAGCATCAAACACACCACACACACACACACACACACACACAGAGAGAGAGAGAGAGAGAGAGAGAGAGAGAGAGAAGACAGAGACAGAGACAGAGACAGAGAGACAGAGAAATCCTGAGTTAGGCATGGTGGTTCCTACTTACTGTACTTACAAAGCAGGAACAGGAGTGTTTCTGTGATTTACAGGTCAGCTAGAACTATATAGCAAAAGCCACCTGCTCAAGAATAACTATTGATCCTTCTTGCTGTAATGACCTAGGACAGTGAGTGGCAAAAGCCTGCGGTTAGACTGAACATATTCTCTCAAAGACGTACAATCACTCCTGGTATATTGGACCTCATCTAGTGATCAGATATTACATGTAGAGTTACATGTATTGGGTCGATATCGTCTCTTTCTTTTCACAACATGAACCCCTTCAGGTATCTGTCTGGTGCCTCTTGCACATCTCTAAACTGAACTCTGCTTCTCCTGTCTTGATCTGGCCTTCTTCGTTCTCCTATTCCATGCGAAACCTGGTACTTTCTTTTCTTGGTGGCAACTTGAGTGATTTCTCTGTATCCATGTCTGCTCTGAGTGACTGTCAGCTGCCCCCAAGGGGCTCCTCGTTGCCTCAGATGTTGAAATTCGCTAACAAAATGCAGAGACTTGAACCCAGTTACTGTCCTTGATATGTTTCTCTACTGTAGCTAGCCTGTCTGTTTGTTTCTGAAATGCCCTGCGCTCTCTACCCGTTTCTCCCAATGCTGTTTCTTACATCTGCAGACTGTCTCTGGTTTCGTTTCTCTGTATACTTGTCTTTCTAGATGTCTCCATGTATGTGATTTCTGCCTTAACTTCCTTCCTCTTCCTAGTACTGGGGACTGAACCCAAGACCTTCTTCATGCTAGGAAAGCTGCCACTGAATTGCACCTTCAGCTCTTTGTGTTTCATTTTGAGGCAGGAGCTCACTAAGCTGCGGAGGCTGATCTCTACCTTCCCATCTTTCTCAAATCCCTGAGCATTGAGAGAACAGTAGTGTGCTGCCATACCTAATATGTTTTCTTATTTTCTTACCTATTTATTCCCTCTGGTAGTTAGAAAGATTTACCAGTCAGGCATTGTGGAGCTTTAAAAAAATTACTGCTAATTAATGTAGGAGATCCCTGTCCACTGTGGGTGGTGCCATCCCTAGGCAGATAAACCTATGCTGTATAAGAAAAGCAACTGAGCAAACAATAGGGAGCAAGCCAGTAAGCAATGTTTCTCTATTGGCTTCTGTGTTGAGATCCCAGCTCAAGTCCTAAGTGCTTCACTAAGTGATGGACTGTGATAGGTGCATGTAAGTCAAGTAAGCCTTTTCCTCCCAAAGTTGTTTTTAGTCAACGTTGTATCAAAAGAAACAAACCAGCACAGACACCATGCCCAGCAAAATTTTATTTCTCATGGTGAACTGAATTTGAATATAATTTCCAAGTACATATATTTTAAATATCTCAAATGGATCTAATAAGTGGGTAATGATTTGGGGTATCCACCAGAGAAGACTGTTTAAACAAATAGAAAGTCTTTATTAGCAAGCTGGCAACTATACTAGGTGTTCCGGATCCCAGTGTAGCCCTGAGGCTACAAAAACCTCACAAAAACCATATTCTGGGTTGACATACTTCAATAGAATGCTTCAATAGAAGCAGAACTACAGAAGCCAAAATGCATAGATTTAATATATTTAGAAACTTTCCTGGAACTATGGACTCTTATGGATTAAGTCTGTGCTTTGTTTTGGCAGGTGATGCTTCCTATGTGCTGAGTTTTATGGCACGAATAGTACTTCATTGAGTCAGTTGTGCTAAGGTTTGGTGCCCTGTTATATAGAGTATATAATTTACACGTGAACCTTCTGGAATCAATATGTTGCGATAGTGTCTCAAGAAAGAAAATTACAAATCATACATAAATAGCCAGATATTGATTAATTGACAATCCTATGAATACTCATTCAGAACTTGTGTCCATGAAAATTACTGCATATCCATAACAGGGCTATTGCACATGCTATAGGTCTATACATTTGGCATTTTTAGACATCAAATAGTCATTATCTCTCATTCATCTTTTAAAACTAGGGGGAGGTTTTAGAGGGTTGACAGGGCCAGATTTCTATAACATTCTTTGCCTTTATAATTTGTGGTGAGCTGAGTATTAGTAGGTGCTGTTACCCTGTTCATTTCAACTGTACCCTAAACAGATCTCCAGTCACCTCCCAAAGGCCTGGCCTTAAAGGAGCAAGGAATGGAAACCTTGCCTCTTTTGTCTCCGATCAGATCTCCACAAAATGTGCTTGCCTGAGTAATAGATGGGCAGATAAATATGGACAGGATGTTTGTTTTCTCTCTGAACTCAATGCCTCCATGTGCCATGTCCTCGTTTGCCATACTCTCCCAGGGTTGTGTAGCCCTCCTCTCAGGCAACACAGGACCCACACGGTATCCAGAAGCAGAACTTTCCCTTCCATCTTCAGAGTGATCCAGATATAAAGTGGCTTTTACTACATCGGACAAAAGAATGATTGATTGATTGATCTAAGAAATCAATCCATAAACAGTGTTAAGCACAGTAGTGTACTTTCTTTCCGTTTTTTTTTATTAAGTTTTTTTATATATGAGTTTTAATTGATAGTCACTGTTGATTCTACCCAGAAACAAAGTGAAAGGCAGGTACAGGATCTCATGCGTCTGATTCTAGGGCTTGCAACGTTGAAGAGGATGGCTGCAGATGTAAGCCAGATGTGCTACATAATGAAACACCCAGTTTTAAGATGTTATAAAACTTGTGTGTCTCTCCCCCTTCTCCTTTTCCTTCCCTTCCCATCCCCAAATAAACTTTCCACATATGTTTTTTAAAACGTTACAATGCTAAGCACATTACTAATAACTAAAGAAAAAAATGTCATTTCATTATAAGTCAGTCCTAGGAGCACAAGTTTGTAGTCTCAGCTACACAGAACAGTAGAATAGAAAGTTTAACACCAGTTTGAGCAACTAAGTAAGACTCTGTCTCAAAATAAAACTAAAATTAAGCCAGGATTGACATGGTAGTGCATGCCAATCATCTCAGGGCTTGAGAGGCAGAGGCAGGAGGATCAATGCAAATTCTAGATTCATAGCATAAAAAAATAATAAAATGAAGTATATATTTCACAAAAAGTATAATTGCATCATAGAAAAGGGGATAGAAAGAATGTAAGAACCAGAGGATGGGAAGGATGCTGTGAAATACTGTCCTCAAGATATGACATGGCTGTTACATGCCTGAGCTTACAGCAGCAATGGTTACTTATACAAGATGCGTTCAAGATCGAGCCAATTAATTCCAGCCTGGAGAAGGATGGGACTCTCAAGGTCTCACCCCTACCTCAAAAGCTATTGGCAGTTGATACCTTCTGGAGGAAGAGTTATTACTTTTCTTTAGAAGTGTGGCCAATGGAAGCCTGTTCATGCCCCAGTGAAGGAGACCATGTGTGTGCATATAGGCAAAACCAGCTGGACACAGTAGGTTAAAGAATAAATGAATGAATTATAAAAGAAGGACATGAAGTTGGGAGGGAGATGTGATGGGGATCCTGGGGGGAGTCGAAAGGGAGAAATGAGGGATAGGTATGACCAAAGTGTATTATATGCACACGTGGAAATTTCAAAGAATAAATTCCATTTTTAAAAGTGCAATTGCAGTACAAAGATGGCTACACATGACTTGTCAATTAGGCCTTTTCTACTTGAGGCTAAGGCAAAGCTGAGTGGGTCAAACACAAGTTTTCTCAAGATCTATGGTGTATACTGTGATTCTTAAAGAAGAATGTGAAGTTCTTAGGGCAGAGGGCAGAAACG
Source organism: Cricetiscus sungorus (assembly GCA_030556225.1). Taxonomy (NCBI): domain Eukaryota; kingdom Metazoa; phylum Chordata; class Mammalia; order Rodentia; family Cricetidae; genus Cricetiscus; species Cricetiscus sungorus. The sequence continues at coordinate 6,810,147 of JANBXA010000606.1, read as the reverse complement.
TCCCATGACATCTTTTCTGGATAAGGGAAGTGAAAAGAACACTGGAACAAAGAGGAATAGAGGACTTTCAGAAAATAATATGTCTAGGAAACAAAACCCAGTTGGTAGCAGCCACTGCCTGGCAATGGAGAGTTCCACAAACATGTAAATCCACGGGTCAAATTCACAAGTTTGAATGGGAAGAGATTCCCTCCAAATCTTGCATGCAATCTTCAAAGACTTCCCAAACAAGCCTTTAGAATGAAGGCTCCCAAGATTGCCAGCTGGTTACAAGCTAGGGTTTCCTTCTTTGTCTGAAATTATGGTAGTCCAAGATTTCCCATCTTGGCTTACATAAAAATATTGTGTGAGGCTGGGTCTGGTCAGCTTGTCTGGCCTGTGGAGGCCCTGGGAGCCATCACCAGCATGGGGTAAGTGAGGTAGTAGCTTTCAAAGTTGTGTGGACTTTGCAACTGAGACAGGATTGTGGGCTGCTGCAGTATCCCATTCCTGAAGTGGCATGTAACACAATCTCCTCTCTTCTTAGGGGTTCTTGTTTGCCTTTTTGACACAGGCTCTCAGTATGTAGCTCTGGCTGGCTCAGAACTCACTATGTAGATTGGGCTGGCTTTAAACTCTCGGACATCTGCCTGCCTCTGCCTTGAGTACTAGGATTAAAGTTATGTACCACACTCCTGACTCTGACAGTTTTTGACTGTAGTGGTTGAATCTGGGACCTACAATATGGCAGGCAAGTGTTCTACATTGAGCCATTCCCCTAGCCTTTTTTAAAAAACAGTCTTTTTTTTTTTTTTTTTTTTTTTTTAGCTCACTCTGTAGTCCAGACTGGCCTTATGACTTTCCTGACCAAACCTACTGAATAGTTGGCCTTACAGGCCTGTACCACCATGCCTGGCATTTTATTTATTTATTTTTTTTAAACATAGTATCTCCCTATTAGTTTATGGTGACCAGTGTCAGTCTTAGTTAGGGTTATATTGCAGTGAGGAGACACAATGACCAGGACAACTCTTACAAAGAAAACATTTAGTTGAGGAGGTGCCTTACTGTTCAGAGGTTCAATCCATTGTCTTCATGATGGGGAGCAAGGTGATGTGTCCACAGTCATAGCTGGCAACACCTTGACCAGAAAGCAGCAGAAAGTTACAGTCACACAGAGTGAAGCTTGAGAAACGCTACCTCAAAGCCCGTCCAGCAAGGCCACACCTCCTATAGTGCCACTCTCTTTTGGGGGCCATTTTCTTTCAAACCACAGCTTCCAATTCATGACTTTCCACCCCTATATCCTGATTTTGGTACTATAGGCATACACCACCATGTCCAGCTTCAAGCAATTCTCTATACCTATGTTTTCAGAATTTTAACTCCACAGTAAGACCTCTTTTTGATTTCTGGTTCCCTAGATGTCTACTACATCTTTCTGTTTCCCACAAAGGGGCTTTAGGAATTTGGATTTCCTTTTAGTGGAGGTGTTTTTCCCTGAGCTTGTTGCGTTCCTCTTCATAGGCTCCAGTGATAGCTACACTTTCTGATGGTTACTGATGGAAGTTTTGCTATATGAGAAGAGTAGTATTCCTTATGTAAATTGGACAACAGGGATCTATCTAATGATTCCATCACCATAGAGGAACCATCTTGTGAAAGTATTCTGCTTATAAACCACATATAGGTGTACTTAGGTGTGACTAAAATGGACCCTTTTAAAAAGAATATTGCCTAAATCAAAACATGTGACACCTTTAAAGAGAAGTCTGCTGGAACATCTTGGGTGTTCATCTTGGGAGTGGATCAACACACACATTTCTGCACTCCCCACCCGTTACTCAAAGGAACAGTACAACCTGCAAGCCTGACCGCTGACTGCTGAGATGTCTAGGGGATCAGTGGCTTTGAACTGACTTTAAATAAATCAGAATTGGAAAAGAAACTGGGTAATCAGCCTGAACAGGGACCCATTCTAACTCACTATGTTATTTATACAAGTGCTTTCAGCCTTCAGTTTGAATAAATACAGTTCTGATAATATTTGTGTAAACAGAAATTAGAAACAGATACATAGTTGGCAAAAGCCTGCTGAATGAGGCAGAACACGCCTATAATCTAAGCACTTGGGAAGTAGCAGCAATAGGATCAAACAAGCAAAACAATAACAAACAACAAATCCTAAAGTAACTGAGAGGTGACAACTGAGATTACAATTGTCTCATAATTGATATAATTTTGTATTTTATTATGCTGTGATATACTCTTTCAGAGCAGAGCGTAATAGCACTCTTGTAGAACTCCAGATAGGTAAAAATTATGTGACTGGAAGGGCAATCTACCAATCCCAGGCGGTAGAATGGATATATTAATTGTGAATTATGGAGATCTGTTTACCTTTTGTGCATTGGTGTTTTGCCTACATGTGTGTCTGTGTGAGAGAGTCAGATCCCTGGAATTGGAGTTACAGACAGTTGAGCTGCCGTGTGGGTGCTGGGAATTGAACCAGACTCCTCTGGGAGTACTCTTAACTGTCAGCCATCTCTCCAGTCCCATGTATATGCTTAGGGACTAATCTATGTATATACACTAGTTGAGGCATTTCCATAGACTTCATCCACTAATATACGATATTGTACTGTTATACCCAGGCTGAAGGAGAGAGACAACGCTTATGGGTTCCAAGGATTTTAATAAAATCACCACATAAATAGGGTCACTGGTCCATCAGAACTGCAAGACAAGGATTCGGGACTTTATTTCTCCTAGCAGCCCCGAAGAGGGGTAGAAGCAGGGCTTACAAGCACAAAAATCACAAACATCTGTTGCCAAGTTACAGTTACAATTTTCACCAATCAGGAACCAAATATTAGGGACTTTCCTTGTGTGTTCCCTCATTGTCAATGGCATACAATGTAAGCGTTTCAGTCCAACCAATCAGATTCATTTGTTCTTTCTGTTGTTGGGAATAGCCATACTATTTCTAGACAGCTAAACATGAATAATGACTATTTCTGTGGTTTGAGGATGTTGATCAGCCATTGGAAAGTTCTCAGCTTCCCTAGGGTTTGGGAATCTGAACTTGATTTCACCCTCCAGGTAAAATGGAGTCTGGAGTGAAAATGGCTGCTCTCAGGCCACGGTGCGGTGCGGTGCTTTTGCTTGCTCCCTTCTGTATTAGTTACTCTAATGTTACTGTGATAGCTGGTGCAAACAAATAGAGCGACAAATGATTTCTTTAGGTTCCCATTTCAGAGAGCTCAGTTCATGTTTATTTGCACTCCAGCAATTTAGCAGAGTATCTTGGCTGGAAGAGCATAGGGCTGGAACCAGGGGTGAGGCTACAACCTGTAAAGACCAGCTACCTGTGACCTACTTTTACTCTCTGTCCTACCTCCTAAAGGTTCTGCAACTTCCCCAAACATTTTATTTATTGGAGGCCAGGGAATATGGCAAGAAGAAAAGTTGACAGAATCAGTTCTCTCTTTCCACCTTATGGGTTCTGGAAATTGAGTTTAAGTAACCAGGCTTAGAAGCAAAAAAATTGCATTTCATCATTTGAGGTTCTAAAATATATGAAGACAATTTCTGTCGATGATGGACATACTTGTGGTTGCTTAGATTTTTGTTTATTAGGTTTCTGGTTTGGTTTTGACAGTGTCTCTAATACAGCCCAGGGTGGCTGTGAACTGATGATTCTCTTCTTCTTGAATGTTGATATGATAGGCATAGGCCACCACCTCCAAGTGGAGGGAGGAGAAAAATGTTGCTTTGTGTCACGTGTTAAGGTCCAGATGGTTTGTCTCTGGAAGACGTTTATTGAGAGGCTGGTAATCTGGAAGACAGGCTCAAACTTGGAAGCGCCATCTTCCAGGGCTCAGAGGAGTACAAAAGCTGTTCTAGAGAGGGAAGGTAGACCAAGAAGGCTAATTGCTAAAGAGGGTGGTATCTTTCATCAAATCATCTGGGACATATCACCTTTTCCCTGACCCCCATCCTCAAGTGTTTGTGACATCACAATGAAACTGAGGTTTTAAAACAAAAGCTCACCTTTAATCCCAGCATGCAGGAAGCAGAGGAAGGTTGATCCCTGTGAGTTTGAGGCCAGCCTGGTCTACAGAGTAAGTTCCAAGACAGCCAGGGCTACAAAATAAAAAGAAAAAGAAAAAGAAAAGAAAGAAAGAAAAGGAAAAAAAGAAAAAGAAAGAAAAAAAGGGGAAACAAAACCATGTTCTTGTTTGTGCCTTCCCAATAGGTGAGGCCACTGGTTCTAATATGCCAGTCAAAGAGCCAAGTGATGGTGAAAAGAAGGAGATTTATTCATGTGTTCACACTGGGACAAGGAACAGATAAAGGGCTCTATGACCTACATGTTAGGATAAATCAAGAGGGGAACCTTAGCAGATTCCATAGCAGGCAAGGGTTCAAACATGCCAGGCAGACAGAGATTAAGCGAGAAGTTTTATTAGAAAGGGGAGGGAGGAGGAAGGAAAGAGAAAAGAGGTAAAGAGATACAGAGAGAGGATAGAAGAGAGTAGGGAGGCAGGAAAAGTCCTGTTGGGCCAGGGGAACAGAGAGAGGAAGAGAGTGCAAGTGGGCAGAGGTCTTTCTTTTAATGGGGTCCTTTGCACCTGCACACAAACTAGTAGTCATGGAACCCTGGGCTGACCAGGGTACTGCCTGAGTGCATACTGCCAGGTGACGGGGGCAGGCCAGCATAATGCCTGAATCCTTACACTGCATCCAACCTTAGATTCTGACATGAGGTTTAGGTTTAAATAGAGGACAAGATCAACAGCTGGGCATGGTAGTGCACACCTTTAATCCTAGCATTCAGAAGGCAAGAGGTAAGAGAGATCTGAATTCGAGACCAGCCTGGTCTACAGAGCTAGTTCCAGGACAGGCCAGGGCTATACAGAAGCAAGCAAGGTGGTGGTGATGCACACCTTTAATCCCAGCAGTGGGGTGGCAGAGACACAGAGACAGGTGGATGTAGCATGTATGTTTCCGCCAGCCCGCCAGCCCGCCAGTCTGGGCCCACAGCCACGCCAGCCCCAAATAACACTCCGTATTTGATACAATCCTGTTGGCCAGTTACCATTATTGTTTATGGGCTAGCTCTGCCTTAATTATTAACCCATTTCTACTTATCTAAGTATTTCCACGTGGTCGTCTTATGGGGGAGCCGCGGCGGGCGTCTTCCTTCTTCCCTGGGCTACATCTCGACTCCTCCCTACTACCTCTTTCCTCTTCCTGGTCTCCTAGCCCCGCCTATCTTGTTTCCTATTGGCCACAGAGCTTTATTAACCAGTATGAGAAACATATATACAGAATAACATCTCCCATCAGGTGGATCTCTGTGAGTTTGAGGCCAGCCTGGTCTATAGGGTAAGTTCCAGCACAAGCTCTAAAGCTACAGAGAACGCCTGTCTCAAAAAACCCCAAAACCAAACCAAACCCAAAACAACAAAAACCAAACCAAACAAACAAACAAACCAGAAAAGCATATATACATCATTAAACAGTCCTGGTCTGCCCATCATTTTTCTCACTTTGTGTCGAGGGATTTGGTAGGACAGTTAGGAGGTTGTTAATCACTATCATTGTCTTAGGCGACCAATCAGGTTTCTATATTTGACATAGGGTGCAGATCACCTGTGTGTGTGTGTGTGTGTGTGTGTGTGTGTGTGTGTGTGTGTGTGTGTGTGTTGGGGGGAGTTGTTCTGTTCAATGTGATTTTTGTTTTTTGAGTTCAAGATGATCACAGGTGTAAGACAATAACTTTTATCTTTCTGTTCTTTGCAACAAAGGGGTAGAAATGGGTTAAGTGGCAGAGTCAAGCAGGAGTCTGACTGAAGTAAGACACAGGCTGAACTGTAGCAAGTCCCCAGACCTTAGCACACTGACTCCAGATGCAAGCACCACTGATGCTGTAGAACCGCTTGTAGGCACCACCAACTTCCAGAGCAAAAACAAAAGCCTAATCCATCAGAATCCATAGTTCTAGGAGAGTCTCCAAATGAATAACCTTTCTTTTTTGACTTCTGAAATTCAGCTTCTGGCCAGCTGTTCTTGTTAATGAAAGTATATCAACCCAGGATATGTTTTTTTTTTTTTTTTTTTTTTTCCTAAAAGTTCAACCTGAGAAAGGCTCAGGCTATACTGGGATCCCAAATCCTCAGTGTAGTCGCTGGCAGGTTACAAAGACTTTCTATTGATTTAAACCTTCAAGTGGTCTTCTCTGTTGGATACCCTGCAACAAAACAAAGGCAGAGACTCCAGATTGCTTTTAGCTTTCTTGTGACACCGGTGCAGAGTCCATGTTTTTGTTTTTGCTTTTTTATTAACATCAGTTTGTAAACATGTTTCTCCAACATACTCCACCTCCTGTAGTTCACCCCATTAGTGTTTTAAATACGTAAGGGTTATGGGTGTACACCATTACACTCTCTGTTTTCCCATTTTTTTTTTTTCCTAATTCACTTATTTTCCTGGTCAAGCTGCCCTTGAACTTGTGGCTATTCTCATGCCTCTGTCCTGAGTGTTGGAACTATAGATAGCACACTGGGCTCTTTTGCTGAAAACAAACATATTTTCTTGTATGGAATTAGATTACAGAAGGTCATTACAAAAGGTTACCAGAGGTTCTAGGCTGTGTGCATCTGAAGGATTATTTCACACTTAACATTTTAATTACCTAGGTGGGGCTTCTCTTTGGAGTTTATAATGCCATGCAAAAGGGAGGAGAACTCAGCCTCACTTCAAGGATTAGTTAGCAAAACAGCCCAGGGAAGAAAAAGCCCAAGTTACTTCCTCACAAGGTTCCTTTTTTATTTATTTATTTTTTTTTTTATGTGACCTTGCTCCCACCATGTCACTTTCAATCTAATAAGGGCAGGTACATCGCCTGTTCTTACTGTAGCCACTGCAGTTAATTGTTGCATTTAACCAACCATTACTGCAAGTTCATAAGGCGGATACTACATTTATTTGTAAAAGAACTTCCAAAAAGTTAAGGGAGGTAAGTCACCTAAAGTCTCAGTTATGAGCCCAGAGAGAATTAGCCCCGAGCTGTCCCACCCAAATTTGGCAAGCTTTATCACTGATCTTGCTGCTACTCATCTCCTGTTGAGATCAGGCTGTGCTCTGCCCTAAGTTACTTTATTTTGTTCAAAACTTTTTTTCAGACTGTGCCTAGCTCTCGGACACTCTATTAATATGTAGCTTTGGGCTCCGTTTTCAGAATGAGGATGATCCCACATGTAGGTGAATGTGTGAGCAGCACTGGCTCTCTGCCATCACACCGATGCCAGTCATTTATCTGGAACAGACCGATAAACGACTTACTCCTAGGAGCAGAAATGGTATCACCTGTATATTTATTGAGGTGAATTGGGACTGTAGGGGCACACAGGTGTATTAAAAATATGACCAAAGAAACAGGACTGAGAATTTACTGGGCCCACCAGACCAAGGAAAGGTACAATTCCTTCACCCGAATCCTGTACAGTGGGGAGTACCTAGTTCTCAGCAATGGTGAAGCCCACCCCCAATCTGTCATCTGACCTTCCACCATAGATTAAGGACCAACAGACATAGAACTGCTGACTTTCCTGGAGGTTTCAGCTTGGCTAGGTTCCCCCTGTTGATTCGGCCAACTAGTTTGTCTCATAGGCCTGATTGTTTGTCTAGGTCCAGTTCTGTCCTTATGCTGCTGGACTCAACTCTATAGTGCAATGCCGACCCAGCAGCCTGACTCTCTTGGTCCATAACCAGAGTGGCTTCTTTAGTTAGGCCTCCAGCAGGGATGGCTTGTCAACATACAGAGCATCTTGCATCTCTATTAGTTCCCCAGTTTTCACCTCTCAGGCTTCTTAGCCCACACTAGCAGCTTAGCAGTACACCTGAAAACTCTAGGACACAAAGAAGAAATCATACCCCAAAGGAGTAGAAAGCAAGAAATAATCAAATTCAGGACTAAATCCAATAAGATAGAAACAAACCAAAGAATCAATGAAACAAAAAGTTGGTTCATTAAGAAATTCAGTAAGACTGACAAACTCTTATCCAAATTAACTAAATTAACTAAAAGGTAATGGGAGACTATCCAAATTAATAAAATGGAAATGAGAAGGGGTACAGATTAACAGGTACAAAGGGAATACAGATAATCATAAGGACATACTGTAAAAAACAATTGAAAAATCTAAAAGAAATGCATAGTTTTCTTGATACATACCACATACTAAAGCTAAATCATGATTGGCTAAGCATTTTAAAAAGGCTTATAACTCCCTAGTGAAATAGAAGCAGTCATTAAATGTCTCTCAATCATAACCATGCTACAATCCACAGCCCTAGAGAAGCTAGGTAACAAAGAGAGCCCAAAGAGGAACCCATGGATTTCCCTGGGCAAGGAAAATAGAAGAGATCTCCTGGGTAAATTTGAGGGGGGGTTGGAGGAGTGGAGATGGGCACATGAGGGATTGGGTTGGGTGGGATGGAGGTAGAACAAAGGGGGAGCATAATGAAAGAGATATCTTGATAAGGGGTGCATTTTGAAGTTAGGGACAAATCTGGTGCTAGGGAAACTCCCAGGAATCCACAAGGTTGACCCCAGTTAAGACTTCTAGCAATAGGGGACAGGTAGCCTGAACTGGCCTTCTCCCATAATCAGATTGGTGACTACCCTAGTTGACATCAGAGAGCATTCACCCAATAACTGATGGAAACAGATGCAGAGATCCACAGGCAAGCATTGCGCCAAGCCCTAGGAGTCCTGTTGGAGAGAAGGAGGAAGGATTGTCCAAACCAAGAGGGGCAGGGGTCAAGATCATCACAAGGGACCCCACCTAAACAATGAATCTTATCTCATAGGAGCTCACCGACTCTGAACTGACAGCTTGGGAGCCTACATGGATCTGACCTAGGCCCTTTACATATGTGTGACAGTTGTGTAGCTTGGTCTATTTGTGGGACTCCTAGCAGTGGGATCATGGCCTGTCTCTAACACTTGGGTTGCCTTTTGGGAACCTATTCTAAATATAGGGTTGCCTCACCTGTCTCAATACAAAGGGAGGAGTTTAGTCCTACCTCACCTTGCTATGCCATGCTCTGTTGACATCCATGGGAGGCTTGCCCTTTTCTGAACAGAAACAGAGGAAGAGTGGATGGGGAGGGCACAGGGAAATGGGGAGAGAACAGGAAGAGAGGAGAGAGGGGAAACTGTGGCAGGGATGTAAAATTAAAAAAAAAATCAATTAAAAGAAAAAATGTCTTCCAATCAATGCCGGGCATGATGGTACACACCTTTAATCACAACACTTAGGAGGCAGGTGGATCCCTGTGAGTTCAAGGCCAGTCTGGTCTACAAAGCAAGTTCCAGGACAGCTAGGGCAATACAGAGAAACCTTGTCTCAAAAGCCAAACCAGTGGGGTAGTTGGGGGGTGGAGGGAGCCTTCCAACCACCCCCAAATAGCCAAGGGACAGGTCTTAGTGCAGAATAATTCTACCAGAATTTCAAAGAAAAGTTAATGCGTATAAAAAAACCCAATAATCTTCCATGATAGAAGTCCTGGAGAGAGTAGGGATACAAAGGACACACCTTATAGCAATCCCATAGCCAACATCAATTAAAATTATTAAAATGGGGAGAAACAAAAAGCAATTCCACTAAAATTAGGAACAAGACAAAGTTGTCCATACTCTCCATACCTATTATTTATATATAGTACTTGAAGTCTTAGCTAGAACACTAAGACAACTAAAAGAGATCAGTGGGATACAAGTCAAAAGGGAAGAAGTAGAAACTTTATCTTTGCAGATGATATGACTATAAACATAAATGATGCTAAAAATTCCTCCATGAAATTCCTGCAACTGATAAACACTTTCAGCAAAGTAGCTAGGTTCAAAATTAAGTCACAAAAGTCAGTAGCTCTGCTATATTCAAATGACAGACTAAGAAATCACGGAAACAATGACTTTCACAATAGTGCCAAATTATATAAAATACTTGCTACTGCAACTTACTACTCCAACCAGGTGAAAGGCTGTATAATAAAAACTTCAAATTGTTGATATTAAAAGACAGAAAGATATCCCATCATCATAAATCAGTTGAATTAATTTAGTAAAACGGCCATTCTACCAAAGCAGTAAAAAATAATTCAGTGAAATCACCATCAATATCCCAACACAATTCTTGATAGATCTTGAAAGAAAAATTTTCAGCTTCATATGGAACCCAAAAATTCCAAGGTAGTTAAAACAATTTTCAATATTAAAAGATCTACTGGAGGTATCACCATCCCCATTTCAAGTTGTACAACAAAGCTACAGAAACAAAACCAACATGATACTGTCACAAAAAATACACATATTGATCAATGGAATCAAATGGAGGACCCAGATATAAATCCACACACCTATGGACACCTGATTTTTGATGAGGTCAGAAATATATACTGGAAGAAATACAGCATCCCCAGCAAATGGTATTGCTCAAACTGTATGTCTTCATGTAGAAGAATGAAAATAGACCTATCATTTTCTCCATGAAAAAAACTCAACTCCAAACAGATCAAAGACCTCAACAAAAAAACAGATACACTGAGCCTGATAGAAGAGAAAGTGGGGGATCACCTTGAACTCATTGGCACAGGAGAAGACTTTCTGAACAGAACATCATTAGCACAGGCACTAAGATCAACAATTAATAAGTGGAACCTCATGAAACTGAAAATCTCCTGCATGGATAATGACATTGTGGCAGTCTACAGAATGGGACAAGATTTTTTACATCCAATTGAGGGCTAATCTCCAAGATATATAAAGAACTCAAAAAACCTGAATATCAAGAAGAAAAAAAAACAACCAACAACCTGGTTTAAAAATGGGGTACAGATCTAAACAGAGAATTCTCAATAGAGGAAACTAAAATGGCAGAAACTCTTAAATGTTCAACATTTTTAGCTATTAGAGAAATGCAAATTAAAACTACTTTGAGATTTTTATCTTATGCCTTTTAGAATGGCTAAGATCAACAAAAGAAGTGACAGCTCATTCTGGCAAGGATGTGGAGTAAGAGGAACAGTCATCCATTGCTGGTGGGATGGCAAATTTGTACAGTCACTATGGAAGTGTGGCACCTCCTCAAGAAGATGGGAATGGATCTCCCTAGGACCCAACTATACCACTCTAGAGCCTATACCCAAAGGACACTTCATCCTACCACAAAGACATTTGCTCAACCATGAAACTGCCATAACAGGGAGACAGAGTCCCAACTGGCTATTTCTTGTCACCAAAGATGGTTCCATTACCAGGATTGGGGAACATCTAATTGAGTTGTTGACCAAAGAGCTCCCATCGGAATCTCTAAACAACACAGGCTGTTGCTAAGGTAATAGGTTGCTGTCCACAAACAACAGCCACACTCCATTACTGAAGATGATACCAACACAGCTGATTGGACATGGAGAAGTTGAGCTGGTGCTTACATAGAGTCTTGTACAGGAAGGTCCTCTGCATACTACCACAAGAGAAACTTAAACACCAAGCCAGCCACAAACCCTCTGATCTACAATGGTATCTTGCCTACAAGATATGCTAGCACAATGGTGGCACAAATAAAACTTGTGCACAAATACTACTGAAGAAGAAGAAAAGGAGGAGGAGAAGGGAAAAGGAGGAGGAAGTGGATAAGGAGGAGGAGGAGGTGGAGGAAGAGAAGGATGAGTAGTAGTGATAAAATGACTCCTAGTGACATTCTGATATACTCACAGATCAATGCCCTGCTCAACCACCATAGAAATTTCCTCCTGCAGCTGATGGGAACAAACAGAGAACTACAGCCAGAAGTTATGCAGAGAATGAGAAACCTTGAAACACTCAGCCATAAATGGGATGTCTCCATCAAATCCTTCCTGTCAGAGCTGGGAAAGACTGTACGAACTAGATATCAAGGAGGACACCAAGAAATCAAAACCCTATAAATGCTCAAAGTTCATATGGACTCATAGGGACTGAAACAGCATTATGAGATTCCTCCTAGCATGAAGGCATGGGTCTATGGTTCTTGTACTTCTCTTGGGTTCTTTTCTTTCTATTGGCTTGTCCCATCCAAATTTGATGTTTTATATTTTGCTATATGAGTTGAAAATAAATGCTTATTTTTTGATGTGTATATGCATGTTTGTATGTTTGTGGGAACTTGTATGTGGAGATACATGTGCATATGTGGTTACAAGTGGATGAGTTGGTCTTTTCCTTAATGACTCTCCACTTCTATTTGTTGAGGCTGGGTCTGTCACTTGGACCCTGACCATACAATGGGCTAGAATAGCTAGCTAGCTTGGTTGGGAACTCACTGGTCCCTGACTCCCAAGTACTGAAATGACAGGTCACTACAGCAGCTGCCAGAATATCATGCTCATTGTAGGGAATCTCAACTTGGTTCTCATGTTTGCTGGGCATGTGCTTTCTCCAGCAAGCCATGTACCCTTCTTCAATATAAAGTGCATTCAGAGACTGCGGGCTGTTGAGCAGTGTAGAATACTTGTCTGGAAGGAGTGAGGCCCTAGTTTAAACTCTCAATAAATAAAGCAAGCAAACAAACAAACAAAATGCCATTAATCAATAATTATTCCTTTTCTTTGTTTTATTTTCTCTTTATTCCTTTATTAAAACACCTTTGAACTGTACTTAGTGAGGCATTAGGATGGTACAAAAGAGCTCTTCTACTTACTAGAATCCCTAGTTATTTCTACAAGTCTCTCCTCACTCATCTGTAAAATGGGGACTCACAACTAACCTGTTCTATTTGGTGTGGTTATACAGAATAAGGCAATCTGAGTCATCTATAAAGAAAAGCAGCATTTCTCACAGTTCTGGAGTGGTGGCGTTTAAGGCAGGAGAACTGCATTTGGTGAGAGAGACTTCCTCCTGTGTCAACCCGAATCTGAAAGTAGAAGGGCTAACAGTGTTTATGAGAGAGCAAAAGCTGCATTTGCAGCTCCAGACCCATGGGCTACAAACATTGATCTGCTCATGAACTTCTGAAACCTTATGTCCTAAATACCCCATCTCTCAGCACCACTGCATTGAGGATTTAGTTTCCAGTACAGCTTTTTTTGAGGGACATAGTCAAAACACACAAACATACTTTTTAATAATGTGAGGTTAAGAGATGAAACATATTTGCAAAATGTCAGAGTCTGTAACTGTAGGTCTTTTCAAATGGTAGTTATTAATGGAAGCACATCTGTTCTTGGACACATTAGTCACAGTCATGTGCCTGCCTACCCATACCTCTCTGTGAAATTTAGAAAAGGGGGTCTAGGACTCAAGCAGGAACAGCCATCCAGTACTATTTATTGCTATTTATTGCTGACAATGGGCTTTACTAATATCCTATTAAGGATGGACAGGACCTATTGACCTGCGGACAAATTGTTCCTTCAATAGCCGGATTCAGCATTTCTCAACTCAACCTTTTATTGTCTTTATTAATACCCTGCCAACCCTGTTAACAATAATGATAAGAAGCACACCACATGCCAAGCACCTTTACAGTCGGAAAAATGTATTAATCCTTCAACGACCTTGTATGGCGACCTTCATCATCTGGATACTTGTCAGTTGTCCTATAGGGTGGACTCCATAAGGGAAGGGCCACGGTATAGGCCAGTGCAGGGATTACCTGAGGCAAGTAGCCAAATCTATCCCATGATAACATTACATCTAGGGGAGAAACTTGCAGAGGAGACTTAATCGGGCGTCGTCCTGTTTCCCTTCTGCTTGTAAAACACGTGGTGAGGAGCCCGCAGGGGTGGTGGCTGCACTCCACTTTAAAAGTCTGTAGAACTTCCGATGTGAAAAACTAAGTTCCACTCCCAGCCTCGGTCAATTAAGCCTTTACGAAGAGGGGCGGGGCCTCTGAGATACTGACCGTGGGGGCGGGGGCGAACAGAACCTTCCGAGACTCTGATTGGCTCACACGAATGTCTGTCCACCTCTCCGTCCGCCCCATCTCCGAGCAGCTTAGCCACTGGAGGCGGTCGCTAGACGCGGGCCAGAGTGCCAAACGGGCAGGGGGCGTGCCCCGGGGGAGCGTGCCGGGACGCGCCCCGCCCCCGGCCGCCAGCCCCGCCCCTGCCCGCCTCCGCCCCGCCCCCAGCCGGCGGGGCTGCCTCCTCCGCGCCGCGTCCTCTGGCTCCCTCAGTCCTCGCGGCACGCCATTGCCTCTCTGCCTTTGGACGCCCCGCGCCCGCAGCCCGTTCCCGGCGCCGGCGCCGCTCTCGGCGGCCAGCGCTCCGCACAGGGTCGGTCGCCGCGTGCCCGTCTCGGCCGCGGCCTCACCGTGCTCCCGGGCGGGCCATGGAGGCAGACGGGGCCGGCGAGCAGATGAGACCGCTACTCACGCGGGTAAGGAGCGGGGAGGCCGAGGCCCGCAGACCAAGGCGGCGCACGGCGGGGCTGCCGGCGGCCTCTGTCGGCGGCCGCGCGCCGCCGTCGCCTTTGTGTGGCCGGGGTCGCGGGGGGCGGCAGCCCGCGGCCGGCCTGCAGCCGACCCTCGCGCACGCCTCTGCCGAGGACGCGCGTGTCCGCCGCGCCGCTCAGCCTCGCGGCGCGGCCGGCTCTCAGCCGTCGCGGTCCTTCAGCCCAGGCTGCTCTTCGTCGCCCGCCGTCCGCCGCCCGGCAGCCTCTGGCCGGACCGTCGGTGCCAGCGCGCTTGGAGTGTTAGGTCTCAGGCCCAGAGGAAGGACCGTGTGACACGCGTGTCCTCCTCCGCGCCCCATAGAAAGGGAAGGGACCGCGTGTCACCAGCCCAGTAGACCCCGCTTTCCCAGTGACACTAGCAAGCAACTTGGGTAGTGGTGGGCTTGCAAAAGTGGGGCTCTCATGTAGGCGGGGGACAAGTGGCCCTTTCTCAAGAAACAGGGGTGCTTATGTGCTCCTCAGTGGAGACTGTATTCTTTCATAGGCTATGACTCAAAGGATGGGGTGGTACTAATTTTCCTACTTGCAGTTTTTACTTTGACCGGCAAAAGGGGAGGGAAGGTTGCACGGATACATTTTTTCCAGTCTTTTCACAGCAAGGAAAACAACTTTTCACTTTTTTTTTTTTTTTTTTTTTTAAAGCCGATTTTTCCCCTAAGGTCCCCTTCCTATGCTGATTTTAAGATTATTGTGGAGGCCATGAGCTGTGGTCCTTCATTACTTCATCATATTCACATATAAGTTCTTTAAATATAAAGAGGAACTTGAGTTTGAAGACAGCGAGTTTCCTCCGCGGTGGTTATGGATGGGTATGATGGGTCACAGTGATGGCGAACTGGAAACTTTATGGTCTTTGAATGAACTGTAGACAGCCCCTTCTCCTAGTGTCTGTCAAATACACTGTTGCTTGTTCTTACCCTTATTTGCACAATTTCGGCAGAACAGTAAACAGTATCAGTTTTCTTTAAGCTGGGCTACTATGATGTGCCCTCAAACACTGTCTAAAGGCCGTTGCCTGCCTGCCTGCCTCCATCCATCCATCCATCCATCCATCCATCCATCCATCCATCCATCCATCCTGTACAGTAACTTAACTAAAATCTATTCTGTAGTGTCCAGAGTAGAGCCAACTTTTTCCTAATA
The DNA here is from genome assembly GCA_030556225.1 of Cricetiscus sungorus. Classification (NCBI taxonomy): domain Eukaryota; kingdom Metazoa; phylum Chordata; class Mammalia; order Rodentia; family Cricetidae; genus Cricetiscus; species Cricetiscus sungorus. The sequence goes on along the minus strand of JANBXA010000606.1, from coordinate 6,794,519 downwards.
GAAGCTTCATTCCAAGGAGTGTGGGTGTGTCTACAATGAAGGACAGAACAAACAGATGGTAATGAACTCTCAGTTCTGGTATTAGTGGCAGGATAGGATAGGAGAGTATTTAGGAAAATCATATTCCCCAAGTGTTTGGGAGAATAAAATGACAATAGTAAACTTACTGAAATTAATAATAGAAGTAAAATTCAGCAAGCTTCCAGTGCAAAAGAAGCAGTGAGGGTGGTGGGCGCTCTGATTTTTGAAAACTGGGACACAGACAAAGTTAGAGCTGCCTATGCTCACTTTACTTTGATAAGCGAAAGTCATAAAAGTGAAATACTCTGTTTGCCAGTTACAACTTTTTTTTTTTTTTTGAGACAGGGACTCACATTATCCCTCCCTCAGGCCTGAAATTTGCTACAGTGCTTCTGTCTCAGCCACACTGGAGCTAGGATCACAGGCATGATTATTATAACGTTTAGCTCACAACAGACTGTTTGACCTAGGCAAAAGAGTATAATAAAATTGGTGTTTATGTACCACCTTAAGTTTAAAAACTGAGTGGCCATGAAGTTGGTGGCCATTTGTATTACTCTGAAAATGGGATTCATCCCTTTCATAAACTAGTATCTAAGGTTTCTTCTAGAATTGTGATTTTCACTGATCATAGCATTGGGAGGAAAACTCTTATCTCACATTATCTCTTGTCTGGAGGATTTGAACTGGGTGGTGGAAGGCTCAGAACTACTAGGCTTGTGCCACCATTTCTGGCTCTGCAACTTTTGTTTCCCTTTAAAAAAATGTCACAATTGTAGGTATCACTTAGAATTTATCACAGTCGCATTTTTTAGTTTAGGGTAAGTAATTATTTGTTAGTCATGTTTTCTAGTGCAGGCTGTAGCAAATGGTACTGTTTCTCTCGTTTTAGCAAATAAGCTTTTTTTGAGCATTTTGAGAATGCCCCATGGAAATGGTACTCCTAGGATTTCTCTCATTTTTTAGGTTTCTTGTTGTTTTTTGTTTGTTTGTTTGTTTGGCACAGCTGTTACAGCTCTGCATAATAGCCCTGGCTGTCCTGGAACTCACTTTGTAGACCAGACTAGTCTTGAACTCATAGAGCTCTCCTGCCTCTGCCTCCCTAGTTCTGGGATCAAAGAAGTACACCCTACCCACCTGGCTGGCTTTTTTTTTTTTTTTTTTTTTTTAATGCAAGTTTTCCTTGTGTATTTGAGGCTGATCTTGAATTCACCATATAGCCAGGATTGGCCTCAAAGTGCAGCAACCTCCTGTCTCAGCCTCAGATACTGGGATTATGGGCTTATTTCACCTCACCTAGCTTCGTTTCATAGATATTAAGTGTCTCATGGATACTGAGTACTGGGAAAATAGACATACAAGGTTGATGGAGTCCTGTCTTCAGTGTGTTTATTTTGACATGTTGGGAGAACACAGTGGTAGCTTTTATGTTCTATTTGTGAACACCAATTAAAACATTTAATGATTCTGTTAGAAATAGTTCTTGAAACATAGATATTAGGCTAAATGGAATAAGACTCCAATAACCTAGCTTTTGTGAGTCTGTAAACAGCCTCATTTTAGGGAACTGGGTTGAGATCAACAATTTTAGGTATATGACACCCCAGGCATATTACCAGAACTCCATTAACCTTTTTGGTTTATTTTCGGTAATTTGAGGCTATAGTTCATGGGTTTGTAACCATAAAGGAAGAGGCAGTATACTTGTCATCTATCCAAGTGAAACTAGACTTGAATTGGAAGATCATTGTGTCTGATACTGAGACCAGGCAATGGCTGCTTTAAGAGAGGGACCAACATAGGTTTTCTTTTGATTGAGTAGAGGATATGAAAATTAGCATGGTCTTATACTAAACTCTTACTACTTGAGTAGGTTTAAATTGAAAGCCAAAGTACCCTGGCATTGGCAGAACCTAGTATAACATTTTAGTGTTGTGTGGTGTGCAAGCCAATACATATTTAAACTTTGGTAGTTACTTGTCAACATCCTGTAATGGGTTGTTTTTCTTCCTCTTTCTCTCTTCTTTCTTATTCTGTCTTACCACAAATAAGATCTTAAAGCAGATAGGATTTCAAGCTACATAAAGGGCTATTTATGTAATGGATCTTATGGGTTGTTTATAAGGGTTATTACTATGGATTAGTTATAGATCTACATAGTTTAAACATTCTTTTTGCTACATGTGTGCGTGCGTGCCTGTGTGTGTGAGAGAGAGAGAGACAGACAGAGACAGAGAGACAGAGAGAACTAGAACAAAAGATCAGGAACACTTAGAGGTCAGTTTCTGGTGTGGAAGTCAGTTCCAACTCCCCTTCCTCTGTCTCAGCCTCCATATAGCTGGGGTAATTATAGACACACACTATTTTACCCTCCTGCAGTTTACCCTTCTGCAATTACCATTTTTTTTTGTGTGTGTGCATTCATTCATTTTGAGTTCTGAAGTAGCATGTATCAATAAGAAAATTACTATAATTTTTATTAACAATAAAATATGTACCTTTTTTATTTACCAGATGGTATCACATATTTTGTTGAGATTTAAGGATTTGGAAAAGGTCAGAGTTGTTGACTTTTTGATGATGCTAAACCATCAAGGGGGTCTGTGATTGGCATTGTGTTACAGGGTTTAGCGGTGGTGAGAGCTGGATGACTAGAGAAGTGCTAGGTTGGTCTATGACTGCTATAGCAAGATCAGATTAGGAAATTTTGTGGTTATGATATAGATTTGCATTTTATCTGGCGCTGATACTGTTCGAATCTTAATGCATTTAATGAAGTTTTTTTTTTTTTTTTTTTTTAACCCCCACAGTACGGAAGTGAAGAGTTACAGCACATTTTGACAAAATGCATTAGTATTTTAAATACTCTATTCTTTCTTGTGCAGAGTGTCCTGTGGACGAATGCCATTTGCTTCCCATTCTGTTCATATCTCTGGAGATCTTCCTCTGCCTGTGGATTCCAAGATTGTGTTACTCTTTTTCTACTAGTTGCCCAGTTTGAGAAGCTGTTGATTGTATATCTGATGAAGAACTTAAGGATGTATCTTTGAAAGTAGAGTCACATTCATAAGATTCATATTTTATTAGGAAGGAGTGCTGAATGGTTTCTAGAGCAAGAATGAGTAAAGGTGAGGATGCTAGAATTTTTTTCTTTTCAGCCTTCTATTACATAATTAATAACTTGGTGTGCTTGTGTTTTGTATATTATTATATATACAATTTTCCCTACCTAATAATATTTATTTATAAAAGTTCTCTTTGAGGCAAGTCTTGCTATGTAGCCAGGATTGCTTGGTACTCACTCTTCAGCTCAGGCTGGCCTTCCAATTTTTGTCCCCCCTCCTGCCTCTGCCTTTCAGAAGTGTGAGGTTACAAGTGAGTGTCAGTATATTAACTTACTGGTATTCTTAATTAAAAAACATTGGTATTCAACAAGAAAGTGAATCAAATCATGTAGAGTCTTTTTCTCTTGGGTCTTTCTGGTAGAACTGCAGATGCTTTTTTTCTAGGAAGCATAGTATCTAAAGGGTCTTACTCTGTAACCCTGTTTGGCCTGTATGGACCAGGCTGTCCTTCAATTCACAGGGGTCCTCTGCCTCCTGATTAAAGTCATGTGCCACCATGCCCAATAGAAATACATTTTTTTTTAATGGAATAATTTTACACTTTGCCATGAAGATGTTTTAGAAAATATCTTTCAAAACTAGCAGTTTTAAGTATTGGTTTGGTTGGCAGGAGTTTAGGCAAAGAGGAGAGCAGGGAAGTGAGGGGGAAGACAAGTATCAGTAGACCAGAGGGTATAAATTCCTGTGGACACTTTTAGTCAGATGTGGTAAATCAGGAGTGGAGTCTAGTGGGGTTGGGTTTCAGCAACCCTCACCATCCTTTACGCTTGAACCCCCCCTCTCCCCCCCCAGGACCTTACTATGCATCCTTGTCCATCTGGAGAACAGGCTGGCCTTGAACTTCCATTGATCCTACCCCTGCCTCCAGAGTGTGGGCATTACTATGTTTCTCTGCTGTACATTAAAACTGTATTTCTTTTCTCCTTGGTGTTCACATTTCCCCATTTAGATTGGAAGCAGAACTGTTTTTCTAGCAGTGACTCCTATCAAATGTGAAATTTATTGCCTTCTAAAAACTCCTAGAAGTTGGGTTCTTATTCAAGCTTGTATTACACTTAGCTAGCTATCTGGGAGGCTGCGGGGGTTGCTTTAATCCAGGAATCCAAGGTTATCAAAGGTAGTAAATCCCATAAAACAAAACAAAACAAAAACGACAACAACAACAACAAAACCTTGATTTTCTTTTTTTATATTTTATTACTTTGTGAGAATGTAAAATATGAAAAAAAGAAATACCTGTATGACTAAAGATATTTAAAATTGATTTACAATAGGGGTGACTGGTATGACATCAGGGGGCTCATGAATGTCCCCCCACAAAACTTGTTTCTATTTTTTTTCTGGGAAACATAGAAATAGCTTACATTGACATTTCATCTAAAAGACCTCTAAAAAACATGTCCTAAAAATTAACTCAGTTTGAGTACATGTCTTTAAAAGTTCATAGGCTTATAGTTTGCTTAGATAGTTGTTAGAAATTTGCATCAACTCCATAACATTCACTTGCAATTTATTTTTCAGGTTGTGAGGTCTATTTGAGACACAACCTTGGCCTCTTGGGTTTAGTAGAGAGCTTGTCAGTGGCAGGATTGGTGCATATATGAACTCACAAAGTCTGGCAGCATGCACAGGGCTTTTATGGGTCTAAGCCTGTCGGAGTCCCAGCACTGAAAGGCGGAGTTGGCACAAGCCCTATACCTAGCCCAGTGTCTGCACTTGATTGCTCACAAGGGAAGAATAAGTGTTCTCCAGTGGAGTCTTACTAGCTATACAACCCACTATTAAGGACAGACCCCATGCCCACAGTTGATGACTAACACAAAACAAATTCAGTGACATTTTTGGAAGATCTTTGTGTTAGTGCTCAATCTTGCTGTGTTTAGAAAGCTTGTTTCCTTGGTGTCCTCCATCCCTTCTGGCCATTACACACTTTCTGCCTCATTTCTACAGTGCTCCCTGAACCCCGACAGGAGGGATTTGATGGAGATTTCCCTTTTAGGACTGAGTGTTCTGATGTCTCTCACTCTGTACACAGTCTCGGTGTGGGTCTCCGTATTTGTTCCCATCTGCTGCAAGAACAACGATGGCTGAACAAGGCACTGATCTTTGAGTATAGCGGAGTATCATTAGGAGCCATTTTATTGGCTACATTCCTTTAGCAGAACAGTGGTATTTGGATTTCCCCTAGATCTTTGTCCTCCCAGGTTCTTGGCTACCCAAGCCGTGTCACAAATGGATTCCATCTTATGTAGGGCCTTAAGCCCTATCAGATACTAGTTGGTCACTCCTACAAGCTTTATGCCACAATTACACCTGTGCATCATGCAGGCAGTTCACCATTGTCAGTGGAAGGGTTTGTAGCTGGCTTGGTGCTTCCTATTCTCCTCTGGTAGTAAGCAGAGTACCTTCCAGTATCATGAACACTAGTAGTAGGGATGAAGACTCTCTAGTTCAGCACCAGCTCAACTTCTCCATGTTCAATAAGGTGTGCAAGTGCTGTCTTCAACAATGGGCCTTAGCATCAGTTTGTGGGTGGCAACCAAAAACCTTGACAATGGGTTGGGATGTATGAGGGTGTCCTTGGGTCCCCTTTGGCCAAAAACTCAGTTAGATTTTACCTTTTCCTGGAACTGGAAGTTTCGTTTAGTGACAAGAGATGTTGTAGTGGGTTTTGTATTTTCTTACTCTTGAGCTGTTTTAGGGCCCGGTTCTGTTTCTCACTTTGGCCCTATTACTAAGGAAGCCTGGAGAACTAATACTAACTGGACAAACTGGTTCCTGTTGAAGCAAGTTATTTACCTTCCTTGAATTAACTAGAACAGCACCATTCAGAGTTGAGTTTTTCTTTGGATGTTTAGCTTTAGAAAGTTAAGTCTGGATAGCAGAAGACCTATATTTCCTTGGAATGCTATGCCCGGTGGTAAATTTTGTGGATTAGATAGTGAGTTGGACTAGCAAGAAATTTATTTGAAAATTCAAGCAGACCAACCTTGTTCCTGAGTTTAAATAGTGGTACTTTAGGGAAATCTAATAAACAGCTTGTTAATTTATTGTGAGTATATGGAAAAGCCTTACACTCTAGGCCAGCCCTGCTAAAAGTTGTGTAAACCTTGTCCAGCACAGCAGCTTATGCAGGGTTCAGAGAGCTGCATATGGTTTTGCTGAAACCCAGAACTAGGCTTTGAGAGATGGGGGTATGCTGCCAGTTTGCATGTGTTGACAGAGTTATGCAAATACATTTATACTGTGTAGATGATGGTGATTACAGTGTTCTTTTAAAGTTACTAGGACTTGAGAAAGGAAGCATAAACTACAAGTTTCTTTTAAAATGGTACAAACTATTTTGTAATAAAAACGCTTACAAAATATATTTTTGTAGAGGTGGGGACGGAGCAGTGTGAAACTTAGACTTGGTTTTCCTAGAGATTACAACTTTGGCTTTTCCTTTGTAGGGAAATTAAACATTCTAACTCATACTGTTTCACTATTTTTTTTGCAGGTAATAATGCTACTACACATTTAACTCACCACTTACTTTAAAATATATATATATATATATATATATATATATATATATATATATATATATTATGTATACAGTGTTCTTTCCTGTATGCCTGCTTGCCAGTGGAGGACACCAGATCTCATTACTGATGGTTGTGAGCCACCATGTGGTTGTTGGGAATTGAACTCAGGACCTTTGGAAGAGGAGCCAATGTCAAAACAAGCATTCCACTCTTGACACTTAAGACTTCTTTGGTGCAGGATGTATTTTAAGGATAAATAAGTTTTTTGGTATTTATTATTTATTTATTTATTTATTTATTTATTTATTTATTTATTTATTTATTTTTAAATGGTTCACAGCACTTTGCTGATTTCCTTCTTACCATGAAAATTATAATTGGGTATGTACAAAGATCCTACAAACACTTTTGAAAAGATGCAGTTGCTCTCAAACCTTTACTTTGTGAGGAGGTATCTGCTTTTTTGGTTCTCTGAAATAATATAGAAGAGAGGTCTTCATGTGCTTTGGTTGATAGTAAAGGAGAATGCCTTGTTTCTAGGGTCCTGATGAAGAAGCCGTTGTAGATCTTGGCAAAACTAGCTCAACCGTGAACACCAAGTTTGAAAAAGAAGAACTAGAAAGTAAGTTCATTTAAAATAATTTCTTATGCTTAGCAGGGAATTGATCAGCTGATGCCTTTCAGTGTTTTCTTACGTTTTACTTACTGCTTCTCGAAATGTTGTTGTTTGTTTAGTGTTTGTTTATAAGACTACTGAATATTTTTCTAGTGTATTGCAATGAATAATAATGTAGAAGATATTCTTATCTGTGGTCATACTGTCTCCTGATTATTTATTTGTTGGATTGTTGGCATAGCTAGATTTGAGGAAGCCTTCCCACTTCATTGATAGCTGCTATAACTTGGGAAAATGATGGGTAATGATTACAGAATGAGTTCCTTTCCCACACTTTTGATAGACTGGATGGAGTATGAGATTTCAAGCCCCACAGTGTCACTAGTTGTCATTAGTGGCTCATTTCATTGGTGCTACAGTAACCACTACTTAGAATTGTGGAACAGGTGAGCTCTTTGTCCTCCCTAAATGGGAAGAAATCCTGTTAAATGGTTTTTTTCCCCCTTCCTTTTTGTTTTAGAAATAGTTTTGGAGTTATAGAATGTTAGTGTACATAGTACAGAACATTTCTGTGTTAAGAATATTAATTGTGAAATCATAAAATCATACCATTTGTAAAAATACAGAAGTTAACAATGAATAACTAGAAAATGGTTTACTTATAGTTTCCTAAGCTACAGCTTATATTTGGAATCCACTGGTTTTTCTACTAATGGTCTTTTCTGTTCCAAGGACCCAGTTGACAGAGTGTAAAATCTGTAGACCCTTTAGTTATGTCTCCCTAGTCTCTATAATCTATGTGGGTTTCTCATTCTGATTTAGTTTTCTTGACAGTGACAGTAGAGGAGAACTGAGTAGGTTTGTACTTTGTACAATGGTCTTCAGTTTGCAGTAAGTACATACCTCTGTGCAATATGTCTGTGGGTATGATACCATGTGTTATTGGTGAGTTACTGTGGAACATTTGGCTAAACTGGTGTTCGGGCAACGTTTTTATAGACACTTTAGGGGCTTCATGTTAAAATTTGCCATTCCTATATCAGGCTCTTAATCTGTTGCTGTTAAGAAAGAGATGGAGTCATCTGCATTTTATCCTCAGTTTTCTGCCTCTTCCTCCTGAGTGCTAGACTTATGTCTGCACGAGCTAACATTAACATGCCTGACTGAAAATGACGTAAAAGTCTATTAAAAATACCATATGGAATGTATTAGAACAGGATATTAAAGACAAACGCAGAAGAAACAAGTAAGACCTTCTTGAGATCCTTTAGTTTTAGTATATTGTTACTTTTTCCAGGCTTTCTGCTGTGAATTCCTAGAATTTATTTTTATCTTGGTATGTTGGTGCTAGTTGGACCCATGGGATTGTAGTCTTAGGACACAGTGATGGGAGTTGACTCTTTAGTTACAGTTTCACTAAAATACAATTATAAAGTCAGTAAGTTCACTTAGAGTTTTTACTTTAGTGAGATAAAATTTACAGTACAGTAAACCACTCAAACGTATTCAGTTTAGTGTTTACATGTTATTGCCATATAACTATCAAAGTTTTAGTTCCAAAACATACCTGTCATCCCTGAAGAAACCATGAATAATTCAGTTTTAAATCTGTAATTTCCAGTATAGTTTTTTTTAAATAATTGAGTTTTAATTTCTTTAGAGACGTATCAAGTTCTTAATATGCTAGGTAGAGTGCTTGGGTACTAAGAGATATTTTCACAGGTACGTTTGGTGTGTTTTCATAAGTCTGGTCACTTTTATTTTAAAAGTTGCCCAGTTAGTTAACGTGTCTGTCTATTTTAAGACAAAGTCTTGCTGTGTAGCTCATTCTGCCCAGGAACCTACTGTATAGCCCAGGTCTGACAGTCTTCATTGTCATGTCTACATGTCTGTGAGGGTATTTCTAGAGTGTTTTAAGTGAAGAGGGAAAACCTACCTCTAATGTGAGTAATACTGTCCCATGGCCTGGGATCCTAGACTGAAAGAAAGGGAAAAAGAAAGAACGACAACAGGGTGACAAGGAAAACGGAGAAGGTTGGAAGAGTTTTTGAATTCTGTCTTTGTTTGCTGATCTGTCAAGACCTGAGTAAGAGCCTGATGTGTCTGCTGTCATGCCTTACTGGATCTGATGGACTTACATATCCCCTCAACTAAGCTGACATCAATTCTCCTTTTTTAAAGTTGCTGGTCATGTATTTGATCTCAGCTCCGAAAAGGTAACATGAGAATAATAGCTAATATACGAGGCTGGCCTTACAGTCCAGCTTCAGCCTCCTGAGTGCTAGAATGATGGGTTGTGACACTAGGCCCAGCTACATTTATTTGATTGACACAAGTATTTTGACAGCTGACACATGACAACAGTATTGGTTTGGAAATTAAAACTAATTTTACAGAGTCAGCAGATTTTCAAGTAGAGAATAGACATGCTTAGGATCAAATGTAGTTGATAAGGATCAAGTGCACTTTTAAATTTCATCTAAGAGGCCAGGCATAGTGGTAGATTACTGTCACCCCCATTTGTAGGCAGATGCAGGAGGATTCTGGGTTTAGTGCTAGTCTAGCAAGACCCTGTCTCAAAAGCTAAAATGCAGACAGAAAATCTCATCTAAGGATTAAGAGTATCCTGAAGTATTTATTTCCTGACTGTCTTAGGAAAGTTTTGTGAAAAGACCCTAATGTTTTAGCATATTATTTGTCAAGAGGTTTTTTTTTCCTCACATAATTGCCTTTTTTTAAAAAAAAAAATTTGTAGTTACATCTCTTTGTATTTAACAAAACAATACAACTTCAGTAGTGAACTGTTTAAACTATTTGAAGAAATCAGTTGTTGCCTTAGAGGACACAGTGTTGTTAGCTCTGTGTCACTAGTTCGTTTAATTTAGTGGACAAAGTAGAAATTTTCTTTTGTGTTGTTTTGGGGGATTAGAATATAAAGAATATTTTCCCCGTAGTAGCTTTACTTATTCTAAAAGCACACAGTAATGGTGTTATAAAGTCTTATCTGATACTCTGTATATATGTTTTAAAGATGTAGTTAGCTTTTTAGGTGTTTTTCCTTTATGCATGTGTATGCATCATGTGTATACTGGTGCCTACAGAAATCAGAAGAGGTTTTGTATCCTCTAGAACTGGAGTTACAGATGGTTTTGAGCTGCCATGTAGGTACTGGTAATAAACCTAGAAACCCTGGAAGAGAAAAAAGTGCTCTTGATCACTGAATCATCTTTCCAACCCTAATTGATGTTTTAAAATTATTTGTTTGACTCTTGTTCTGATTCTAATTTTAAAAAAATCTTAGAAACAATTAAAATAGTAAATAAACTTTTATTTAAATGTTAGTATATCATTATATATTAGTTACTTAATTACCCTTAAGATATATGATAAGGTTGTCTACTAACTTGAATTGGCCATAGATGTGTATATATGTCTGTTGTGTGTTTGTGTGTATTTGTGTGCCTGCTTATCTCTTTAAAGCCCAGGTTACCAAGACATCTAAATATTACCACCTTAACTTCCTGAGTTCTGGGATTATAGGTACATATGACACTACTCAGTTTTAAGGTAGAATAAATTTATCTCTATATTGTATGGTAAATGTAGCTTTTCTTGCTTGACCTGAGATGACAAACTGATACTTACGGCAGTAATCTATGTGGATAGATTAATTATCAGTTAGTAGTGCAAAGCTCTGCCATAACATATAGCACTTTAAAATAAATCATTGAATACCGCCATTGTTGATATCATGAGTTTACATATAATTCTTTGTTTCTAAAGTGTGATGTACTTTCTTGAATGTCTTACTTTGGTAAAACCAGTGACATACTTTCCAAACTTTTAACAGGCCACTGAGCTGTATATGTTGGTGTTCATGTATCATTTAGTAAAGAGAGTCGTCGGCATCATAAGCATCGAGGGGACACAAGCATCACCACAGGAGAAGAAAAGACAAAGACTCAGATAAAGAAGATGGACGGGAGTCTCCTTCTTATGGTAGGAAGAAGTTGCTCTCTACTGATGGCTTAGGCTTTTTTTTTCTAAGAAATACGTTTATCCCTTCATTCTTAACTATATGTCTGCAGTAATTTGGGCACATTGGGAGGAGCACCTCTGATAGAGTTGGGTGGTCCTGAGATTCAGTGTATCCCAAGGAAGGCTTAGATGATACGTGAGATATTGCTGGTGTCTTGTGCTTTCTGAGAAGGCTGCATGAGCTGTAGGGTTGTGTCTTAAGCCTAGGCTGGCCTCAGGCTCACTACAAGTCAGGCTGTCCTTGAGCTTGTGCCAGTCCTCCTGGGGTCTGGGATTACAGCTGTGTCCCAGCTACATCTGTCTTGAACTTTAGGTTCTTGTGTGCTATACTAAAAGTATGAAGAAGTATGGATGGAAACCTGCTGTGTATATGATCATGAAGCCAATACTGATGGCATACTGAATATTGTGTGGCAACACCCAGCCCTTGATATGTGCTATTTAATCTCAGCTTCCCCCCTCCTTTTTCTGTTGTTTCTAGAAATTGAACCCACTAATGCTTGACACATGCCAGGCAAGGATTCTGTCACTGAGCTATATTCCCAACTCTTTCAATAGTTTTAAAAGATTGATATTGTTATTTTCATTTCATAGGAAAGTTGTCTAAGCTTTGGCTCAGAGAGGCTAATTGATAGGAATTTCTTGAGCTTTTACTAAGAGGAAATAGTGATTTAATAATATCAAACTAAGTGGTTATATACTGCACAGGGGTCAGATAGCTAGCAATGATTAAATGAGAGGTTGGCAAGATTAGCTCAGGTGGGTAAAGATGGTTGCCACCAAGCCTGATGACTTGAGTTTGATTGCCAGAACCCACATGACAGAAGGAGGGAACTGACACCTGTTGTGGGACATTTGTACACTGTGTGAAAATGTATTGCTGTTATTGGTGTAATTAAAAGCTGAATGGCCAATAACTAGGCAGGAGGTGTGGTTGGGACTTCTACCAGAGAGAGTACACTAGGAAGAAGAAAGGCCGAATTGCCAGCCAGATTCAGAGGAAGCAGGAAGGGCAGTACAGAGATGAGGTAATGCCATGTGGCAGAATGTAGATTAATAAAAATGGGTTAATTTAAGTTATAGGTGCTAATTGAGAACAAGGCTAAGCTAAGGCCAAATTTTCATAATTATTAAATCTCCATGTCAGTTTTTTTATGACTTGGCGGTCCTGACCAGAAAGTACTGCTACAGACACTTGCAAGTTGTCCTCTTGACAGCTTTGTGTTTGTATCATGCCACATCTACCACCTGCACAATTCACTCAGAAGATAAGTAAATTTATTCTATAAAATAAATTCTATAAAGTGGAATCTGTTGTATAAAAATAGACAGGGCAAATGAATGCTGAATTTAGAAAAGATAATTGTGAATCTGATTGGGGCAGTAAGGGAATGAAGACCTAAACAAATGCATAGACACAAAAAAGCTGAAGTCAGGTGGACTTGGCTCTCTGATGGAGAAGCTGCAGCATCTGGTAAGCCCAATGTGCTTATTATACACAGGTGGGCAGGAAGACAGGATTACTGTTTAGCGCTGAATAAGCTGAATATGCAAGGTTATAGCATACAAGTGAACAAGAAGGCACATTTGGCTAAGCTGGGTAGGAGCAGGTTTTGATGGTGAACTTCTGGAGATGGCAGAAAGCTACAGTGGGTATTTTCTGCATCCTGTCAACATTTGTACTCAGATCCATTGAAGGCTTTGCCTGAGACATTAGGGTCCTTGATGTGGCTGTCCTAATGTCAATAACACACATTCATTCACCCCCTATACAACCCAGTATTAATCATGCCACCCTTGCACTAGTGAGTCTATCTTTCCTGGTAGATCCTTATTACAGCATTCAATGTCCAATATGGGTAAGTGAGCCAACAGAGACAGATTCCTGGTCAGTTCAAGATTGATTTCTCCATGTCCCACAACCAAAGATTGTGGTGTCTTCAGTGATAAAATATTATGCTGTAGTTATGGTGGGTAGTCAAGAGTAGTTGTAGTAGCCTGTGTTGTTTGGATACTTCTGAGGCTTCCTGGCTAATAACGTGGAGGCAGATAAGGTATGCATTATCCACTGCAGGCAACCTCTGTTGAAGCTTTTTAAAATATACATACATACATACATACATACATACATATTATCTTAAGACTAGGTGTTTTCTTAAGACTTCCTCATACATCCTTAGTTTTGTTAGCTCACTCCCCATCCTACTTTTTCTCCCATCTGCCTCCATTCAAGCTGTTTTACCCTGTTCTTTCATATACATGCATTCTCGTGTATCCTCTTACTGGGTTGCAAAGTCATAGGTTTTCATATAGCATTTTTACACTCTGTTCATTTTAGTTGACCCTTCCCTATCCCCCTGGTTCCTACTTCCCACTTCCAACATTCTTCCTCTTCAGTTCCATCTTCCCTATACTATCCCCTTTCTCTTAATTTACCTTCCCTCTGCTGTACCACAATGGCCTGTCTCTAGTTTGCTGGTTTCTGCATCTATTCCAAAATTAACATATCTCCACTTCCCCCTCAATTTTTGAAACTTGGCATCATACTTAAGAGAGAATATGTGGCATTTGTTTTCCTGGATCTGTGTGACCTTGTTAATATGTTTTCCAGTTCTATCCGTTTGCTTGAAAATTTAATTTTTTCTTTATAGCTGAATAATATTCCTTACTCATATATTTTCTTTACCCATTCGTCTGCTGATGGACATCTAGGTTCAATTCCATTTCCTAGTTATTGTGACTAGACAAGCAATGAACAAAGATGGCAAGCATCTCTCTAGCAGGATATAGAGTCCTTTGGTATATGCCCAGGAGTGGTCAGTATCCTGGGTTACATAGTAATTTTGTTTTTAATTTTATTTTTTGGAGAAAACTCTAGATTGGCTTTCAAAGTAGCTGCACTAGTTTACATTTTCATTAGCAGTATATGAGGGTTCCCCTAGAGCAAAATCTGTGTGTGTGTGTGTGTGTGTGTGTGTGTGTGTGAAAGAGAGAGAGAGAGAGAGAGAGAGAGAGAGAGAGAGAGAGAGAGAGAGAATGCTTTATAGCTTTCTCACTTTGCAGTTAGTTCTCATCCACATTGTAGGATTTTGAATGTGGGACATAGGTTACCGAAGTACAGAGCTTGTTTAGTGAGTCCTCTATTGTAGGATATTATCTGAACTGTGTAAAAGTGTATTGCATTTGTTCTTCTGTAGAATATTACTTTAACTGTGTAAAGGTGTGTTACTTTTGTTTATGCTGCATTTGTTTAATTGGATGTGTTTAATAAAGATGTTTTGCATTTGTTTCACCTTGGCCTGATTGCTCTAATGAGAAGCTGAATGGACAATAGCTAGGTAGGAGAGAGATAGGCAAGGCTGTGAGCTATCCGCCAACTAGACATAGAGACAACAAAAAGTAGAGAGCCCCAAGACAAAAGGTAGATTAAAAAAAAAAAAAGGTTAATTTAAGTTAAAACAAGTGTATGTGTCATGAAGACAAAAGATAAATTTAAAAAAAAAAAGCAGGTTAATTTAAGTTAAAACAAATGTATGTGTCATGACTTGGTAGCTTGTTGGTGGCCCAAAAGAAAAAACCTAGTGCAGTTCTCCTTATCATGTTTTCTGAACAAATGTGCACAGATTTTTTTTTTTTCTCAGATAGCTGTGTTGAGCCTGGCATCAGTGTACACATCTACAGACCCCATGACAAGTTTCTTTATTTGAGTACCTGAGGGGCAGGCTTTTCAAGGCCCACTCCATTGAAGCACTTGTGTATTCTTGTGAATACACACATTGGCAATGTATTCTTGGGTCATCAACTTGTTGATGGCAGAATGACCCTTCTTTGCAGAAGCCATTTTTCCAGGCCTGAACAGGAAAGTACTTCCATGCTTTTTGCTGTTGCTTTTTTTGTGGAATCTTCTGTAGCACAGACTGAGCTCGAACTCTGCTGCATAGCAGAGACTGGTCTTAAGCTTCTGATTCTCCTGCTTTCACTTCCTGAGTGGGGGTCTTCCAGGTAGGCACCACCACATCCAGCTTTCCTTTCTCTGTTCTAAAAGGAGATTAGCACTTTTAGACACTCGGGCTGTGGAGATAACCCAGTGGATGAAATACCAGCTGCTCAAGCATGAGGACGTGGTGATTTCGAGCACCCACATAAGAGCTGGGTGATGGCACATTTACAGCCTCAGTGCTGCTAACAGTTGTACATAGTTTGTTACCAACATGATATATGCTGTGCAGAGATTCTTAAATTATGTTAATTGAGGTGTTTGTGTGAAGGTTTAGGGTATACTCACTCTGAGCAAGTTGCAGTTATACTACACATTACCTTTCACTCTCCTTATATCTGCATTTTGAAACTGTTCTCCAGTTGGATAGAATTGGCTAAACAATAGTTTGGTCTCTGGATATCGTGTAGCACAGGCTCTGAATTGTGAGAAGAGGCAAGAAGGATTAAGTCCAGTGCTTGCCTGAACTGACTGCTCAGGAACAGTTTTCAGGTGTGGTAATACAAGCCAGAGCCTGGCCAACTCTCAGGAATCTGGGTTAAAGGAGAATCCAAAAGCAGTGAAGTGTTTCAGTCTTGTTGAGAGTGAGAAGAGTATAGGCAAAAGAGGTAGAGTCTTGCATAGCACATGGTATGACTAATAATACAGGTTTCATATAGTGCAGAACTGTGTGATCCAGAGTGCACCAAAAATTGTCAGGTGCAATTAATGTAGTGCTTGAGACTTAGGCCACCCGATCTTGTATGTAAGAAAGAAGGAATGGGAGTCAGTCATACCACATCTCACTTAAGAGACTAAGGGAAAAGGTAAAGGATATTAAGCTTAAGGAAAGGAACCAAAAATGGAGAGGTGGCTCAGTGAAGACAGCTTGCTGCTCTTTTAGAGGACATGCATTTAGTTGTCACCACTAATCTCAGGCAGCTCACAATTGCCTATACTATCTGTAAATCCAGCTACAAGGGATCCACACCTTTTTCTGGTGTCTGCAGGCACTATATGCACACATAAAGCCCACATAGATGCGTGTGTGTGCATGCACGCATGTGCACACACCCACACCCACACACAATTAAATTGCTGGGCATGGTGTTGCATACCTTTTATTACCAGCCCTGAGAGACAGAGAAATGTGGACCTCTGTGACTTTGTGTCTTCATCTCTCTCCTTTATTGCTCCAAGGCAGATTCTGTCAGCTCTCAGAATTGCTCTGTCTCTTTTCCAGTGCTGGGGTTAGCAGGTATGCATGGCTGTGCCTGGCTTTTTATGTGGGCTCTTGGGATTTCATCTGAGAGCCTCATGCTTCTGTGCAAGCATTTTTGTGGCTAAACTTTCCCCAGCCCATTTTCCATGTGCTACCTTTGCAACACAATGTTATCTATATACCTCATGCTTAGAACTACTTGATTGTGCTTAAAAACAATCTCAATGTTTTAAGTAAATTTACAACTTTTGTTTAGGGGTCACATTCAGAGCTGTTTTGGGCCACACGTCTTATCACCTTATACATCATTGTCCTGGAACACCTAACCAGTGGGGAAGGGAGAGGGAGGAAGGGGGTCGAATGTACATGACACACATGCATTACAATGAAGGAAGAAAAGTCTCTCTGCAGATGTAGGGCCATGAGGTAGTAAAATAAACAGTCTGCAAAATTATGAAACTAAGCGAATTGGTCACAGTAGAAAATCAACCTTTTCTCACTAGTAGCAATGAATACTTGAAGTGGAAATTAAAAATACTGCTTATGGTAGTATTAAAAACCATTCTAAAGTAACAGTCCATTAAAAACCATACAAGTCCTGAATGCAGGAGCCGCTAGCCACAGTAATACTGCTTTGGCCTCTAGCATTCCTTCAGCTTAATACCTGTGGGAATTTTCACATGTTTTTATATCAACTCCCCTAGTTCGTATAGTCTCATTTTTCTGGAGGGTTCCTATTGGACCTTCCTCCTTTGGTCTCCATATCATTTAATTTTCTGTGTTTTCTGTTTTCTTCATTTTTCATTCTGTGTCATTTCCTTATGTCTGCCATTTCTTCTCACATCTCTCTTTGACTGTCCTCTTCAAGGATTTTGTTTGTTGCATCCATAGGGTCCTGGAGGATTGTTTACATAAGTGTCAGTTTTACATAAGTGTCACTTCATGTCTAGCGGGGTGGTTTACTACCATTTAAGAGGTAGTGCCTCTTCTGTTAGTGTGTGTCCTACAGTGGCTCTGGCCAAAACCCCAGTGGACAATTGTATTTCTCTAGTACAGCACGAAAGCTGGCTTGCATATATTGACAGCTTACGTTTCACATCTGTTTCTAAAATGTGGAGGCTTCCTCTTCTCTTAGTTCATGAACTTAGCTCTCTTAACTATTTTATCTAATACTTACATCTGTACTATATGACTTGAATATATACTGTGTATAGTTTGGATTTTGGAAGTAAGATTTGTACAATCCTGTCTTGACTGGAACTTACTGTGTAGACTAGTCTGTCCTAGAACTTGGAATGCTCTTCTTGCCTCAATCATCTGAGGCCTAGAATTGTCCTTGGGAACCACCACACAACACCACAATCTATTTTATGTGACAGAAGTGTTTCAATTTCAAAGCTTACCCTTAAAGGTATGTACTGTTTTGTTAAGACACACCGTCATAGAGGGTACAGTTCATCCTCGGGACTGAAGATGATGATGAGGAGCATATTCCCCACGACCTCTTCACAGAGATGGATGAGCTCTGCTACAGAGATGGAGAAGAGTGTGAATGGAAGGAGACTGCCAGGTAACACTGGTGACTCTCAGTTTTATGAGTTGAAATTACAAGATACAGTTGGTGATTTGTTTCTTTGTGTGCTTATTTATTGAGGTAGGGGCTTGTTTTATAACCCTGGCTGTCTGGAATTTAGTGTGTAGCCCAGACTGGCCACATTCTCTTCTTTCTTTAGTGCTGAGATTGTGAGAATGAGCCACCTTTCTGGTGCTTTAGATTAGAGGATTTACTTGTTAAGGCCTAGAAATTTTCTTTTGTTCCTTGAATGTGCTCATTTAATATGTTATAAAATGGTTGTATGGTTGGTGTTCAGATGTCTTTGAACACATTTGAAGCTAAAATCTTACATTTTGAAATGGTGCATTTTCATTTTGTAGTCTTACTACTTTAGATGTAAATTTCATTTATCAAGCAATGGAACAAACTATGATGACCTATTTGTATATTTTTAAACTATAAGCTTACCACGTGATGTAGGTGTCAGGTTTTGATGGCTACAGACAATATACATACCATTGGCCTAATTTTTGAAAATGTATCTGAGGCAGTCTTTTGTTTCAGTTATGATTTCTGTTTTTTGTTTGTTTGTTTAGATCAAGTTTATGTTTATGGCATTAAAATAAACAAATGAGTGTTCATTGTTTTTTAGTTTTTTTTATGTTATTCATTTAGGTGGCTGAAATTTGAAGAGGATGTTGAGGATGGTGGTGACCGATGGAGTAAACCCTATGTGGCAATTCTCTCCTTGCACAGTCTCTTTGAATTGAGGAGTTGTATCCTAAATGGAACAGTCATGCTGGATATGAGAGCAAGCACCTCTTGATGAAATAGCAGGTTATATAGTAAACTGACTTTTACATTTAAGATAATTAAACAGAGAAAATAAGGTGTTATTTTTTTTTTTTAAGATACTCATTTAACAACTATATATGGAATTGTTTTTTTTCAGGAGCAATGTAGGTTTGTGTAGAGACTAACAGATTAAATTAGAAGTATGACCACTGCCACCAGCACATATGTGGTCTGCCTTCTGGGAGTTCAGAGAAAAGTCTTTCATGGTGAAAGTCCAGTGAGAATATTAAATATCCACCTCTCAAATCATAAGAAGCAGGTATATAAGAGGAAAGACAGTGTTTATGGAGGAATATGAGCAAGAAAAAAGTTCCAGTGGGACTTGGGAAAGTCAGCTAACTCTGCAAGCAGATGCACATTTCTTGAATAAAGATAGAGGGCTGGGAGTATTGCTCTTTGTGCATGGTGCTCACCTAGCATGTATGAGGCCCTAGACTCATTTCTCCCCTTGCACAAAAAGGTGTAGATTATGGTCCCACTCGAGTCTCTGAGCTGAATGAAGCACTGATTTTATATGGTGAGCACTGGGACAGTTTTGGTTTAAGTTGGAAAGGAGTGATCCTGACATGTGCTTTCAGATTATTATCCTAGTCAGAAAATGTAGTGTGACTGAACTGAGATGGTGATTGAAACAAGAAGTCCAGCTATTTCCTTGGAGTTGTGTAAGTTAGTGAGGTAAATGTTAGATATAGCGGTGGAAACAAAAGAGGACGGACTTGAAGTGTTATGCAGAGGGAGAGGGGAAAAGTGCAGAAAGAGTTGTGATTATTTGACAGTTTTGGTCTACAGATGCTCCACAGCAAAATCATGTCTGCTTTAAGTAAGCACAATACTGTGAAATTACTGAAGTTTGCTCCCACAGAAAACAACCATTGAGTATTTTGATTTGGTAAGAAAGCCATAAACTTAACTATAATTCTTGGGCTAAAAATAATTTGAATTTACCTGATTGTTAGATTTGACTATGAACTACAAATCTTTAAATTGTCAAGTCCTATTCTTGTATGAATGACTGAATAACTGAGACAGAATTTAGAATATTGTGTATAGACAGATGAGTTCCCCTTTCACAAAAGAGAACTTTTATTTTTTTGAGAAGAATATTGTTATTTATTCTTAGACAGTTTCATACCTATAGTGTATGTTGATAATTTCTACCACCGTATCTGCCCACTCCTGGCTTCTCAGTCCCCCTAACACACCTCTGACTTCCTCCTTGTCTTCATTTTGTTATGGCCCACTGAGTCTAGTTGGTGCTATCTAATGGGTATGGGTGTGCTGTCATCCTCCAGAGCATAAAATGTGGTACTTTGAGAGAGTGTAATCAAGCACTCACTTGTGTGATGAACTGTGATTATGCTAGCATTAAGTATTAACCCTTAGGTTAGCTTTTCCATTTTTGTTTTAGAGTAATTTTATCATAGTATTGAAGATTTGACTTAAAATGATCTCTAACAGGGTAGGGGAATTAATTCAGTGGTAGAACATTTGCTTAGTATATACAAGGATTCTATCCCTTACAGGGGAAAAAAAAAAAAAGGCAACAACAAAGAGAGCCACTACACCAGACTCTTACAGCCATTGTTTAAAAATCTGTCAGGGGCTGGAGAGGTGGCTCAGAGTTAAAGGCATTTGTTATTCTTGCAAAGGATTGGGCTTGATTTCCAGTACTCACCTGGGAGTTCACAACCCTGTGACTCCAGTTCCAGAGATCTGATGCCATCTTCTAATTTCTACAGGCTCCTGCAAGCACATGATGCATGTCAGGAAAGGACACTAATCTGTTAAATGAATGAATGAATGAATGAATGAATGAATGTATACACTTTTTTGAACTTTGTGCATATTTTTGTACATTGAAAATAATGCCTTGAGTCTGTGACTCCAGTTCCAGAGATCTGATGCCATCTTCTAATTTCTACAGGCTCCTGTAAGCACATGATGCATGTCAGGAAAGGACACTAATCTGCTAAATAAATAAATAAATAAATAAATACACTTTTTTGAACTTTGTGCATATTTTTGTACATTGAAAATGCCTTGAGTATGCACAGTAGTGCATAGGATGGCACTGGTATCAGTCCTTCATTCTCACATTCCCTTTATTTCTCAACAGAATTTACTCAATCTGGGATTTTTCTTTTCTTTTCTATCAGAGTAAGAGCTGCCACTTCTTTACTGCCCTGCTCAGCAAAGAGAATTAGAGGAAGTCATTGGAAGCCCATGCCATTGAATATTTAGCTAAATAGAACGAACTATTCTTTCATTTGTTAACTAGAATTTACTGTCTGTATGAGAAAGCAGCCTCTTTAAAAAATACTACTTAGTAAAATAAGGTCTTGCTAACTGTATTTCTTGTTGGATGGATAATGTTCATATTTGTCTTTATGTGTATGCTTAAATAGTTTTATATAGTAACAATAACTTTTTTTTTTCATTGAATAGATATGGTGTTAGACAACATGATAGCCTCTGGCCAGTTAGACGACTCCATACGGGAGAATGTCAGAGAAGCTCTCCTGAAGAGACATCATCATCAAAATGAGTAAAGATTCACCAGTCGGATTCCCCTGGTTCGATCTTTTGCAGATATAGGCAAGAAACATTCTGACCCTCACTTGCTTGAAAGGAATGGTGAGATAAGTTGTGGTGTCCAGTTTTTGCTAGCATTTCTTTAATGGCATTGCAGTATGTTATAATTAATATGTGCTTCAAGAAATGTGTGGTATTTCCAGTTATCATTTTCATTTATTCAAAGTTATCACTTACAGGGTTTCTTTTTTGTTTGCTTGTTTTTGTTTCTTTGAGATAGTCTCTATCTAACACAGGCTGACCTGAAACACTGTGTAACCTTTGCTGGCCTTGAACTTGGATTTCTCATCTTTAGCCTCCCAAGTGCTAGAATTATAGGCCTGTCCCAACAATACCAGTGTGAGATAGAAGTCACTTGAATGAAGAAAAAAGGCATTCACTGTTACTAAAATGTCATACATTTTCCTTAAGCAATCTATAACTACAGTCACTAGCACATCTGCTTTTTTGTTTTTATTTGAGGTTTCTTGTGTAAATTATTTAAAAGGCATAAATTATGATCTTTAATTTTAATGATTTTAGTTCTAAATACTGAGTTTGAGCTTTATGACTATATCAGATTTTTTTGAGATTTTATTTTTCCTCCTAAATATGCTAGAAGTACTGATTATAAACAAGTGTTTTGGGAGCTGTTTTGGATATTTATATACTTTGTGGAAGGTTTTATGATAGGTGGATCTTACACAAATGGCAGACAAGTTGATGTCTTTTAATCCATTGAAAAGGGCTCAAACCCAGGTACTGAGACCCAGTTCTACTCTTCCTTTCAGAGGATGGTGGCATATTACATAGGACTGGGGAGAAACAGTATTTTTGTTTTTTTAAATTTTACTTTTATATTATGTGTACATATGTTTTGCCTACATATATGCATATGCACCACTTGAGTGCCTGGTGCCTGAAGAGGTCAGAAGAGGGCATTGGGTCCCTTGGAACTGGAGTTAAAGATGGTTGTGAGTCACCATTGGGTGCCGAAAGCAAACCCACTTTCTCTGAAGAGCAGCAGGCCTTTTAACTAGTGAGCCATCTCTCTTCCTCCGCAATCTTAAATAGCCAGTTAGCTGTCAGCTTCTTAGGACTAAAGCACATTGAACATTTGCCTTTTCTTATTGTATGGCTCTCATTTGACTTAAAACAGAGCTGTGATACCGAACCTGCAAAGTCCAGATGCAGGCTGATGAGGCTTACTACGTCTAATGGTGTCATTACAGGAAGCTTAGGAAGATTGCAAGTTGTGACAGATGGAGTATGGGACACAGTAGATTTCTGCTCTTTTTCTGTCCCTGAATTGCTCTTAAGAGGTTGTCTAAATCATCAGCCTTATGTGCTAGGCCTTGACATAGCAGAAGTTAACAGCAGCAACCATTTGTAGCTCAGTCTAAGATATTGTATTTGATCATTAAGGAGTCTTTTAATCTGTTTAAAATTATGATGTGGTGCATTTAAGGGACCTAAGTTTAACTTAGAAGCAAGGTGTACATGTTCCTGCTTTTATTTTTCATTTATTATATATTCCCCACTGTGGTGGAGTAAATTTATTTACCTCAAGGGCTCTACTAGGGAAAGATGGAATTTCAGAGTTGCATTTCCCTGACACCTTAGGATGTTCAGCACTTTCTTAAGTGTCTTTCAACATTTTTTTATTTCCTCTATTGAGAATTCTCTCTTCAGTTCTGTCCTCTATTTTTTTAAACAGGGTTTCTCTGATTTCTTTTTTAGCCAGTTTGTCTTATGTAATTAGTAGGGCTATTATTTTTTGAGTTCATATTGTATCCTGTAAGTTTGCTGTAGGTGTTTATGAGCTGTAGGAGTTCCTTGGTAGAGTTTTTGAGTCGTTTTTGTAAACTATCATATCATCTGCTAATAGTGAAAATTTGACTTCTTCCTTTCCAATTTGATTCCTTTTGATCTCCCTATGTTGTCTTACTGCATTAGCTAGAACTTCAAGACAATATTGAAGAGATATGGAGAGACAGGGCAGCCCTGTCTTGTTCCTGATTTTAGCAGAATCACTTTACATTTCTCCATTCAGTTTGATGTTGGATGTTAGTTAGTATATTGCTTTTGAAAAGTTTAGCTATGTTCCTATTATCAATGATCTCTCCAATATCTTTATAATACAACAGTGCTGAATTTTGTCAAAGGCTTTTTCAGCATACAGTGATATAATTTCCTTTTTCAGTTTGCTTATAAGGGGGATTACATTGATAGATTTTCTTATGTTGATCAATCCCTGCAACCCAGGGTAAAGTCACCTTGGTCATGGTGAATGATTTCCTGGATGTGTTCTTGGATTTCATTTGCCAGTATTTAGTTTAGTTTTTTGCATCCATGTTCACTAGACATATTGGTCTGTAGTTCTCTTTCTTAGTTGTGCCTTGTGGCTTGGGAACCAAGGTAATTGTGGTCACATAAAAAGAGTTTGGTAATGAACCTCCTGCTTCTATTGTGTGGAACCATTTGAGGAATGTTGGTATTAGCTCTTCTTTGAATATCAGGTAGAATATTGCACTGAAGATCTCCTGGCCTGAACTTTTTTTTTTACTTGGGAGGCTTTGATGACTGTTTCTACTTCATTAGTTATACAGGTCTATTTATGTTGCTTATCTGTTCTTGATTTAATTTTGGTAAGTGATAGTTATCCAGAAATTTGTCCATTTCCTTTGAATTTTCAAATTTTGTGGAATATAGGTTTTCAAACAATGACCAGAAAATTGGCTGTATTTGTCACTGTCCATTGATATGTCCAACTCTTTGTTTTATTTTGTTAATTTGCATTTTCTCTCTCTGCTCTTTGAATAGTTTGGATAAAGGTTGGTCTATCTTGTTGATACAATCAAAAAACAACTCTTTGTTACATTGAATTTTTTATTGTTTCCTAGTTTCTACTTTTCATTTAAGTCCTCACACTGATTATTTCCTTGCCCCTACTCCTCTGGGGTGAGTACGCTTTTTTATGTTCTTAGGCTTTCAGTTGTGCTGTTAATTCTCTAAGGTGACTATTATGTGTGATTTGAGTTTTAGTAGCCTTTCTTTTACTAATATGTGTACCTTTGACTTGCATAGATGATCAGCATTGAGAGTGTGTGTTGATGGATTTCTCCTGTGAATATGAAATGACCGTCTTCATCTCTTTTGATTGATTTGCTTCAAAGTTTAATTTGTTAGATATTAGGGTAGCTAATATCTAATACCTCCTTGCTTCTTGCGACCAGTTACCCTGAGATAATGTCTGTCTTTGAGGGTTAGATGTGTTTCTTATATGCATCAGAAGGAAAGATTCAGTATTCGTATCCACTCTGTTAGCCTTTGTCTTTTTATAGGCAACTTAAGACCATTGATGTTTAAAGAAAGGACCATTGATTGTTAATTCTTGTTTGTTTTATATTTATTATTGATAATGATGTTGTGAATATATTTGGCCTGCTTTTTCCCTTGGGTTCTTGTCAAGTGGGAATGTCTATTGCCTATGTATTTGTGAATGTAGTTAATTTTCTTGGGTTGGAGTTTTCCTTCCAGGACGTTCTGGAGTGCTGAATTTGTAGATATGTATTGTGAAAATCTGACTTTGTCATTGAATAGCTTGTGTTCTCCATCTGTAACGATTAAGAGTTTTGCTTCATATAGAAGTCTAGGTTGGCATCCATGGACCCATAGTACTTATAGAACACTTATCCAGGACCTTCTGGCTTTGAGAATTTCCATGGAGAAGTCAGGTGTAATTTTGATAAGTCTGCCTTATATGTTACCTGGCACTTTTCCTTCGCTGCTCTTAATATTCTTTTTTTATTCTGTATGTTTGGTGTTTTGATTATGATGTGTCTTGAGGTCTTTTATCTTTGGTCCAGTCTATATGGTGTTCAGTATAATTCTTGTCCTTTCTTAGGAATGTCCTTCCTCATATTGGGTATGTTTTCTTCAATGATCTTGTAGAATATGTTTTGCATCTTTGAGCTGGGATTCATTGCCTTCCTCTATGCCTATTATTCTTAGGTTTGGCCTTTTCTAAGTGTCCCACATAGCCTGGGTTTTCATGTTAAGGATTTGTTGGATTTAAGGTGTTCTTTGGTCAATGAATCAATTTCCTCTAGTTTATCTTCAGCATCTTATATTCTCTCTTTCATCTCGTATATTCTGTTTGTTATGCTTGCATTTGTAGTTCTTTATAGTTTCCCAGATTTTCTGTTTCCAGCATTCCCTCATTCGTGTTGTCTTTACTGTCTCTAATTAAGATTTCATGTCTTGAAATGTTTGAGTGTTTCCTTCATCTGTTTTTTTTTTCTTGACTTTCCATACTTTCCTTAAGAGATTTGTTCATTTCTTTCTAATATTCTTTGTTTGTTTTTTTCTTCTCTTTAAGGGATTTTCTCATCTCTTTTTTGAGAGCCTCTTTCATTTTTATGAAGTTATTTTTTAATTTGTTCTCTTCTGATTCCTCTGCTTTGGTTAGTTTTGGTCCTGTTATTGTAGAGTTCCTAGAGTGTTGTGGTGTCAAGCTTGTCTTTCTCTTGTTGGGTGTTTTCTTATATTGCTGTCTTCCTATTGCTTCTTCCAGTGGGTGCAGGTGGAGTCTCTCATTCTCTTTGGGGGTATTGTTGGGACATTTACTGCCAGAACTGAGAGCTGTGCTCACTGCCTTGCTCTACTCTATCATTCAGCATCATGCAGCTGGATTGCAGATGTGGTCATTGTCATAGCCAGCTCTTGTAAACACCATTAAATTGATAGCAGAGTTCTTTAAAAGCCTTCTGGATTTTTGCCACTATGCTGAGTCAGGAAACATTTCTCAAAGGAGCCACACAAATCTCTGATTGACTCAGATGCAGCTCCACCAAAGAATAGATAGAGAAAATGTGGTACATTTACACATTGAAGCACTACACAGGGGAACAATAATACAAAACAAAAACAAAAACAAAACAACTCAACAAAACCAAAACAACAATAGAGTCTTGAAATGCACAGAAAAATGGATGGAACTAGAAAAAGCCATTTTGAGAGAAGTAATCCTGTCATAAAATGGAAAAAAAGGTATATACTCAAATATACAACATATACTCAAATATGTGGCTTTTAGTCACAGAGCAAATGTTTGGCAGACTGCAATCCACAACTCTAGAGAAACTTGGAAACAAGGAGGACAATAACACAGACATACATGGTCCCTCACAGCAGAAAAAAGGAACAAGATTTCCTAAGCAACTTGGGAGCAGCTTGGTCAGTTGTTAAGGGAAATAGAAGAGGAGAAGAGGAGGGATATCTTCTCTGAGGGACCCAGACGGTTGAGACAGGGGAAGAGTAGATGAGAGCAACAAAGGATATATCATAATTTAGGGATCCATTATAGGTTTAAAGAGAATTCTCACACTAGGAAAATGGCCAGAGACCTACATGGATGACCCCAACTAACAATCAGTGGTGGTTGGAGAAGATACCTTAAATTCCCTTCCCTGATAAAGAGATTGATGACTACCTTATATGCCATTCTAGAACTTTGATCCAGTAGCTGATGAAAGCAGAAATAGACACTAAGTCTGAACAATGAGACAAACCCCTGTAATCCAGTTGGAGAAGGCAGAAGTGATGAGAAACATGGTTAAATCCATAACGGGGAAACACACTAAAACAGCTCACCTAAAAAAAAGAGGATCTCCTATACCCCTACTTATAACTGGGAAACAAGCATAAGACTGACACAGACCCTATGAACTTGGATCTCAGGTAAAGGCCTGGGGTATGGTACTTCTGACAATGGTACCCCTAGTGCATGTATGGCAATCAGGAGCGAATTCCCCATTGAGGGGTACTAGAGACGAGGAAAAAGGACTAGGCCCAGCCCCCAAATGATTGTCAGGCTGTGAAGATCCCTAGAAGAAGGCCACACCCTCCCTAGGGTGGATGCAGGCTGGGATGGGGCTCTGTGGGGGGCATGGGAGAAGGGGAGGGAGATAAATCTAGGATCTATGTATGTATATATGAGATAAGAAAATTTTAAACAAAACAATTTTTTAAAAACCTAACTCACTTTTATTTATTTACATATTGTCACATAACTTAAAGCTTTTCTCTTTTTTTCCTACAGGTCTGTTCCCTTTCCATCCAGCTGTCAACTCCACCTTCTTTCTAGTGTTCTCTCTGCCCTGTCATTCCTGCCTAGCTATTGGCCACTCAGCTTTTTATTAAAACATGTTGAGTAACACTTCTTCACTGTGTACAAAAATATTGTTTTGCAACTTTTGTCTTTTTTTTGTCTAAATAAAATGAAAACGTTTTAACACTAACACAGTAAACCTACATACAATCCGAACAATTATGAGGACAGAATTACATTTACAATGTACTGGCGTACTTGGAGAAAATACTTCTTTATTTGTTCTGTCTTGATGAGTTCAAAGCTCTTTACCTAATTTACCTTCTATATAACTACCTATGCTTCAACTCCATCAAAAACCCCATAAGGACATAATATTACCTTAGTAAACAAGGAATGCAGTGTAAGCCATTTCCAAGCCTATAGAAAGTACAGACATGTGTATGTCAAACAGTCACTCAAGTATCTCCTGCAGCATGGAGGCATCCATCTTAGGCATACAGGCCTAGAATACCTGACATACTATTTATGAAGCAGGATGTATGAAGGACCATAATATCTTGTTTCGGCAAACTTCTTGAATCACATTCGTGTGTGTCCTACAGAAAGACTGCAGACAGTTCCATGAAACAAGAGATTGATTGACTGTCCCACCTTCTTTTAACAAACTTTGGGAATCACATTCTGGTCTGTTTGCAGTATGTCTGCAGACATTTTCATGAAGGGGAATTTTTTGGAGGATTGACCACCTTCGTCTTGGCAAAGTTCAACAATTTTATTGTTATGTGTGATATATGTTCAGTGTGTACAGCACACTGTCAGCAGTCAAGACAAGAGCATTTTTTGTCCACTGTCTAGTTTTCCCACATTAAAAGTACACTACATATGTAGTTTGAATTAAATTCTTGCTACCAATAGTAGACATGTCTTATTATAATGGAAAGCTCTTTGTTAACATAACATTTTACATTACATATTCTATAGGTCTTATAAGTGTTTGAAGATTGTACATCAAAAAAATGTATCCCTCTTTGACCTTGAAAACATACCTAATATGACTACAAATTTGATTTTTATAGGTGACTACTAACACATTTTTCTTTATTATCCTAAATAGTTTGTAATAATGACTTTCAAGGACCAGAAATTTATATGACATTGTTAAATGAGCTACATTGCTATAATACCTTAAATAATACAGTATCTCCTAACAAAAATCACCTTAAATTTGTATCAATATACAAAAATCAATACAACTGCAAAATATTTGAGACTAATGGTTTTTCAAAAGGAGATTCAACAATTCACCTTTTTATCTCATCATTTTTATACTATATCCCCCATTTTCTCTTCAGAAACAGATCCTTGAAACTACTCTCCTTTTTATCTTTCTCTCTGACAATGATCAATAACAATTTGTAACCAACACCCTAAACTATGACAAACATCCATAACCTCTTGTATGACCAATACCCCCCAACCCTAACACTTGGAAATGAAAGCTTTGCATTCCT
This sequence comes from Cricetiscus sungorus, assembly GCA_030556225.1. Taxonomy (NCBI): domain Eukaryota; kingdom Metazoa; phylum Chordata; class Mammalia; order Rodentia; family Cricetidae; genus Cricetiscus; species Cricetiscus sungorus. The sequence goes on along the minus strand of JANBXA010000606.1, from coordinate 6,765,387 downwards.
TGGAATGCTTCCTGTTGTCTTGGGGGCCTGGAATCTTTGGGGAAGCCAGAAAAATATAGGACGATGGTCAAGTCCTAGCTAGAATAATCTGTGAATGTGGATCATCTCAACCAGCAGCATTGAAGTTATTCGTGGAGCAAAATGAGGAAACTGCAACAGGCTATCAGAGAATCTGGATCAACAGGGCCAATTTTGTCCTTGTTCTGGTCTCCTTGCTTCGAAAACTAGGACATTTTCAAAGGTAATGTACATATATCTTCATTAATACAAGTGTGGACTGTGTGTCGTATACATGCTAGCCAAAGATAAATTTCTGTATTACATCTCAGTAGGTATACTATACTTACCTCTCTGGTAGTTTTCTAGGTTAATTTCTTTATGTCTGTAGCCAGAATTTTCTGTGAGTCCCCCAATCAAACATGATCATCTTTAAACTTGAATGAACCCATGACCTTTCATTTTCTTTAGAAACAAAAGCCTAACCTCTTCCCCAATTTTGAAGTTAAGATACATTTAAAATATATTGGTTGGCTTAATTTAGCAATTCCCATAATGCAAAATCTCTCACCAGCTATTGTTTGTTCAATATTTGAAGACAACACTATAATACATAGGATACAGACTCCCTGTGCATTTGCCATCTCTATGTGGTTTATTCTTTTTTCATTATTACTTTACCTTTTGTATAAATGCTTTATGCCATTAGGATTAAACAATTTATTGTTATGACTGCCTAGTTTCTCTTTTCTTTTTTTTCTTAAGCCTAGGTGCAATGTTAAACACACTAACCTAACTTGCTTTGCTGCATATTTGTAACCTTTTCTGTCTGCATAAGCAAAATCTTAAACTACCATATCACTTATTTCATGGCATGCTGGATTCTCAAGCCTGCACCCTGAGACTGGGAGACACATGTTACTATGGTCTCTTCATGAGAGACTGAGAGAGTAGGAAGCCAGTTTTGGCTTTGTTTTGTGGTAGGAATCCTTTCATTTAGTGCTTTCTTGGGTCTTATGTGAAAATAAGTGCCTGTACATTGGGAACTGTAGGTTGTAGTTGTTTCTTTTTCCTCCTAGCCAGCTCCCAAGTAAATAGCACACAGATTTATTAATTGGGAAAACTCAAATGGTAGCTCTCATAACTTAAATTAGCCCATTTTTATTTATATACATACAGTAACATGATTAATGACTTTTACCTCTCTTCTTGCCTGTTCCCTCTCTGTCCAGTGGTGACTCTACCTTCTGCTTTCCACATTTTTCTCTGTCCCCAAAATCTTGCCTAGCTATTGTCTGTCAAACCATACTGATTGACACTTCTTCATGGTGTATAATAAGATTATTCCAATACAAAGAATCATCCTAAGAGCCACAGGACCTGTTTGCTTGCTGTTAGATGCCATCTTCTATATTTCACCTGATGCTGTACCCATTAGAATATAACAATATTGTCACCTAAATGAGAACTAAGCAGTGACATCAGGTAACAAGACAACACATATGGGGATAGGTGCCAACCAGAATGAAGAGCTTGGGCAATTAACTGCTGCTATAAGGGGGAGAAACACGTCCCCAGGGATAGACCCCTGATGAGATATCAAATCCCAAGTTCTGATGGTCAACATATATAATTTGAGCAACAATAATTCACCTTACAAATCTCAGTCACTATCTGTTTCTCTCTCTCTTTCTCTCTCTCTCTCTCTCTCTCTCACAAACACACACACACATACGCACAGTGTTGTGACAACCAAAATTAAAGAAGTCAATTATTTGTGAGTGTGGTAGAAGTACTTGAAATGCGAAGAGAGATGAATAAATATAACTTCCGTAGCCATGTATGAAAATCTAAGAAGAATATATTTAAAGAAATACATCTTTCTCAGCAGCCCATTGAACCTCTTCAAAAATTGATGCCATATTAGGAAACTAATCAAGTCTCCTAAAATATAAGTAAATTGAAATAGCTTATATTCAATAGATATCAATAGCAATTAATTGTACATAATGTACACAAACTGCTGTTTCCCTGAATAAATCCAGAAGGAATTCATTTAAATCCCAAGATTGAATAAAAATGAAAATACTAATGTCAAAACCTGTATGACAAAATCAAGGCAACTGTTGTAATTTGTATAAAAATGGAGATAAGGCTTTATTAGAGGAGGTTATCCTTTTGGAGTAGCTTTTGTTTAAAAAGTTTTTGTCATTCCTAGTTAGCTTTCTGTCTGCCTTGCGTTTGTGGATCAGATGTGATCTCTTAGTTACTGTTCTAGCAACATGCCTACATGTCTGCAGCCATGTTGGGACCATAACTCCCATGGACTCTAACCCTCTGGAACCATGAGATCCAAATTTAAAGTGTTTTGTATTTTGTTCTTTTCATACTGTTTTCACAACAATATAAAACTAGTAAGACAGAAGTAGGTACTAGCAATGAGGTATTGATGTGACAGGCATGATGGCACTGGGTTTTGGAGGTACATTGAAGACTTTAAGACTTTGCATCAAGAAAGCTATTTGGATGTTGTACCTGGGAGATTAATGAGCCATGTGATTCAAGGAAAGAAAAATAATATTGCTGAGACCAATGTGGACTATGGGGTCCTAGCTCAAGAGGTTTCAAATAGAACAGAATTAGCAACTGGGTTGTAGACATTTCTTGTGATACACATTGCAAAAAATGGGGGTCATTTTCCCCCTTATCATAAGAATAAGTCTGAGACTACACTGAAATGCTTTGAACATTCTCACTGGCAGAAGAGATTTCAAAATAGCCTGATAGTGACACTGTCTTGTGGTTATTAGCAACCTCTCTTATGGAGTTCTACATTAAAAAAGAATGGCAGGGCAAAAAAGAAATTCAAAATACACACTTCAAGAAGAAAAAGAGCACAACAAAATGTAATGTTGGAGCCAAAGCATTTGTTGAAGGAAATAAAGGCCTGACATACAATGTAATTGAGGAAATGGGGCAATATGGACAAGGCACTACCAGCTACCCTGCAACTTATGAAAGGATTTTCTGTTCCTAAACATCAAGAAAACCTTATGTAAAGATGATTCAAGAGGGCCAGGTTCTACACAGGCAGGAGCCTGAAATTGGTATCCTATGGCACATGGTTTCAGAGGCATGAACAATACAGGAACAAAGACATTACAAAATCTTTTGTGATTAACTGAGATTCGTGGCTAACACACTGAGATCCCAGGAAAGGAGGTTGGCCTGAATTCAAGCAAAGTCAATAAAAACGGGGAAAATATTCAAATACTCCAGGACTTTAAAGTTGAAATAGATGCAATAAAAAACACAAAAATAGGGCATGCTGCAAGTAGTTTATCCAGGAAGACAATCAGACACTACAAATGCAGGCATAACGAAAAAGATTACAAGATATAGAAGAGAGAATCTCAGGTGTTGAAGATGCACGATAGGAAATTGATTGATCGAAAAATAGAGCAGTGTCCAATAAATCCCTAACACACAATATCCAGAAGTGATGGGACACTGTGAAAGGGCCAAACCTAAGAATAATAGGCATAGAAGAATGCTAAAAGGCCAAGATCAAGGTTCCAGAACACCCATTCAAAAAATCTTAGAAGAAAAATTTCCCAACCTAATGTAGGGTTTACTTATGAAAGTACAAGAGGCTAATACACCAAAAGACTGAATCAAAAAAAAAAAAAAGCCAAAAAAAGTCCCCTTGAAACATGATAATCAAAACACTAAACATACAGAATGAAGAAATCATATTCGGAACTGCAAAACAAAATAATACAAAACAAAAATGCCAAGAAACTTACAAAGGCAACCTATCAGAATTACATCTGACTTCTCAGTGGAAACCGAAAACCAGAAGGTACTGGATAGGTGTTCTAGAAACTCTTAACAGACCATGAATGCCAACTCACAATACTATAATGAGTAAAGATTTCAATAACTGTCATTGGAGTAAACAAGATATTCCATTTGAAAACCAGATTTAAACATACATATATGCAAACCTAGACCTACAGAATGTACTTAAAAGAAAACTGCAACCAAGCAAGTTATCTACACTCATAAAAACATAAGCAAGTGATAATTCCACATTACCAAAAGACTAAAAAGAGACGGAGTACACATAAACAATACCATATCCAGTAACAAATTCAAAACAAAAAAATAATCAACAGTTATGGTCAATAACATTCCTTCATACTTATTGTCTTAATTTGCCTCAAAAGAGACACGGGTAACAGAATGGATGGGAAGAAAGAATCCATTTTTTCTGCTGTATGAAAGAAACACACCTCAACTTCAAAGGCAAACATTACTTCAGTGTAAAGGATTGGAGAACAGTTTTCCAACAAATGGTAATAAGAAAAATTGTGGTGTAGCTATTCTTATATCTAGAAAACTATACTTCAAACTAACGTTAATAAAAAATAGAAGTCATTTCAAATTCATCACTAAAAAAATCCATCTTGTTGATATATCACTCTAAACACAAGATGGAAAAAAATGACAGCATCTTAGCAAAGATATTAAGTTACTAAAAAATGTTATGACTCAATTGAATTTAAAAGACATCCATAGAACATATCATCTAAACACAAACAATATACCTCCTCAGAGATACAAGGAATCTTTTTTAAAATTGATCACTTTCTCAGCAACAACAACAACAAATAAAAACCTTAGCAGCTTTTGAAAAATTGTATTAACCCCGTGCATCTTAGCAAATCACCATGTTTTAAAGTTACAATTCAACAACATCACAAATTGCATAAAGCCTACACTCTGTTGGAGATTTAAAAATTCTCAGTTGCATTGCTCCTGGGTCAATGAAGAAAATGCAATTAAAGACTTCCTAGAATTTAATTAAAATTGAGGTGCAACATACCCAAATATATGGGACAATTTGAAACAGATTAAAAATAAAGTCCTCAGTACTAAGTACCCACCAGACAAAACTGGAGAATAGTTAACTGCAATTAACAGCAAAACTGAAAGCTCTAGAACTGAAATCGGCAAACTCACCCAGGAAAAGAGTAGAAGACAGGAAATAATTAAATTGAGGGCTGAAGTCACAACAGTAGAAACAAAGAAAACAATACAAAGAATCAATGAGACAAAAAGTTGGTTCTTTGACAAAATCCACAAGAAAGGCAAACATCTATCCAAACAAACCAAAAAGCAGAGAGACAACATGCAAAATAACAAAATCAAAAGTGAAAAGCAGATGTAACAACAGACATGGAAGAAATCCAGAGATTCATCAGCTCATACTTTGAAAACCGTTTCTCCACAAAATTGGAGGAATTAAAGGAAATGGACAAAATTCTGGATCGGTATTAGTTACCATAATCAAACCAAGAACATATAACTATGGCAGATGCTCAGTAAATGAGAATCAGTCTTTCTCAAGATCTAGCAACTCCAATATTAGGCATATACCCAAAAGGTTCACATCCTTACCACAAGGACATCTGTTCATTTCCATTCTTAGCACCAATATTGGGAATTGCCAGGACATGGAAGAAACCTAGACAACATTCAATTAAAGTATGGAAAAAGAAAAATTTGGTACATTTATACAATGGAGTAATACCCAGCAGGGAAAATAAATAAAATCTTGAAATTCCGAGGGAATGCATGCAACTAGAAGAAACCATTATCGGGCAGTTAATCCACACACAGAAAGAAAAATACAGTATGCACTCACTCATAAGTGGGGATTAGCAACAGAGCAAAAGGATAAAAGCCTACAATATACAATCTCAGAGAAGATGACAAACAGGGAGTACCCTAAGAGCGACTAACAAAGGCCTGTAGAGAAGGGGAATGGAGCAAGATCTCCTGAGTGTATTCGGAGCATAAGAATAGGTGGGAGAAATGTACAGGAAAGAGTAGGGAAGAAAGGGAGAGGGAGAAGAACATGAGAGACCAAGAAAGTAGAATTGGGGGAAGAACAGAGAAGACCAAGAAAAGAGATGCCTTGCTAAGGGAGATCTCCAGGGATTAGCAAGGATGACCACAATAAGAATCAAAGCAATAGTTGAGAGGCTACCTTAAAGGACATAGAATGAGAGAGATGACTATCTTGAATGCCTTCCTACAGTCTTCATTCAGGAGCTGATGGAAACAGAAGCAGGGATTCACAGCTGAGTACTGAGATGAACACCTATGTCAAGTTATAGATAGGGAGGAGGGGAGAACAAGGGTTCAAACCCTGCTTGGGAAATCCACTGAAATAGCTAACCTAGGCAAGTGGGAGTTCAAGTACCCCAGTCTGACAGCTGGAGAATCAGCATAAGACAAAACCAGTCCCCCTAAATATAGATGCCAGTTGGGAGGGGCAGGGCAGTCTATGGATCCTCTGGCAGTGAAACCAGTATGTATCCTTACTTCATGAATGTGGTTGGGAGCCCATTCCCTATGGGGGTTGCTCTCTACACCCAAAGGGGAGGGCCTAACACCTCCACCAAATCATGTAACATACTTTGATGATCACATTGGTAGGCCTCCCAATCTAAGGAAACTGGCAATAGAGGGATGGGGGGCTCTGGGGCGAATGGAAGAATGGAAAAGATCGGTAACAGGGACTGGTATACAAAATAAGATTGTGTCAAATTTAAATTGTAAAAAATAAAACATAATTATATGTAGGCTGTTTCTATGAATACCAGTGAGGATGGTCCAACTGTTTGCCTTTAGTTCTCCAAGATCATGTACATTAGGAGGATTGTGGACACTTAAATGCTTGGAATATCCAGCCTAGAAATCTGAAAAAGAAGGGCATTCATTTACTAAGTCTATTCTGTAATACACTCTAGTCTCAGTCATGGTTTCAGTGTCGTCACTGATTACAAGAAGAGGAGGGTAACTTTCTGCACTGTCCAAATACAATGAGATCTTAGTTAGTCAGTGATTCAGCAATATCCACCCACTGGGAGGCTTTCACAAAGAGACTCTCATAAGGAGACTCTCCTAAGGCTCCTTAGGTCTAGTTGGAAACTTAATGGTTGTCTATATTTGGATGGTGGAAGAGTGACCATTGCATTATCCTCATAATGTGGAGTGGATACTCTGAGCTTCTCAAGAGCTCAGACGATGACTAGTTAGTGTTTCAGGATAAGGGGAGGTTACAAGTGCACTCCTCCTCCAATGTCATTAATGCACTGTGTGCACGTTCTCGGTCCATGATGCAGGATGTGGCCAGGCACCTACAAGAGAAGGGTGATCTTAACCAATGATGATGCTAGCAGAAAGATTTATTGACCAACCCTAGACCAGTGGCCTTTAAGAAAACAGGAGGTTGATTTTGGTGCAATTCAGGAACTAGTGAGGTGGAGTCAATGTCCATTTTATTTCTGTGAGAATTTTCCGAAGGATGCTATGAATGCAGGGATTGGTTTTTCATGGCTTCCCTGCTCCTGTGCTGTTAATTGGATCAAGCATTAAGGAGGAGAAATATTTTCCCAGTGATATGTCTGTATAATGGCACTGTGCTTCCTGCACCTCTCCTCATTCAACACTTGCCTAGATGACACTGGATGCACATGTGCTGAAAAATGAAGTTTATCACAGAACATGTCCAACATGACCTGGAGATCTGAAGAGGAAAAGAGTGGCCTATTAGTATTCTGTAGGTGGCATCTGAAAGCACAATTGATCCAGGATGTTACCACAAAGGTTATCATGTATAGGTCAAAGCAATTTAAACTGTCCAAAAGATGATGCTATTGAGCATCTCAGAGACTCAATTTTCTCCACAGAAGTGAACAGTGCTGGGTATGATTGAGGTAGTGTGTGTAAAAATGTAGGCAAAAATAGCTGTTGTTGACTACACCTGTTACTGCTGCATGCATCAGACAGACTGTGAGGGAGGTTGTTAAATGTGAGATCCTGATCATGAGCTGATTTTTCTCAGCAAACATTCTAAATAAAGACTGCAATATGCTCCCTCTTGTGAAGATCAATATTAACAGTTCATACTATATACATCTGCACTCTTGGATATCATGTCTACATTCTGAGGTTCATATTCTTACGGACCATCACAAGGTCTTGGAGACCCTGATCCACTTGTGCTGACTCTTGTGAGATTCCATGACCATGCTCAGTAGGCAATATCACTTTCCCAGGCACTGGTTTCAATTAGTGCATCTGGACAAAAGCATGCTTTAGTTGTCACTCACTGACAATCACCATCCCTTTCACAAAGAGCAAGGAGATCATTGTTGTTGGGTCAGTCTCCTTGCTAGCAAGTGTGAACATTCATTCTCCTGGCTCTGGAACACAACAAAGACTAAGTCACTAGGAGTTGACATTGAGAATGCCAGTTCTTATTGTTCTTACAATATGCTTGTTTGAGAAGGTCTTCAATTCTTTGAGGCACCCCTTTTTCTTATATGTGGTGTTACAAATCAGAGAGGAGCTATGTGTGACCTTCACTAACTTTGCTCAATAATCCCTGAAGCCATGCATATAAAACTGTACTATGTCCTCTTTGTCTCTCAGTTTTCCATCTCTTTGTGTGTCTATCTCTCTTCTTCCCCTTGGTCTTCTTTTTCTCTTTCTTCTCTCTTCTCTCTCTCACTCTCTCTTTGTCTCTCTATAAATAAACTTCCATGATAAAAGCTAAATGACGACTTTCCCTTGTGATTGGTGAAGACTTCCTGCCAGCCTCATGCTTCCTGCAAAAGACCAAGAATCAAATTTGGACCAGAAATCACAATGTTCTATTATACTACTGACTGATACATAGCAGTTACAGAATGCCTTCAGTGATGTGGTACCCACAGATGAGTGTTGTCATTCATCCACATCAGAGTGGAATCTTTCTCAGCATAGAGTCTCAATATGCCTGTCAATGCACCTGACTACATTTTAGTCAGTTAGTACAGCAAGACAACCAAAATGACAGACAGGATGAAAGCACTGGCTCTTTAGTCAAAAATGCTGTCTAGGCTGTAATCCTGTAAAAAGTGGGACCAGAGTACAAAGTAATTGCAAGAGTGCTGACCCCACATCTGGACACCATACCCTAGGAAAGGTAAGTTCTACCCACTTGCAAAGTGACGCAAATTCCCAGGATTCCATGCACAGTGGTACCCACTGTCCTCCAGCTTGCTGCAGATTTCCTTTAAGAAGAAAAAGATTTTTCTCAGAAAGCTCCCTACAGTGTGGTCCCATCACAAACTAGATGAGTATGCAGTGTGACTGTGCTTTTCTGATGAACAGGACACAGATAAAAGAAGACTGCAAACACAAAAACAGGGAAGAAAGGAAGAGGAGGAAGGAGAAAGAGCTCTTTTGCCCTCATAGGGGGATACACTTAACTTGGAACAGAAACATAAAGGGATGGACAAATTAGTGCGTACTGCTGAGGTATTTCCCTGAAGACTGGAGCACAGGGTCTGTTCATTCATGGACACCTTAGACATGGTCTTTTCTAAGATCACTTTCTGTGTAGATTGCTGTGAATTTCAGCACTGGACCATTTTTCCTTGTGGACTATGGTTTCCAGGGGAGAATCCTGTGGTAGATGACTTTCCTCCTCCAGTACAGGACAGAGACACTACATGGTGGTAAGTGGGCACACTGCCATGTAGAATCCCTGCATAGCTCCTACATCTGCTCTTTCAGGCCACAGCTGCAAAATTCCTCCCTGTGTCTTGTGATTTATAAAGGTCATCACTTTAAAAATAAGGACATGTGAAAAAGATGCAAAGGGAGTCTGAAATTATAGCACTTGGTCTCCATTGGTCTACCACACTGCACATCCCCCTCCCAATGGAGACTCCACTCTGTCTTCCATCCTCTCTAAATCCTCCCTCTAAAAAAGTCTCTAACTGCCTCTGTACCCTGCAATGTTGTGCTCTCCAGCTCAACTCTGTCACTTGACTTAGGAGCTAGTACTGAGTGATGGATGATACTGAAGTCAGATCTGTAAATATGCACATACACACAGGGAAACTAGTTAATTTGCCAATTGCAAAGGGCACGTGGCAGTTGAAGTACTAAAATTAGATTAATGAATTAAGAGGAGGTGGGGCAAAGAGCGCACACCGACTGTCAGTTTTGAAAATTTCCAGAAAACCATATGCATCAAAACATAACTCATTAAGGCTGCCCACACTCTCTATATCTCTTCAATATTCTACTGGAAATACCAATAAGAAAACCAAAAGGAGATCAAGGGAATTCAATTTGCAAAGGAAGAAGTCAAACTTTACTATTTGGAGATGATATTATAGTTTACATAAGTGAACTGAAAAACTGTACCAGGGGATTCCTACAGGTAATAAAGACCTTTAGCAAACTGGAAGGATAAAACAATAATAACTCAAAAAAATCAGTAGACCTATGATATACAGATGAGAAAGAGGCTGAGAATGTAATCAGAGAAATATCACCCTTTAAAATAGTCACAAACAACATAAAATATCTTGGGGTAACGCTAACCAAACAAGTGAAAGACCTATATAGTAAGAACTTTACATCTGTAATAAAAGAACTTAAACAAGATACCAGAAAGTGGAAAGATCTCCCATGCTGTTGGAAAACATAGGATAAACATAGCAAAAATGGCAATCAGGCAAAAAGCAATCTACAGATTCACAGCAATCCTGATCACAATCCCAGCACAATTCTTCACAGATCTTGAAAGAACAATACTCAGCTTTATATGGAAAAACAAAAGAACCTGGATAGGTAAAATGATGCTGTATAATAAGGGTATTTGCAGAGGTATCACCATCCGTGACTTCAAGTTTTATTACAGAGCTATAGTACAGCTTGATAATAGTGCAAAAATATAAAGGTAAACCAATGGTTAATTATAATCTCGGGCATTATGCCACACGGTTTATGCTGGAGAGGATGTGGAAAAGGAAACACTCCTCCATTGCTGGTGGGAGTGAAAACTTGTACAGAACTTTTGGAAATCAGTATGGCGGTTCCTCAGGTAATGAGGATCATTTTACATGAAGATCGAGCAATTCCTCATAAACACATAACCAAAGAATGCACCTACATGCAATAAGGATATCTGTTCAACTATATTCACATTAGCATTATTTGTAATAGCCAGAACCTAGAAGCTACTTAAATGCCCCTAGACTAAAGAATGGATGAAGAAAATGTAGTACATTTACACAATTGCGTACTACTACTCAGCCAAGAAAAAAAAAATGGCTTTGTGAAAGTCCCAAGCAAATGAATGGAATAGGTAAAGATAAAGTAAACAAAGTCACATAGGTGCCCAAAGTCATCATAGTTAATGTCACAAAGTCACAAAAACATAAAGATGGTATGTACTCAATCACATATGTATTTAAGACATAGAGTAAAGGATCACCAGCCTACATTCCACAGAGCCAAAAAAGCTAGGAAACAAGGAGGACCCTATGAGAGTTATACATTGTGCCCCAGAAAAGTGGAAAGGAACAAGATCTCATGAGCAAATTGGGAGTATGTCGGGAGCAGAGAGGGAGTTTAGAGAAACAGAAAGGCGGAAGAGTAATGGACAGGAGGAATTGTTGGAACAGAATGATGATGTCAATTGGAGAATAAAGAAAGAGAGATATCATAATAGAGGGAGCAACAAACAAAAAAAAAACCAATGCAATCCTGAAATTCACAGTCACATGACTGGAACTTGACAAAACTATCCTTAATGAGGTAACCCAGTCATAAAAGGGGAACATGGTATGTACTCACATATCAAATATAGACAGAGAGCAAAGGATCACCATCCTATATTTCATACAGCCAGAGAAAAGAAGATACAAGGAGGAAGCTAAGAGAGTCATACAAAGTCCCACAGGGAAGGAGAAAGGAAAAAGTAGAGAGGGAGCAAGGAGAAAGAGAATGGGAGGAGAGGAAATCAGATGGGCCTATGTAGATTGAGTGAGGAGAATAATACATAAGAGAAAAAAATTAGAGAGAGAGAGAGAGAGAGAGAGAGAGAGAGTTGGCATAAAAGAGAAATCATTATAGGTTGTAAGAGAAATCTTCCTCCAGAGAAAAGTCCAGAGATGTTGCAGACTGCTCAGTGGGTAGGTATTAATAGTACCCCATCTTTTTTTGAAAGGATTAAATCCTGGGTTGAAGCAACATCAAGTCCTGCATTTCCTGGTGTTGCTCTTGGAAGATCATGTATTGTAAATTTTGGAGCTTTAAGGTTCAAATCCGATTGAACCTCCATGTAATGTTTTTTTTTTTTTTTTTGTGGGGCCGGGGCTGAGAGGCTGCTCCTTTACTATTTTTTTTGATTCCTCCCTGGGAATATTTAAATTTGAGTCCTATCCTTGGTGAATTTGGAATGGTATTCATTCCACTAGTGCATTTTCTTTTTCTTTTCTTGGGCAAATGCCAGGGGTCCTTTTAGGACTTCCATCCTGGCCTCCTTTTTTATAATCTTTTTTTATATGACTTGATTCTCTACAACTAAAACAAGTGGGGGCAGGATTCTTACCATTGCCTCCCCCATATGTCTGTTTCACAAAAGCAGAGAATTTCTTCCCCTGCATAGCAGCTGCATAAGCCATTCCTCGCACTACAGCAGGTGAGGCATCAGCATATATTTTTATGTAATCCTGTATTGACCCTATTTTTCTTATGGGCCTAATTAAATCTTTATATAATGTATTAGCATTTTTTATGCTAATTGTTTTAACAGAATAGAGGTTCCTTCTCCTGCAGGGAGCATTCTATTAATTACTTCCTCCAAACTAGAAATAAAGGAAGTAGGATTCTTTATTGCCTTGCTGAATCCCTGCTAGAGTATTCCCTTTGATTCCTGGAGGAGGAATAGCCCTCCAAGCCAACATTGCATTTGTTGTAATCTCTTTTAATATAGCCTTAGGCAATTTAATTTGTTTTGTAGGAGCTACAAAAACACCTTCATCCAACATCATATCCATGGTTATTTTTTTTCTCCTCTTTTTTTTGTTGATTTTTATACTGTGACCTTACATCTATCCTCATAATCTCTTCTCTACATTATATAATCTCCTGGAGAAAGTGTGGCTTTCACAGTTTGATGCCAATCATTAGGTGTTAACCATTGACTTGCCACCATCTCCACTATCTGAATAGTGTATGGTGCAGAAGGTCCCATGCTTGTTATTGCATGCTGTAGCTCCTTGAGATTTTTTCATGGCAAAGGTTCCCACACAGGGTCCTCATCATTATTATCCCCATTAAAGATCACAGAGAACATAAATGAAGTGTCCCCCTGTTCTTTGGCCTCTGCCAATGCCCCTTGAAAATCTATGGGTGGCAGGTATTCTTTCCTTTTAGGCTTGTGTATGTCTTTTTGTACTCCAATTTTTTTTTGACTTGTATTTAGAATGACGGGGGACTGGATAACTCCTGCCACGATGGTCCCTATCTTTATCCAAATCATACTCTGAAGCCTCTCTTTTTAGCTCAGCTTCATCCTCAGTGTCTAAATTTAAGTCATCAAGGCCAGTCTTTTTTGGCTTTAAGTCAAATTGAGTAGTGCCATAAGTTTTAGCTGGCAGGCATGTACTATCATTTTTAACTGAAGTGGCCTCTTCAGTTAAGATAACCAAATCAGATTTCTCATTGAGAATCTCAGCATTTACAACCAAAAAGGATAAGCTTGTCGGGGAATAGTCTCCTCATCATGTTTTGTAGTGTACCTTCTCATCCCCCTTCCTACATGTTTCCAGTCCTCCAAAGTGAGACTACCTTCCATAGGGAACCAGGGTGAAACCTTCATAAGAAATAAGTAAAAGTCTTTTGTAGTGGCATCAGACTCTTTTAAACCTCTTTCTACTAGCATATGTTTCAAGATTGATATGAACATTTTCTGGCCCTTTGAGCCCAAGCTTCCCATCTTAATTTCCCAGATTACTCACTCTTAACCAGCCTATCTTCACTGGTGGGACTGTACTTCCTTTGGTGAGTGTCTATCCTCTCCATTAAAAGAAAGAGTTCCCTGTCCTAGGGTCCCCGTACGGGCGCCAACTCTCGCAGACTGCTCAGTGGGTAACAGGTCTGCATGGAGACCAAGACTTGGATAACCAGGTTAGGAGTGGCTTCGGCTTGACAGACAGATACAAACACATTTGAAGAGGTTTGGGAACTGTTGCAATGTTTACTTTAAAATATCAGAATTTATACAGAAAGTTTAAAGAACAGATTTTTGGTCAGTTTAAAGATAAACAGACATTTTATAGATGTCAGCAATTCCCTTTGAAGTGTGAGATCGTAAATACTTCTAAGCAAGTGTATAACTGGGAATTTCTGTTTATTTTGGCCTGCTTGTGGTTAGCGTTTTAAGGGCCCTAAAATACCGAGTTTTTAGTAACTCCCATAGTAGCCTTGTTGCGGTAGACTGATTATAGGCAAGGTCACATTGTGGGCTGCTTTCTATAGCTTTGGCTTCAATTGCTTATTAGGCCTTGGGCTGACATCTGGCATTATGGGTTTTGGCTAACAGTGGAGCTTACATACCAAAACACCCACGATTAAAAAGCATTATTGTTATAGTATAAAACACATCTAGCTCCCATTCCAAACAACCAGCCAGGCAAGCACCTGTGGGGACCTGGACCACTTTTCCCCAGGAGGTGTATCCTCGTGTGGTGCGAACCTCAGGACAGGTAGCCTTTGAAATTTTTCTCAGCTATTGCTACACTGTCTCCACTGGGGCTGGTGTGGCACATAGAACTACAAAGATGACCCCAAGTAACAATATGAACAACAGTGGAAATACTAACTTAAATGCTGTTTCCTGAAATAGGATTGATGATTGTATTATCTACCATTATACAATCCTCGTCTAGTAGTTGATGGAAACAGAATCAGACACTGATATCTAAATACTAGGCTGGACTGGAATCCAGGTGGAGATAGGATGGAATGATTAGAAAATGTGGACAAGACTAGGCTACAGAAACCACAGAGACAGCTGACCTGAACAAGGTTGGGGGGGGGGGGGGCCTAATGGACCACCAGACTGATAGCTGGGAAACCAGCATTGGACCAACTCAGATCTTCTGAACATGGGTCTCAGAAGACCTGGGCAGTCCAAGGGACCTCTTTCAGTAGAACCAGGATGTATCCCTGGTGCAGGAAAGGACTTTGGGAGCACATTCCCCATGGAGGGATACTCTCTTAACCTAGAGCCAGGAGGGATGGCCTAGTCCCTACTCTAAATGACTTGATAGATTTTGATGATCCCTCCTGGTGGGCATCACCCTCCCTCTGGAGTATGAGGGTAATGGGGCGGGAGGGTCATTGGTGGGCATGGGAGTGAAGGGGGGTGGGAAGAGGAAGGGACCGAGATTGGGATAGAGGGAGGGGGTACTGGGATCGATTTGTATCATAAGGAAAATAAAAAAAAAATGAAAAAAGAAATGTGATTCATGCCTATTATAGTCAGAACTTAAAGTTATGTGAATTAGGTTTTCTAGATATACTGAGATGTTTACAAACTATGACCTCAAAATTGTCTGGATTTCCTCAGTCTGTTGTTATGTCCCCCTTTTTGTTTCTGATTTTGTTAATTTACATCATCTCTCTCTGCCCATTGGTTGGTATAGATAAATGTTTTTATACCTTGTTGATTTTCTCAAAAAACCAATTGTATTTTGCATTGTTTTTTGTATTGTTTTCCTTCTTTCTACTTTATTGATTTCATCCCTCAAGTTGATGTTTTTTTCTTGCATCTACTCCTGTGAGTGAGGTTGTTTGTATGTGTTGTGTAATTCTTTAATGTGATTATTCTGTTTTCTTCATATGTTCACTTAGGGAAATGAACTTCCCTCATAGCATTGCTTTCAAAGCGTCACATAAGTTCAGGTATGTTGTGTCTTCATATTCTTTGAATTCTAAAAAGTCTTCAATTTCTTTATTTCTTTTTGGCTCTGGTATGGTGTAATTACGCAGGCTTTAACTGAGTTGTTTTCTCCATCTGTTTGCTTGCTTATATTTCCTGGTCTTTTTTATTTTCTTTAAGAGATTTATTCATTTCTTTCATTTTTTATCTTTTTCCCATTTTTAAAGGTATTTTCTCACATCTTCTTTGAGTGCCTCTATCATTTTTATGAAGGTATTTCTTAAGTCGTTCTCTTCTCCTTCATACGCGTTGGTGTGTTAAGATCTAGTTGTAGAGTTTTTAGATTGTGGTTGTTTTATGCTTGTCTTTTTCCTGTTGTTTGTTTCCTTGTCTTGTTGTCTTCCCATAACTTCTCCAGTGGATGCAATGAAGACTTTCTCTCTACCCTCTACGTGTGGGCATAGGTGGGTGAGGTGCTTGATGTCTGTAACTGTAGATGGCCCAAGCTCTCTAGGAGGTCTCTTCTCTGTCAGAGGCCTGGTGATAGGGTCAAAGATAAGGAAGTAGAAGAATTCAGTTTTGGTTCACTTGGATAGCCAGTCCAGTGTGATCAGTACAGATTAAAAATGTTCCCTGGAGGCAGAGTGGTTATTGGACTTCCTAATTGGGCCAGTGCCCAACCAGAGCAGTGGTATTGCAGGCCAGGTAGAACTCAGGTTGAGGGAAGTGTAGGATTTGGGTGGGGGATAAACCCGTGAGTTTCCAGTTCATGGTTTGTGGGGTATTCAGCCTAAACTGGTTCAAGACTCACCTCTAGCAGAGACCCTGTGATAGGGTTAATATTAGGGAAGCAGGGATTCAGGGTGGCCCTGCATGAATCATCAGATCCAGTGATCTCAGAGGAGATAATGCAGTTCTTCGGAGGTAGGGGTATTGTTGGAGCAGCACTTTGGCCCAGTACACAACAAGAGAACTGGAGCATCTGCGTAGTAAGACACAGTGTGGCATATGTTAGTGTTGTTAACATGGTATTTTTTTTTGCAGGACTTTTGAGAGTGAGAGTTGGAGTGTCTCTGACTTTTTTTTTTTTTTTTGCTCTTGAGACTCTTTCTCTCCTACTGGGTGCCTGGTCCAGTCCCAATATGAGGGATTGTGCCTTGTCTTATTGTATATTTTTGTGCACATAAAAGCCTACTGTTTTCTGAAGAGAAATGGAAGGGTGGTGGGTATAGTGGAGAGGGAATGTAGGGCTGATGTGGGAGGAGTGGAAGGAGGGGAACAGTGTTCAGGATATATTTTATGAAAGTAGATTCATTTTCAGTAAAAATATTTAAATATATTATACAGAGGTCCAGAATTTTTCATTCTGCAATGAAAAAATGACACAATAGAGATTTCCATGAACCTTATTCCACTGTGTTTCTGAGTGTAAATTTGAGTCAAGACAGCATGGGTCAGGCTTGGAAAGGATGTCTTTATTCAATGCCATCACTGCCTACATATTTGTCCAAAGATAACAATATAGATGATCATAGGGATGTAGGTCAGAGAAACTACTGTTTAATTAAGAGAATTTTAAGTGAGTATGGTCGTTTGAAAAAAAATAATCGCCTTCAAAGAGGATGGCACTCTGAGGGTGCATGACATTGTAGGCATATTTGTCACCTTGTTGGAGGCAGCGTGTCACTGTAGGGTTCAGCTCTGAGGTCACTTTTGCTCAAGCATTTCCCAGTGGGAAACTCAGACCACTACCTCTTCCCTGCAAGTGATGGTGTAAGACACTCATCTCCTTCTCCAGGACCATGTTTACCTGCATGCTGCCCTGTCACTACATGATGACAATGAACTGAACCTCTGCAAATGCAAACCAATCCAATTAAGTGTTTTTACTTTGTAAAAATGTCAAGATCTTGTATTTCTCTAGAGCAATATAGACCCTAGTGAGAGAGTAAATTATGAGGGATTAATCTTTCCTGAGCATCACCCCTCTAACCACAGTTCCTGGGAAATCATCTATAGCCCTGATGTATCCAGCACGAAGGAATGCTTGCACTCTTCCATGAGACTACATTAATTGAGAATTTATTGTTTGAAAATCCTAAATCAGAAAGACTTTCAAATTTAAATTGTCTCAGCATTGATTTGACACTACAAAGGTGATTTTTTGAGCTGAATCCCATGGCAAAGGCCTATATTGGGAAAATCTTTCACAGGCTGTTTACACTTCCCTGGTATCACTGATAAGCCAGGCACCCCTTTGGTGAGAAAGTATCCTGATTATGTCTCAGTCAGTGCCTTGTCTCCTTTTCTTACAATATGTAGCCCAGTTGAAGCCTCATCTGTGACCTTCATTCTTGGCTCTAATTTCATCTCACCAAGGCCATAGCTGTTGTTGTCAATGCCAGCTTTTGTCCCTTTGTCCTTGGTAGGCAGCACCTCAGAGGCATCATGTATGTTGGATTTTTATTTGTGAGGGACCAAAAACCTGTATTATCCCATTCAACTTCAGGCACAGAGTGAGTGTATCAGGCCCAGGGCTTGTGTCTAGTTTTGTCTCAGATGTGCATGTAGTGACTGGATTTCAAGGGCTCTGGAAGGGTTATGGCCACACTTTATAGTTGAACTCAGCGAGGTGGTACAATGTTGGTATCCACATGGCTGTACCTGCTGTCATTTGGGGTCTGCCTGGGTGTGAGCTTCCCCTACTACTGTCCACATCTTAGTATTTCCAAGGTTCGAGGCATTTGACACTGTAATGGAAGTGTTTTTAAAAGCATATTTTTATCATAATGTAAGACTCTGGGAGGATCATTACACCCAGTTCAAGTTGTAGTACAGGGCTATAATAATAATAATAAAAACAGCATTTTATAGAAAACAAAACAAAACAGAAAACCAGATGATGCCTTCAGTGGCATGGAGCTGAAAACTCAGAGGAAAATCCACACACTCATGAACGAAGCCCTAACCACAAAATGTAAATATGTCAGTATCTTCAATTTATTTCTTGCTTTCATGTGGATGAATCCAAATTGATCCATGATTACCACACTGCACAAAACTCAACTTAAATTGGAGCAAAAAGCTCTATATAAAGCCAGACACAGAGACTCTGAGAGAAGAGAAAATGACTAGCCTTGAACTCATTGGCACAGGAAATCTTTCTGGAGAGAATATTGTTAGCACAAATACTAAGAGCCGCTATTAGTAAGTTAGACCTTATGAAACTGAGAATCACCTCAAAGGAAAGGACACCATCATTCATAGAGATGGCAACCTCCATACAGAATTAGGCAAGATTTTGTGTTTACCAACCTTAAGTACATCAATAATATCCAATATACAACAAACACAAATTAGATATCAGAAAAACAAATAACTGAATTTGAAAATTGGTCCCAGGTCAAAATAGATAAGTTTTAATAGGTAAACTCAAGTGGCTAAGCAACATTGAAGAGAAATGGTTGAACATCCTAAACCCTCATGGACATACCAATAACTCAATTTAGAGATTTCACCTTAAACCATGAGAATGTCTTAGATCAATAAACCTAATGGCAGCTCCTTCTGGCAGTACTTTGGTAGGAGTGCAAATGTGTTCAGCTGTCATGGAAACCATGGTGGAATGTCCCCAGAATGATGAAAACAAATCTACCTCAAGACCTAGCAATATCAATCTTGGGAACAAGTCCCAAAATGCCTATGAGCTACTTGCTGAACCACGTTCATCCAGGTATATAGTGTCTTATTCATCCTCTGTGGAAGTGTTTCTTTCTCTGCCCTGAAATAGACACAAATAAGTTACTGTCTGACATCACAGGATATTAACAAATTAGGGGAGGGAGTGCCTACATAGAAAAGTTAGAAGACATTAGGTTGAGAACTAAGGGCACTCATGTTGGTTACTGAAGCCTAAGTAAGCAGAGATGAGGCACAAATGGAGAAGTTTATTCACTGCTCTTGTAAGGAAAGCATGGGAAGTGTTTGGAAGACCTTGTCTTCTTGGACCATAGGAACTGTAGGTATTTGATTCAGGGAAATGCTATATTTTGAGATGTGTGTGTGTCAATCCTGGAAGCTGCTCACTGAAGGAGGACAGGACACTCAAACACAGTCAGTTTAAGGTCACATATGTCATGATTTTTAAATTAAATGTTAGAGGGCTGGGGGCAGAGAACTACTGATTGACTGAATTCATCATGATAGCTGAAGTGTAACATGACACTGCCCAAGTAGAGCAAAATGTTAAAGATTTTAGAAATAGTAATTGGAGAAGAAAGGGACACAACAGAAGAATATTGAGATTACAATGCCATATAATCAACTATACAACTTTGCTGATATCCCTGCCATTAATGCTCACATTCATTAAAGTTACCTTAACTCTGAGTTTAAATAAACTCTACCTTCTGCAAGAAAACCATTCACAAGTATTAAATTCCATCCATTTGAAAAGTCAGTTGTTGAAAGGCTGGCTACAAAAATGTTTGATTAAAAAATTTTTAAAATTCGCTGTGCATTTTGCCATGATGTGATTGGACAACTGCATGTGACATAACTAAGATTCCGTGTGAGGTAACATGCATATCGTCCAATGAAAGAACACCACCCATGAGTGAGATATGCCTTTGTTCTTCAGAAAAGCAGTTGGTCGAGGTGGAGTGAGCAGTTGGACTCAGCTGTTTCTCTGTTCATTTTGACTTTTCAATACCTATAGGATTGCGACATAGAGAGTGAGTTCCCCAGGTTTTCAGCTTGGTCTTTTGTCACTGGTCTACTTATTCCTTAATTTACATCATTGTTTTGGGTATTGATTTTTGCCTGTAAGTTTTTTTTTCTCATTTCACCCAATTTCACTTCTATCAGCTTCTTTTTGTCTTCATTTTAGTGATTGTTATTGTGTAATTATATATGAAATGCTACATATCAGCTCTATATGATGAAGAATTTGACCCTGAGTACCCATTTCAACCTGTACTGCATTTTGATCACATTTTACTAATCTTTTTCTCTTTCCCACCCATTGAATGTGAGGAGAAAACCCAAAGGAAGAAAGGTTCTTCCCACTGCTTGTTCATTACCCTCCAGGAAACATATGTGACATTTTTGTTTGTTTAAATGGAATATTTAAAGTAACACTATCTTCAGTATCATGATTTTATTATAAAAATAACATATCATACCTTTGATGAGTGATCATGAGACTTGATTAATGTTATATTATGCTATGCTGTGTGTCAACTTGTGTGAGTGTAGGAATCATAATATTTCTGTATGAAGGCTTCTGGATCATAATGTATGTTGAGAATGGTGTGTGAATGTGGTGTGAGCTTTCTGTCAGTAAGGATTATCTCTGATTACAGATTGTCCACTTTCTTGGTCAAGGACATTGCTTGACACTAGGCCCCTTTACAGTTTTATTTAGTTCATTTGATAATAAGGGCAATGTATATTCATGAAAGTTTTTGAAAATATTCCTTCCCTCAGACTATAAGCTACTGAATTATTTGAAGGACATTGGTTTTAGGTGGTCAGGTTAAAGAATCCATCATTGTATTGTCTTGGTTCCTGTAAAATTTTTCTTGACTCAGTATTTTCAGAGTGTATTGTTGAGTATTATTTCATATAATTTAATTTTTCCTTTTATTTATAATTTCCCCTTTTAGGATATATTTTCTTTTTTTGGCAGAGGATGCAGGGAACGGCCAGACATTACAGAGGACAGATATTGATTCTAGGAGGGATCTCTCTTTGAGACAAAATGTTGTTAGTTGATGGAACTCAGTGGGTGTCCGATGGAGTTTTAATACCAACATAAAGAGTATGTGTTCACAAATGTTAAAGTATCTGAAGGAGAGGAAGATACAATAACACAAAGAAGGAGGCTTGATTAACATGAGACCAATGGCTCCAGGACAGAGGATGGGATCTGGACTTTAGGCCACATGAAGGGATCATTGATTATTTCAGGGTGTAGGTGGGAGAGATATATCAATGTGTGATTGTTTGACAGCAATGGATCTAATTTGACTTTTGGGGAAGTAGCAGGGGAGGGGAATTTATAAACTGAAAATAATTTAAAAATCCTCATGGATTTTTCAGGGCATTTTTTCGCTTGGGCATTTAACATTTATTCTCTCTTATTTTCTTTTTTACATAATTAGTTGGGGTTTCACTCATCTTGATTATCATTTCATTCCCGTGTTCTTGTGTATTTTACAAATTTAGCAGTATACATTAACTGTATAGAATGAGAAATTTGATCATACGTTTGATATACTGCTTTACTCTACACTTTGATCATATTCATCTGTTATATTTCCCTTCCCTTCCAAACTGAATTTGACAAGTACTTCCTACTATATAAAGATTATCTATCTCTCTGCCTGCTCATGACCTGTGGGGAAAAAAATGTGACACCTGTGTCTGTGGACCTGAATGTTTTTAACAATACTTTCCCTAGAGTCAAGCTATTTCCTGAAGAAGGAATTGCCTTCCACTGATGTCTGACTATATTTAGGATTTACCTTAGAGTTCTGTACTAACCATGCTTTGACAGTTTGTGTGCAGGAACGAATTCTTACTGTTCATGGTAAAGACAATCTCGATCATGAGTTATGTTCTAATTAATTTGTTGTTGAATTTGATTTGCGGTATCTATGATTCTCATTAAGGATTTTGCAACCTGTCAGTCAAGGATATTGCCTGAAACTAAGTTCACTTTAAAATGTATCCTGTAGTTTGAAAATTAGTGTAATGTTTCCTTTAGGAAAATAACTTAAATGTGTTCCTTTCCATGATTTCAGAAGTATTAAAAGACTTGTGTTGTGGAACTTTGCAATTAGCTATTGTTTCCCAGTTTGTTTTTTATGAATCCTGGAATTTAGGTTTGCTGTCTCATATTTATATTCATGTTTTTCATTTTTACTTATTCTTCTTTCATAAGTACATCCTTGCTGTAACTTCCCTTCCCTAGAATGCTCCCATTTGCCCCCATCTCCCCTGTTCCCCATATCTACTGCTATTCTGTTTCCCTTTAGAAAAAAGCAGGCTCCTAGAGATAGCCCCTGAACAATGCAAAAAAATATGCAGTAAGAATATCTTTAAATTTTGTCTTTGTTCTAGTCACGATATGTACTTTTATTTATTCTTTGATAGTTAATCATTAGCAAATTTTAATTTTTGATTTTCAGTCTTATTTGCTTGTATTTTTTTCTCTTACAATCATTTTCATAGGTTTTAACTAAATAAATATAGAGTACACATAATATGTACTATGTGTAGTATATATTATATATATTATACTAATGTTAATTATTTATATTATAAAAATATGTGTAACATTATTAATTAATAGTGTTTATTATGGTATGCTACATACTCATAATAATCAAAATTATTTAATGAGTGTAACATGTTCCCTAAACATATTTGTAAAATATTTTTTATATTACATATAATAATTAACTTATAGATTTCATACAAACCTGTACTGTATATTGATGCTATTTCACTGTAAATTTTATGTATCCCCCATTGTTTTGACTACTTTATGGCTTTTATAAATGTCCTTGTATTTCTAGAAAAATTTCTGAATACCCCACAGAATCCATGGTATTTGGGCTCTGCCATATTTGGAGCACTGCTTGTTGCAAGTCCAAAATTGTTAGTTATGATTCATGTGTTTAAATGCTTTCATTTGAAATTAATTCAATATTTATACCTGTGTAGGAATTCCCACCATATTTTCTAATGTATTGGATTATATGCACTAAAACATCCAAAAAATGCGCTCTGGACTAGTTCTATCAGTTACAACATCAATTGTTCTATAATGTTATCAGTATGTGATCTCGGTTGTTGTGCTTGTTTGAGGGGTTTGCATTGTGGCCCATCCTTGAAAACAACTAGCCCATTCTGTCAGAGATCTCAGCATGTTTTTAGCACTCCCACTATACTTAATCCAAGGGAACCTTCTATGATTCCCCATCTACTGCTTTGGGTTTGGATTCTTCAAGAATTACTATATCATTGTATATCATCATATTTCATGACAGAGAATTCAAAACTATAAACTTTACTCCTAAACATGAATAATTATGATTATAGTTCTGATTATTCGTTTTTTAGCATTGTGTAACTCTGAAATTTCTGACGAGATAAAGCGGTTGAAATTGAGCATAACAGCATGGCCAGCCATATAGAAAAGGACATTCTTGAAAAGGATTTCAAGATGTTACTATCTTTAGGTTCTGGTTCATTTGGGGAGGTGAAGCTGGCCTGCCACCTTCCCACACATACACTAGTGGCTATTAAGGTCCTGGAGAAAAGCACCAACAGTGTGGCTGACATCAGCAGTGAAGTAAACATCCTTCAGTCTGTAGAACACAGGAACATCGTTCGATTTTTTCACATGATCGACACACTGACGACCACTTATATGATCATGGAATACATGGCAGGTGTAGATCTGGAGAGCTGCATCAGTGCAGTGGGCCGTCTAGAGGAGGAGGAGGCTAGACCGCTTTTCCAGCAGATTGTGTCAGCAGTGTACTTCCTCCACCAAAGACACATCGTGCACCATGATATTAAATTAGAAAACATCTTAGTGGACGCAGCAGGAAACTCTAAGCTGTGTGACTTTGGTATGGCAACTAAAATCACAGAGGGGCAGATGTTGGAGGAGATCTGTGGTTCCTTGCTCTATTGGGCCCCAGAGGCCCCTTTCTTGGCAAGGAAACCCTATGATAGAATGGCAGCTGACATGTAGAGCCTGGGTGTCGTTCTCTATGTCCTGGTAACAGGGCACTTCCCATATGTGGAAACGACCCTTGGTGCTATGCACAGGCTCATCAGCACCACAATGTGTCCCATTCCTAATCACCTATCAAAATCGTGCCACATCATCCTGGCACGATTACTCATGGTCCCCACCTGGTATAGAATAACAGTACATCAGCTTGTGGAATGACCATGGCTGGGCCACATTCCAGAACACGTACCACAAGACACTAAAGAAATCCTTCCCAGAGTAGTTGAAACTTATGTTCTGCATGGGATATACTTGTAAAGAGATTGTTTCATCCCTAAAGCACAGGCAGCCAAATAATGTAACAGCAACCATAATTTTCCTCAAATACAAACTGAGCTGTGGGGATAGCCTTCTGCAACACACATCCTGGTTAAACATGGTCTTTTTAGGACTTCTCAGCCTCCCTCTGCCCTTGAGGAGAGCTAGTGAACCAGCTCTTCCTGCTGTGGACAATCACTTTCACAAAGATCATGTGGAACAAAAAGGCAAGGGATGCAGAAGCTCCCGCATGGTCAACAGGCACTCCTACCTGGAATTGGTGCCCTGTCCTGATATTGAAGTCCCAGAAAGTGATATTTCAAGGGCTGATGTCACCAACACTGCTACAGCAGACATTGAAGTCACCAGGTATTCAGCTGAAAGACTTCCTGTCATTCTCTCCTCTATTGAACCAGGCCTGAATGATACAGCCACTGGGGTTGAGAACATGTGCTTCTCCATAGAAGAGCAATCCATGGGGCCAAACTTTCAGAGTGACACATCCCAGGTGGCAAACACAAGATCTGGATCCAGGCCATTCACGGCTGGAAACTGATGAGGAAGCTCACTTCTAATTCTCTGATGGTGCTGTGTTGATGCTGCAGTCTGCCACCCCGGGTGAGCTCCAAACCTCTTGTGTATGGGGCTTCAGAGGAAAGAATGTCCATGTAGTCTTACATGCATTGAAGTAGGTTTAATCACTAAGATGAATTCTTTCATTGTATTTTCAAGATATTATTTTTCTGTTATGTTAAAAGACAGTTGTATTCACTGAGAGGACACAGAATTTTAGATGTCTGGTACATTAGAGGCACAATGCCACAAATTTCTCATCATATAAATGCTGGGAATATGGATCCAAAATCAGATAGCATAGGAGGCAAACCACTGGATAGGAAGGACGTGTACAATTTTGGATAATGTGGGTAATGTTTCAGAACAGTGGAGCAGTTTGTACCAAACACTGTTCTGTCACAGTAACTAATAGAGATCTTTCATGTTTCCTTCTGCTTTGAAGTGTGGAAAATGAAATGGCCTAGTAGAACTCCAACTCTTTTGAGGTATGACTGCTCAGAAGGGAGCCAGGATGGACTTATGGACAGATCTCCTGGATGCCAGCAGTGACCCACCCAAGTCAACCGGCTCCTGCATCCATCCTCGTGCTATTGTGTGATGTGCATGTTTGCTTCTCCCTCAGCCTCCTCCAGCACCAGCAGTTGTTGTTGTACACAGAGGTGCTCAGTAGGCTCCTCTACCCAATGACCCCTATCTCCCTAGCTTTGTGTTTTAGGACCTCCATACTGCATGGAAATGGCTGCTTCTACAACAAGCAGTGCCTTTTGTACCTGGCTAGGCTGCCAGTCATCTTGTTCACTTTAGGCACTCCAACTCATTCTGTGACTCTGTTTTGAAAAGTACAGCAAGACCTGTGTAAGTCCTCTGGGGGTGGGTGATGGTTCCTAATTGGGAAACAGGATTGAAGTAGGATATAGGGAAATGTGATGCAGTATATAATTGGGAATACAGTCTGTCGTGGGGAACTTTCTGTGAACAAGTGCTGTGAAAGAGATGCATGTGTTGACCTGTGACAGGGTTTCTGTACAAGCTAGTTAAGGACCAAGCCTACCCTGAAGTGTATATTAGGAGGGGGCAGAACAGCAAGCACTGATGTTTACAGGAGCGGCACCAATGATCCTAGCATGTAAGATACACAAAAAGATGCTGCCTAGGAAATGTCATCTTTTTATTACCCACTATGCTATGATTTTGTTGGAGTAAAGGGCAAGTCTTGGCCAGTGGAGTCCCATCTTCCTCTGTTCTGAGTAAGTCCTGTCAGCCAGGCATTAAATGAGGTTATTCCACAATTCTTTTCGTGTTTATGTTGAGGAAGTGAAATACCCCCTTAACATAATGTCTACTATGCAATAAGAAGGATGAAGGTCACAAATCTTAGTCTTGTGCAGCATTATGTAAGGGCTACAACATTTACTATACATCCTTCATCAATACAACCTCAGCTACCATATTCCCAAAACATTCTTCACACTGCCACTCTGTCATGCTGTTGTACATCCCGAAGCAGTCACATGTAGCTTTTAGTTAGTTAATTTCTACTTGCCTGTTTTTATGGACTTGAAGGACCAGGCTTCTACCGCATCAAATAGGGTTGCTTCTGTAAACAGGATGGACTTGATTCTGGTCTTTGGCATCGCTCATCTTTAGTCACTCACCTCCATATGGCTATCTGATTATCTTTAGAAAGATACTCATGAAGTGCAAAACCAATGGGAAATGGGATAAGGGAGGTAATGGGGAGTAGCAGGGAAATGGGAGGTGGAGAGGACAAAGAGGAAATGATAGGACCTGTAGAAACAGTGCAAATGTCTATCCTAGGATCTTACCACAACAGATGGGAAAAAGGGAAGTTTGCTGGGGCAGGTGTTTTCAGTAAGTAAGTACAGGTACAGATGTGTCCTGTAGAGCATAGTGAGAACTCAGGTTTATCAAAAGCATGAAGAGATGAAACCTGTACTCAAATTTCTTGCTCATGTCAATCTGTAGAAGTGTGAAGATCCTTGAGGAAGGGCTTATTCTTCTGGTCTACTGTTGAATGAGTGGCAATAGAGTAGTTTGTCTCTGTCATGCAGTGTGTGCCCTCCTTCCTGTCTGAAATGCCCTGAAGTCATCTATGTCTTTGTTCTCTTAGCCTCCTTCATCCAGACTTCCTATGTTTTTTCTGGTCACCAGATTCAAGATTCTGACATCATTTCCCCATTTCATGCAGGTATTTATAACTTAATTTTTCTTTACATTAATATTGTTCTGCTCCAAAATCATGAGGTAAGTAGACTTTGCCAAGTCTGATGCAGAGTTCTATCTTCACATGTCTTGAAGCCATAAATCCTCTTTGACCAATGATAACCACAGGGGTCATGCTTTCCCAAAATCTTTGATTACAGTGGAACCCTTGATAATAGCCATGGGTGAAGTGTGAAGCAGAGGTGAGTGTGGTGCCTGAACTCTTTTCCAGGACACCTTCTGTTGGGAGCAGCTCACTGAGTGTTTAAGGGAAACTGAACTCAACTGGGAAATCAGTGCCCTAATATGTGAATCATCATGTGAATATAAGATTGAGTACAGTAAGTATTTGTTTTGATAGAGAATGAGATTCAGAAGGTCTTGATGTATGGGAGGAAATTAAAAATGTGGTGTTTTATGTCAGCTTCTCCAACCTCTATGGAAATTTACCATTGATTGCTTGACTGAAGAGCAATGGCAGACTCAGAGACTAAACTGTGTGGAAAGAGAGGTGCTATCTTTTCTGGAACTTGGACCCAGCTTCTCTTCTGACCACCAGACCCTGGGCTTTACCCAAACACTGGATCAAATTAGCGTGATTGGAAGATATTTGTCCCAGAAGGATGACAGCAAACTTTTGCCATCAGTTACTTTCTAGTACACTGACCTCCAAGTGGATCCCATGTACACAGAACAAATAGAAGCTTGCTTAGTGGAAGAGAGCAGTTTCGAGTTTGTGGGAATCATCTGTGGTCAGGCCTTTGTTCTGTTGCAGATCAGTGATGCCAGGGCTGTGAAATGGCTGAATTCATGATATGAGTCAGGGAAATTTTTTGATTGCACATGTCATCTTTTAGTTCAAAGAAAGGATATCACTATATTCCATGGCTATCCTTAACCTCTCTATGTAGAACAGGCAGTTATCCCACTCACAGGATCCACATCTGCTAGCCTTCTGATGTCTGCAATCATACATGTGTACAGCCTTGCCTGGCTTAAGTATTTTATAGCATCAATGGTAAATACCTCCAAATACGTGAGGTAGAATTATACCAATACTGTGCTTTTTATCTGGATAGGGGCCAGATTTGAACTGAAGGAAATTTCATCCAGGATGGCCTTGAAACAGGGGGCATAATCCAAACTTGTCCTTCAGAATAGAGAGAGTCTATGTCCACCATGAGCAGATCCCTGAAGGTGAGAAGTGCTGTCATGAATTCTTCTCTGGGCACAAGGCAGTGAACTGAAGGAGGTTTGCCCTAGCAGATAGATATGGGAAACTGGCACAGAGTATCAACTTGTGGCACTCACCCTGTTTTAACAGGATCTCCATCTGCAGTCAGGCATAGGTCACAAGACTTCAACATCACTCATCAGAAGAATCCAGATCGACCACCCCGGTCTGCTTGATTATTTTCTTTCCGTCTGAGCCACCAGAAGAAGGCTCAGTATACTAGGTGGGTCACTGAGACATTTGGTATTTTGAAGGGAGAGGTTTCATTTTAATTACAACAATGGTAAAGGTAACATAAAAAGCCAATCACCTTCCTGCTTGCTATCATGATTAGTCTTGTTCCTGTGCCCCACAGGTCTATGTTTCCTTGTCAAAATCTGTTTGAGTAGCGCATTTGGCCTTTGCACTTTGTTTATACTTGTTGGTTAATGAGAAGCCCAGGGATAATGAATTCCAAATACTGAACCAAATGTTAATCTATGCAGCACACTCTGGAATGTCTGTAAGGTGACATGTAATCAGTTCCTTGCCGAGGACTCTGTGGACCATCTCAGGAGACTAATGTCCTATCCATGTCTTTCGTGTCCTGTATTTATGATCTGGATCTCACAGATCGCTAGATTTTGTATATGAGAGAATAGAGATGCTTGGTCTATGAGATTTGCTTGTCACATATAATACAGTCATGCTTTTTCAATTTCTTTTTCATAATTTTTATTTCATTTTGAAACAATCTTGTTTTACATGTCAATCTCAGTATCTTCACCCTCTAATCTCCTGCTGTCCCCTCAACATCCATCCCATACACTTTCTGCTCCCAAGGGAGCTTTAGGCCTTTCTTAGGGAGTTGTCCCAATCAGTCATATCACATGGAGCAGGGCCTAGGCCCTCTTCCATGGTTATAGGTTGAGAGAGTATCTCTGTATGTAGTATGGGCTCCTAATGTCTATTTGTATTCATTCACTACCATGAGCCCCACCGACTGCCTAGTCCTCCTAACTAACAGCCAAATTCACAGGGCCTGGATCCATCCCATCCTGGTTTCCCAACTACAAGACTGGAGTCCATGAGCTCCCCCTTCTTCAGGTTAGCACTTTCTATGGGTTTCTCCACCACGGTCTTCAATCCTTGGCTCAAAACTCCTCCCTCTCTTCAACTTTATTCCAGGAGTTTGCCTCAATGTTACCTGTGTGTCTGTTTCGACTTCCATCAGCTACAGGATGAAGGCTCTTGGAAGGCATATAAGGTAGTATTTAATCTCATTATCGGGGAAGGGCATTTGAGGTAGCATCTCCACTATTGCTTAGGTTGTCATTTGGTGTCTTCCTTGTAAATCTCTGGACATAACCCAGTGCCAGATTTCTCTTAAACATATAATCGCTCCCTCTTTTCTTTTTTTCGTCTATTCTCCCCTTGACCTTATCATCCTGTTTCCTCATGTCCTCCTCTCTCCTACTCTTCTGCCTTTCTGTTTCTTTAAACTCCCTCTCTGCTCCCGCCATGCTCCCAATTTGCTCATGAGATATCATCCCTTTTCACTTTTCTGGTACACAATGTACAATTCTCGTAGGGTCCTCCTTCTTTCCTAGCTTTTCTTGCTATGTTGAATATAGTCTGGTGATCCTTTGCTCTGTGTCTTAAATATATGAGTGAGTACATACCATCTTTATCTTTTTGTGACTTTGTGATTTTACATATGATGGTGCTTTCTAGTTCCATCCATTTGCTTGGAACTTTCAAGATTCCTTACTTTTCTCTGAATAGTACACAATTGTGTAAATGTACTACATATTCTTCCCTCCATTGTTCATTCAAGGGGTATTAGAGTAGCTTCTAGGTTCTGGATATTGCAAATAATGCTACTATGAATATAGTTGAATAGATATCCTTATTACATGTAGGTGCATCCTTTGGTTATGTGTTTATGAGGAATTGCTCGATCTAGATGTAGCATGATCCTCATTACCTGAGGAACCGCAATACTGATTTCCAAAAGTTCTGTACAAGATATCACTCCCACCAGCAATGGAGGAGTGTTTTTTTTCCACATCCTCTCCAGCATAAACAGTGTGGCTTAATGTCAGGAATTATAATTTATTCCTTTGGGCTACCTCTCTATTTTTGCACTATTATCAAGCAGTTTTCAGGACTCTAGCTCTATAGTTAAACTTGAAGTCAGGGATGGTGATACCTCTGGAAGTTGCCTTATTATACAGGATTGTTTTACCTATCTCGAGTCTTTTGTTTTTCCATATAAAGTTGAGTATTGTTCTTTCAAGTTCTGTGAAGAATTGTGCTGGGATTTTGAAGGGGATTGATTTGAATCTATAGAGTGCTTTTTGCCCGATTGCCATTTTTTTTTTTTATGTTTATCCTACCTTTTCAACAGCATGGGAGATATTCCACTTTCAGATATCTTGTTTAATTTTTTCTTTAAAAATGTAACGTTCTTCCTATATAGTCTTTCATTTGTTTGGTTAGCATTACCCCAAAATATTTTATGTTGTTTGTGACTATTTTAAATAGTGTTATTACTCTGATTACATTCTCAGCCTCTTGCTCATCTGTATATCATAGGTCTTCTGAATTTTTTGAGTTATTATTTTATCCTGCCAATTTGCTGAATGTGTTCTTTTTTTTAGCTGTAGGAATCTGCTGGTACAGTTTTTCAGTTCACATATGTAAATTATAATATCATCTTCAAATAGTAAAGTTTGATTTCTTCCTTTCCGATTTTTATCTCCTTGATCTCCTTTGGTTCTTATTGCTTTCATCAGTACTTCAAGTAGAATATTGAAGAGATATGGAGAGTGTGGACAGACTTAATAATTCATGTTTAGATGCATAGGTTTTCTGGATAATTTCAATACTAACAGTCAGTGTGTGCTCTTTTTCCCATGTCCTCTTCATACATTAATCTTAGTACTTCAACTGCCATGCATCCTTTGCAATTGGCTAATTAACTATTTTCCTTTGTGTATATCCATATTTCAGATCTGACTTCAGTATCATTCATCACTAAGTATTACTCCTAAGTCGAGTGACAGAGTTGAGGTAGAGAGCATAGGATTGCAGGGTACAGAGGCAATTAGAGACAGTTTGTAGAGGGAGGATTTAGAGGGGATGGAAGACAGAGTGGAATTGGTATTGGGAAGGGGATATGCAGTGGGATAAGAACAGTGGAAACCAAGTGCTATAATTTCAGACTCCCTTTGTGTCCTTTTCATATGTCCTTATTTTTAAAGTGATGAACTTTATAAATCAGGAGTCACAGGGAGTAGATTTGCAGCTGTGGCCTGAAAGGCCAGATGTAGGAGCTATGCAGGAATTCCAGATGGCAGTGTGCCCACTTACCACCATGAAGTGTCTCTGTCCAGTACATGAGGAGGTAAGTCATCTACCACAGGATTCTCCCCAGGAAACCATAGTTCACAAGGAAAAACAGTCTAGTGCTGCAATTCACAGCAATCTCCATAGATGGTGCTCTTAGAAAAGACCATGTCTAAGGTGTCCATGAATGAACAGACCCTGTGCTCCAGTCTTCAGGGAAATACTTAGGAGTACTCACCAATTTGTCCATCACTTCATGTTTCAGGTCTGAGTTAAGTGTCTCCCCCTATGAGGGCGAGAGTGGTCTTTCTCCTTCCTCCTCTTCCTTTCTTCCCTGATTTATGTTTGCAGTCTTCTGTATTATTTATGGTATTATAGCAATGTAGCTCATTTAACAATGTCATATATATTTCTGGTTCTTCAAAGTCATTATTACAAACTCTTAAGGATAATAAAGAAATATATGTTAGTAGTTAGTCATCTATAACCATCAAATTTGTAGTCATGTTAGGTATTTTTTCAAGGTCAAGGCGAGATACATTTTTGATATATAGATAATCTTCAAATATTTATAAGACCTACAGAATATGACATGTAAAATGGTATGTTAATATCAAGCTTTTCATGATAATAAGACATGTCTACTATTGGTAGCAACAATTTAATTCCTTCATATGTAATTTACTTTTAATGTGGCAAAATTATCCAGTAGACAGGAAACTGCTCTTGTCTCGATGGCTGACACTGTGTTGTACACACTGGACACATAGGGCACATAAGAATAAAACTGTTGAACTTTGCCAAGACAAAGGTGGTCAATCTTCAAAACAATTCCCCTTCATGGAAATGTCTGCAGTCATTCTGCAAACAGACAGGAAAGTGATTCCCAAAGTTTGCTAAAAGAGGTGGGACAGTCCTTCAATCTCTTGTTTCATGGAACTGTCTGCAGTCTTTCTGGTGGACACACAGGAAAGTGATTCAAGAAGTTTGCTGAAACAATTGTTATGGTCCTTCAAAAATCCTGCTTCATGAATAGTCTGTCAGGTATTCTAGGCCTGTATTCCTAAGATGGATGCCTCCATGTTGCAGGAGATATTTGAGTGACTGTTTTGACATCCACAGGTCTGTCCTTTCTATAGGCTTGGAAATGGCTTGCACTGCAATTCTTGTTTACTAAGGTACTATTACGTCCTTTTGGGGACTTTGATATAATTGAAGTGTAGGTAGTTATAGAGCAGGTAAATTAGGTAAAGAGCTTTGAACACATCAAGACAGAACAAATAAAGAAGTATGTCTGCAAGTATGCCAGTACATTGTAAATGTAATTCTGTCCTCATAATTGTTCGGATTGTATGTAGTTTTACTGTGTTAGTGTTAAAACATTTTTATTTTATTTAGGCAAAAACAGACAAAATTTTTCAGAACAATACTTGTGTACACTGTGAAGAAGTGTCACTCAGCATGTTTTAATAAAAATCTGAATGGCCAATAGCTATGCAGGAATGACAGGGCAGAGAGAACACTAGAAAGAAGGTGGAGTTGACAGCTGGATGGAAAGGGAACACACCTGTAGGAAAGAAGAGAAAAACTATGAGTTATGTGAAAATTTGTAAATAAATAAAAGTGGGTTAGGTTTTAAAAAATAGTTTTATTTAAATTCTTCCTATCTTATATGTCAATCCTAATTCCATCTTCTTCCTTACCCCAAGACCCCACAGAGCCCCATCCCATCCTGCATCCACACCCTAGGGAGGGTGTGGCCTTCCAAGAGGGATCTTCAAAGCCTGGCAATCATTTGGGGGCAGGGCCTACTCCTTTTTCCTCATCTCTAATATCCCTCCCCATTCAGGGGAATGGGCTCCTGAAGTCCAGACCTGCACTAGGGCTTCCATTGTCATAGTTACCATATCCCAGGCCTTTACCTGAGACCCAAGTTCATAGGGTGTGGGTCAGTCTTATGCTTGTTTCCCAGCTATAAGTCTGAGCTCCCCCTTTTTAGGTAAGCTGTTTTAGTGTGATTCCCCAGCATGGATTTGACCATTTTGCTCATCACTTATGCCTCTCTCCAACTGGATTACAGGAGTTTGTCTCCCTGTTCAGTTATGAGTGTCTACTTCTGATTGCATTAGCTACTTAATGAAGGTTCTAGAATAGCATATAAGGTAGTCATCAATCTCATTATCAGGGAAGGGAATTAAGGTAGCCTCTCCAAACACCATTGATTGTTAGTTGGGGTCATCCATGTAGGTCTCTGAACATTTTCCTAGTGTGAGAATTCTCTTTAAACCTATAATGGATCCCTCCATTATGATATCTCTTTTGTTGCTCTCATCTACTCTTCCCCTGTCTCAATCATCTAGACCCTCAGAGAAGAGGTCCCTCCTCTTCTTCTCTATTCTGTCTCTTAAACCCCTGCCCAAACTGTTCCCAATTTGCTTAGGAAATCTTGTACCTTTCCTCTTCTGAGAGGGATCATGTATGGCTGTCTTATTGTTCTCCTTGTTTCCAAGTTACTCTGGAGTTGTGGATTGCAGTCTGCCAAACCTTTGCTCTGTGACTAAAAGCTATATTTGATTGAGTACATACCTTTTTTTTTTCAATTTATGACTGGGTTACTTCGCTCAGAATGTTTTCTCTAGTTCCACCCATTTGAATGTGAATTTCAAGATTCTATTGTTGTTTTTGTTTTGTGGTTTATTTTGTTTTTGGTTTTTGTTTTGTATTATTGTTCCCCTGTGTAGTGCTCCAATGGTAATGCGGCATCTGAGTCAATCAGATATTTGTGAGGCTTTTTGAGAAATGTTTCCTGACTCAGCATAGTGGCAAAAATTCAGAAGGCTTTTAAAGAACTCTGCTAAGAACTTAATGGTGTTTACAAGACCTGGCTATAAGAGTGGCCACATCTCCAATTCAGCTGCATGATGCTGGATGATAGAGTAGAGCAAGGCAGTGAGCACAGCTCTCAGATCTGGCAGTAAATGACCCAACCACACCCCAAAACCCCTCACTGTTATCTTTGATAGAGTGCAGCTAATAAAGCTTTGGTTTGAATTTTAACAATGTATTTTAGCAGATAAAAGTCCCATGGCAACAAAAAGATTTACAATAAAGACAGATTCTTATTATGAAAATCTTGTCAAGGTTTACAATGTGTTTTAAATGTACCTAGGCTTGGAAGAGAAAAAGAAACAGAATAAAGTGGTTAAAAGTAGAAAGAGAGTAGTTGGTTTTTGGTGGCACATGCTTTTAAATTCAGCACTTGGGAGTCAGAGGTAAGTGGATCTCTATGATTTCAAAGTGAACATGCTGAATAGAGTTAATTCCAGGACATTCAATAGTTACAGAGAGAAACCCTGCCTCGATAAATAAAAAATAGAAATAGACTAAATAAAATAATAATGATGCCATGTAAAGATGGAAATCACCAAAATATTCTTCATACTGTATACTACTTTATTGTCTCTATATTGTTTCACTGCTGAAGAAATAGCAATAACTGCTAAAACAAAACTTTGTGGAATGATCCACTTTATATATTTAAAAAAGCTTTGACTTTAAAATTTAAGACCAAGGATTATAACAAAGTTATAATACAAAGTTATGAATACATGTTTGGAATGCATTTTCATCCATTGATACAAATTTAATGTCAATTTTGTGATATGCATATATTTTTCATCTTGCTAGGTATTGTTTATATATAACACATTTCTCTACAGCTGTTTTTTTTTTACCCTTATCCCAAGTCTCTGCTGGAGGTTAAGTCTGAAACCAGTTCTGTCCACCACCTCCACCCCTTCCCTAGGAACTGAAAGGGTCGGTCCTAAACCTCTCTCTCCCTATATCCTTTCCCTAGATAGTACTGTCTTAGTACTCTGATCCACAACACCCTCCCTCTCGGCCCAGAACCTGCCCTCCCCCTACCCTATGTACTTTTGGGCCAGCTGACCCACTACTCTGATTGGGTACTGGGCCAGAATGCAAGTCCACAATGCCTCCACCTCGGAGGTATTTCCTAGATCTGCTCTGAGCACACTGGGCCTGCCTATCCATATGGGACCACCCTGTGTCTTAGCCTGCCTGATCTTATCCCTTTGCAGGGCTTGTACTGGAGAGACCTACTACAGAGGAAGGACTTCACTCAGAGTGACAGAAATTGAATTCCAGACCCACCTGTGCCGTCTGTGAGAGTTGGGCAGAGATTGAGAGACTCCACCTGCACCTATTGGAAGAAGCGATAGGAAGACAACGATATCAGAAAACACCCAACAAGAGAAAGACAAGCTTGACACCACAACAATCTAGGAGCTGTACAATAACAGAACCTGAACACACCAAAGCAGAGGAATCACAAGAGAATGACTTAAAAAATAACTTCCTAAAAATGAAAGAGGCTCTCAAAGAAGAGATGAGAAAATCCCTTAAAGAGAAGGAAAAAAACAAACAAACAAAATTTGAAAGAAATGAACAAATCTCTTAAGGAAAGTATAGAAAGTCAAGAAAAAAACAAACAGATGAAGGAAACAACTTAAACATTTCAAGACTTGGAATCTTAAATAGAGACAGTAAAGAAAACACGAATGAGGGAATGCTGGAAACAGAAAACCTGGGAAACTATAAAGAACTACAAATGTAAGAATAACCATCAGATTATATGAGATGGAAGCGAGAATCTCAGACGCTGAAGGTAAACTAGGGGAAATAGATACATCGGCCAAAGAACATCTTAAATCCAATAAATCCTTAACACGACAACCCAGGAAATGTGGGACACTTTGAAAAGGCCAAACCTAAGAATAATAGGCATAGAAGAAGGTCACAAATCCCAGCTCAATGATGCAAAATATATTCAACAAAATCATTGAAGAAAACATACCCAATATGAAGAAGGACATGCCTATGATAAAACAAGAATTATACTGAGCAACAAATAGACTGGACCAACGATAAAAGACCTCAAGACACATCATAATCAAAACACCAAACATACAGAATAAAAAAAGAATATTAACAGCAGCGAAGGAAAAAGGCAAGGCAGACTTATCAAAATTACACAATGGAAATTCTCAAAGCCAGAAGGTACTGGATAGAAAACTACAAGTACTAAGAGTCCATGAATGCCAGCCTATGCTTCTCTATCAAGCAAAACTCTTCATCATTACAGATGGAGAATACAAGATATTCAATGACAAAGTCAGATTTTTACAATACATATCTCCAAATACAGGGCTCCAGAAGGTTCTGGAAGGACAACTGCAAACCGAGATAATTAACTACATTCACAAATACATAGGCAATAGATATTCCCCCTTGACAAGAACCCAAAGAAAAAAGCAGGCCAAATATATTCACAGCGTCATTGCCAATAAGAAATCTAAAACAAGCAAGAATTAACAATCAATGGTCCTTTCTTTCAACATTAATGGTCTTAAGTTGCCTAGAAAAAGATACAGGCTAACAGAGTGTATATGAAGACTGAATCCAACCTTCAGATGCATACAAGAAACATATCTAACCTTCAAAGACTGACATAATCTCAGTTTAATGGGTGGGGAATGACAGAACAGGGTTTGGTCCACTGTTCTGAAACATTACCCACATTATCCAAAACTTCACCCCTCTTTCTTATCCGGTGGTTTGCCTGTTATGCTATCTGATTTTTGATCCATATTCCCATCATTTACATGATGAGAAAGGTGTAACATTGTGCCTCTAATGTACAAGATATAATAAATTCTGTTATTTCTCAGGGGATACAACTGTCTTAACATGACAGTAAAATAATATACTGAAAATACAATGGAGGAATTCATCTGAGTGATCAAACCTACTGCGATGCATGTAAGACTCCATGGACCTTCTTTCCTCTGAAGCCCCATACACAAGGGGTTTAGAGCTCACCTAGGGGTGGGCAGGCAGCAGCAGCAGCACAGCACCCTCAGTGCATTGGAAATGTACTTCCTCATCAGATTCCAGCCCCTGAATGGCCTTGTTCCAGTTCTTGTGTTTGCTAATTGACATGGGTCACTCTGAATGTCTGACCCCATGGAATGTTCTTCAATGGAGAATCCCAGGTTCTCAACCTCAGTAGCTATATCATCCAGACCTGGTTCAATAGAGGAGAGAATGACAGGAAGGCTGTCGGCTGAATTCTTGGTGACTTCAATGTCTGCTGTAGCAATGTTGGTGACATCAGGCCTTGAACTATTGCTTTTTGGGACTTCAATATCAGGACAGAGCATCAGTTCCAGGTATGAGTGCCTGTTGACCATGGGGGAGCTTCTGCATCCCTTGCCTTTTTGTTCCACATGTTCTTTGTGAAAGTGATTGTCCACAGCAGGAAGAGCTGGTTCACTAACTCTCCTCAAGGGCACATGGAGGATGAGAAGTCCTGTAAAGGCCATGTTTAACCGAGACTTGTCTTGCAGAAGGCTATCCCCACGGCTCAGTTTGTATTTGAGGATATTTATGGTTGCTGTTACATTATTAGGTTGCCTGTGCTATAGGGATGAAACAATCTCTTTACAGATATAGCCCATGCAGCACATAGTTTCTACCACCCTGGGAAGGATTACTATAGTGTCCAGTGGTACATTTTCTGGAATGTAGCCCAGACAAGGTCGTTCCACAAACTGATGTACTGTTATTTTGTACCAGGTGGGGACCATGAGTAATCTTGCCAGGATGATGTGGCACGATTTTGATAGGTGATTAGGAATGGGACACATTGTGCTGCTGATGAGCCTGTGCATAGAATCTAGGGTCGTTTCCACATATAGGAAGTGCCCTGTTACTAGGACGTATAGAACGACACCCAGGCTCCATAAGTCAGCTTCCATTCCATCAAATTGTTTCCTTGCCAGGGTCTCTGTAGCCCAATAGAGCGAGGAACCACAGATCTCCTCCAACATCTGCTCCTCTGTGATTTTAGTTGCCATACCAAAGTCACACAGCTTAGCATTTCCTGCTGCGTCCACTAAGATATTTTCTAATTAATATCATGGTGCACAATGTGTCTTTGGTGGAGGAAGTACACTGCTAACACAATCTGCTGGAAAAGCGGTCTAGCCTCTTTCTCCTATAGAGCGCCTGTTGCACTGATGCTGCTCTCTAGATCTACACCTGCCACATTTTCCATGATCATATAAGTGGTCTTCCGTGTGTCGATCATGTGAAAAAGTCAAACCATGTTCCTGTGTTCTACAGCAGGATGTTTACTTCACTGCTGATGTCAGCCACACTGTTGGTGCTTTCCTCCAGGACCTTAACAGCCACTCTTGTATTTGTGGGAAGGTGGTGGGCCAGCTTCACCTCCCCAAATGAACCAGAACCTAAAGATAGTAACATCTTGAAATCCTTTTCAAGAATGTCCTCTTCCATGTGGCTGGCCATGGTGTTATGCTCACCACTTTATCTCGTCAGAAATTTCAGAGTCTTACAATGCTAAAAAAACAATAATCAGAATCAGAATCAGAATCATTCAGGTTTAGGTGTAAAGTTTATAGTTTTGAATTCTCTGTCATTATATATGTGATATCCTAATTATGATGCACAAAGACATAGTAATTCTTAAAGAACACAAACACAAAGCGGTAGAAGGGGAATCATAGAAGGTTTCTTTGGAATCAGTAAAGTGGGAGTGCAAAGAACATGGTGAGATCCCTGACAGGATGAGCTAGTTCTTTTCAAGGATGGGCCACAATGCAAACCTCTCAAACAAGCATATCAACAGAGATCAAATACCGATTAAATTATAGAACAATTTATGTTGTAACTGATAGAACTACAGTCCAGTGGGCATTTCTGGGATGTTACAGCTCTTATAATCCAATACATTAGAAAATATGGTAGGAATTCCTACACGCGTATAAATATTGAATTAATTTCAAAAGAAAGCATTGAAACACATGAGTCATAACTAACAATTTTGGACTTGCAACAAGCAGTACTCCAAACATGGCAGAGCCCAAATATCATGGATTCTGTAGGTCATTCAGTATTTTCTAGAAATTCGAGGACCAGTGTTAAATACTAAATGAAGATAGAGAAAGCAAATGATTACACCCAAACTCTTCACTGTGCCATTCTTACCCTCTTAATCCCACAAACAAAGTAGTTCAATGAATAGAGCAAGATTAAGTTCCTTTACTTGGGAACACAGATTAGAAAAATCTTTGATAAGACTTCATGATACTTCACATTCATTTCAGCAAAACACTCAAGAGCACTTCCTTCATAGGGAATACAGACTCATACAGGAGTTGAAGAAGAATATATAGCATGCAAGTAGAACAACAGCAGAGGAGACTGGGGAAGAGTCCACACTCAGTATGGTGACAAGAGACATGTTGTGTGTTAGGAAAGAGTTTAGAGATTTTCCCAAAACAAAGCAGGTAAACAAACAAAATTATTAGCTACGTGGGCTTTTTGGGGTCTGGAAGAATCAGGGCACCTTGACATTTATAAAAGTCATAAATTAGTCAAAACAATGGGGGAGTACATAAAATTTATAGTGAAATATCAATACACAGTACAGGTTTGTATGAAAGCTATAAAGTAATTATCATTTGTAACATAGTAAATAATAATAATAAATTATATAAGAAATAAAAGACTGAAAATCTAAAAATTAAAATTTGCTATTCATTAACTATGAAAGAATAAGAAGTACACATCGTGACTAGAACAAAGACAAGATATTCTTATTGTGTCTCTCTCTCTTTTTTTTTTTTTTTTTTTGCTGTGTTCAGGTGTTATCTCTAGGGAGCCTGCTTTTTTCTAAAGGGAAACAGAATAGCAGTAGATCTGAGGGACACAAGAGATGGGGGCATTGGAAGAATTGTGGGGAAGAAGATATAGCAAAAATATTCTTATGAAAGAAGAATAAATAAAAATTAAAAACATATATATAAATACTAAACAGCAGACCTAGATCCCAGGATTCATAAAGAACAAACTGGGAAACAATAGCTAATTGCTAAGTTCCACAACACAAGTCTTTCAATACTTCTGAAACCAAGGGAAGGAACAAGTTCAAGATCTTTCCTGAAAGGAAACATTACACTAATTTTCAAACTAGAGGAAACATTTTAAAATGATCATTGTTTCAGGCCATATACTTGACAGACAATTTGCAAAATCCTTAGTGAGAAACATAGACACTGCACATCAAATTCAACAACAATTTAATAAGACAATAACTCAGGATCAAGGTGTACTCAACCAGGAACACTAAAACTTCGGTGGTCTACACAAACTGTCAAATCATGGCTTGTACAGGACTCTAAGGTAAATCCTAAATTTAGGCAGACTTCAGTGGATCGAATTCCTTCTTCAGGGAAT
This sequence comes from Cricetiscus sungorus, assembly GCA_030556225.1. NCBI lineage: Eukaryota > Metazoa > Chordata > Mammalia > Rodentia > Cricetidae > Cricetiscus > Cricetiscus sungorus. The sequence goes on along the minus strand of JANBXA010000606.1, from coordinate 6,723,810 downwards.
AGCTTGAAACTGGGGAAAGTGTTGTTACAAACATGCAGTTCCACAAACACAGTTGTCACATTTTGTCTCCCACAGGTCGTGAGCAGGCATAGAATATTTTTATATAGTTGGAAGTACTGGTCAAATACAGTTTTGGAGGGAATGGAAATATAACAGATGAAAGTGAACAAATTAGAGTAAAGCAATATATCAAACATATGATCAAATTTCTCATTCTATACAGTTAATGTATACTGCTAATTTTGTAAAATACAGAAGAACAAGGGAATGAAATGATAATAAAGTTGAGTGAAACTGAAACCAATTATGTAAAAAAAAATAATAGCAAATAAATGTTAAACGCCAAATCCAAAAATGCCCTGAAATTTGCGAAATACACTCACTATGTCCACATCCAACAGGTTTGGGGAAAGGCCAAGTGTATGGCAAACAACTGAGTCCAACTGCTCTTCCAAGAACCAACTGCTTCTCTGAAGTACAGACAAAGCCCTGTCTCACACAGGAGTCTTTGTGATGTCACATGCAATGCACCAATCAAGAATCAACAAGAAACCCATGATGGTTTTTAAATATTTTTTCAGTTTACAAATTTCCACTGGAACAAATGTTCTTAATAGAGAAAGCTGCTATCCATCCCCACCCCACCCCTGCTACTTTCCTAAAAGTCAAAATAGATTCATTGCTATCACTCAATCACATGTTGATATCTCTCACCTACACCCTAATATTGTCAATGATCTTTTTATGTGGAATAAAATCCAGATCTCACCCTCTGTCCTGGAGCCATCGGTCTCATATTAACTAAGCCTCCAACTTGGTGCTATAGCATCTTCCTCTCCCAGAAACCTTAACGTTTATAGGCAAATACTCTGTCTGATGGAATTTAAAACTCCTTCAAACACCCACTGAGTGTCCATCAAAATTAACAACATCTTGTCTCAAGGGAAGATCCCTCCTCGCATCAATATCTGTCCTCTGTAATATCTGGCCATTCTCTTCATCTCCTGCCATAAAATGAAAATTTATCCTAGAAGGGGAAATAATAAATAAAAGGAAAAATTAAAGAATATGAAAGTAAACTGCACAAAACACTCTGAAAATACTGAGTCAAGAAAGATTTTACAGGAACCAAGACAATACAATGATGAATTCTTTACCCTGACCTCCTAAAACCAATGTTCTCCAAATAATTCAGTAGCCTATAGTCTGAAGGAAGGAACATTTTCAAATACTTTCATGAATATATATTTCCCTTATTCTCAAAACAACTAAATAAAACTTTAAAGGGTCCTAGTGTCAAGCAATGTCTTGACCAAGAAGTTAGAATATCCATAATCAGAGATAATCCTTACTGACAAAGAGCTCACACCACATTCACACACCATTCTCAACATACATCATGATCCAGAAGCCTTCACACAGGAACATTTTGATTCCTACACTCACACAAATTGACACACAGCATAGCATAATATAACATTAGTCAAGTCTCATGATCACTCATCAAAGGTATGATATGGTATTTTTATGATAAAATCATGAAACTGGAGATAGTGTTACTTTAAATGTTAAACTTCAACAAACAAAAATGTCACATTTGTTTCCTGGAGTGTAATGAACAAGCAGTGGGAAGAACCTTTCTCCTAACATTCAATGGGTGGAAAAGTAAAAGAGATTAGGAAAATGGTATCAAAATGCAGTACAGGCTGATGTGGGAAGTCAGGGTAAATTCTTCATCCTATACAGCTAATATGTAGCATTTCATATATAATTACAAAATAAAAGTCACAAAAAAAGACAAAAAGGAGCTGATAGAAGTGAAATTGGGAGAAATGAGGAAAAAAGCTGGCAGAAAAAATCAAAACACACCAATGATGTAAATAAAGGATTAAATAGACCAGTGACAAAAGGCCAAGCTGAAAACCTGGGGAACTCACTCACTATGTCGCAATCCTATAAGTATAGAAAAGTCAAAATGAAAAGAGAAACAGCTGAGTCCAACTGCTCACTCCCCCTCGACCAAGACAAATCACACTCTTGGTGTTCTTTCATTGGACGATATGTTTCTTACCTCACACAGAATCTTAGTGATGTCACATGCAGTGGTCCAATCACATCTTTGCAAAATAAACAACGAATTTTAAAAGTTTTTAATCAAACATTCTTGTCTCCAGCCATTTTACCACTAACTTTTCAAATGGATGGAATTTAATACTTGTGAATGGTCTACTTGCAGGAGGTAGTGTTTATTTAAACTCAGAATTAAGGAAACTTAAATCACTGTGAGCACTAATGGCAGGGACATCAGCAAAGTTGTATAGTTGATTATGTGGCATTGTAATCTCAATATTCTTCTGTTGTGTCCTTGTCTTCTCCAATTAATATTTCTAAAATCTTTAACATTTTGCTCTAGTTAGGCAGTGTCATGTTACACATCAGGTGTCATGTTGAATACAGTCAATCAGTGGTCCTTACTCTGCTCCCAGCCCTCTCCCATTTAATTTAAAAATCATGACATGTGATCTTAAGCTAACTGTGTTTGACTGTCCTGTCCTCCTTCAGTGAGCAACTTACAGAATGGACACACACATCTCAAAATATAGCATCTCCCTGAATCAAATCCCTACAGTTCCTATGCTCCAGGAAGACAAGGTCTTCCAAACACTTCCCATGCTTTCCTTACAAGAGCAGTGAGTAAAACTTCTCCATTTGTGCCTCGTCTCTGCTAACTCAGGCTGCAGTCGCCAACATTACTGCCCGTAGTGCTCCAACCTAATGCCTTCAAACTTTTCTATTTAGACACTCTTCCTCTAGTTTGTTAATAACCTGTGATGTCAAATTGTAACTATCAGGGCAGAGAAAGAAACACTTCCACAGAGGATGAATAAGAGACTATCCACCTGGATGTCGTGGTTCAGCAAGTAGCTCATAGCTTAAGGCATTTTTGGATTAGTTACCAAGAGTAGTATAGCTATATCTTGACGTAATTTGTTTTCATCATTCTGAGGACATTCCACCATGGTTTCCATGGTAGCTGAATCCATTTGCACTCCTACCCCAAGTCCTTTACAGAAGGAGCTGCCATTAGGTTTATTGATCTAAGACATTCTCATGGTGTTAGGTGAAATCTCTAAATTGAGTTATTATTATGTCACTGAGGGTTAGGAAGTTCAACCATTTCTCTTAAGTGTTGCTCAGCCACTTGACTTTAGCTATCCAAACTTCTCTATTTTGACCTGGGACCAATTTTCAAATTCAGTTATTTGTTTTTCTGCTATCTAATTTGTGTTTGTTTTATATTGGATATTATTGATGTACCAGACATATAGTTGGTAAAAACAAAATCTTGCCTAATTCTGTATGGAGGTTGCCATCTCTCTGAATAATGGCATCCTTTCCTTTGAGATGATTCTCGGTTTCATAAGGTCTAACTTACTAATAGCTGCTCTTAGTATGTGTGCTAATAATGTTCTCTCCAGAAAGATTTCTTGTGCCAATGAGTTCAAGGCTAGTCATTTTCTCTTCTATCAGAGTCTCTATGTCTGGTTTTATATAGAGCCTTTGATCCAATTGAAGTTTAGGTTTGTGTAGTGTGGTAACCATGGATCAACTTGGATTCATCCACTTGCAGGCAAGAAGTTTATTGAAGATACTGACATATTTACACTGTGTGTTTAGGGCTTCTTTTATAGTTCATGAGTGTGTGGATTTTCCTCTGAGTTTTCAGTTCCATGCCTCTGAAGACACCATTTGGTTTTTGTTTTGTTTTCTTTTCAATAAAATGCTGTTTTTATTATTATAGCCCTGTACTACAACTAGAGCTGGAGTAATGATCTCCCCACAGTCTTACATTATGAAAAAATATGCTTTTAATCACACTTGCATTATAGTGTCAAATGCCTGAAACCTTGGAAATACTAAGACGTAGACAGTAGTAGTTGATGTTCGCACCAATAACAAACAAAAGATCAAACCTAAGGCAAGACACATAGATTATTAGGGCACTCTGATGCTGTGAGAAAACACAAAACAAAAGCAAGGAAAACGAGTAAACAGTTTATTGCACTCACAGGTCATGGTCCATCGTGCAGTGGATTGGAGACTTTAAGTCTGTCAGAGCCATTTTTAAATCCAATGCCCTGAGGGCAACCTACAGCTATTCTGAAATACAATGAAAGGATCACTCTTCACACAGTCCCTAACATGCACTAGTTGCTAGACTACTCCCAAATGGCTCCTTGTGATATCATCACAAGCAACTAACTAATCATGACTTGTCTGAGCTGACAGAGGTTTAGATAATATTCTGTACCACAGACAGTGCCCTGAGTATTTTTCTCATGTCTAATATCATTCCTCCATCCAGAAACAATTCTAGGGAGAAAGGGTTGTTTTATGCACAGATTTTCAAGAGAAAAAGAAGCAATTGTTTGTGACACTCTAAATCTCCTTCTAGTGCCCTAAGATTTCAGTTAGTTCTATGTCTCTGTCCAAACCTCCATGAATTCTTTTCCCTCCAAAAATAAACCAAATATGGTCTTTCTTTCTTACAATTCAATGTTTATGAACGTTATCACAACAGAATAGGAACCAATGAAACATGAGCATAGCAAAGGTGGTTGAGACCAGGCATTGAGGGCAGGGGACAACACAGCACTAACACGACACCAACATCACATCAATTCTTCTTCTCGAAGTAACCTAGGTGTCTTTCTCTCACCCGAACGCCAATTCTTCCCCAGGATCTCTGTGTGTTTGTGTCAGAAATGACCAAAGCCTGTACCATACCCTTCCCTTGCAGCCCCCAATGGCTTATTTCCAAAGGAGACTGTAGTGTAGAGTTGAAACCCACTAAGATGTGTTGACACTATGTACGCATTTATTGTGATACTGTCACACAATCATTGAAGACTGAGTGTGAACAATAACCTGTGGCACAATGGCAGGTGTAATCTTATCTCTGTGGTGTCAATCAGTGGTGATTTGATCACACAGAGAGTGTTGCAATCCATCTAAGGGATACCACACCTCTCCTGTGCTCAGTAGTGAAGAAGAGAGAGCAATAGACAGACCCCAATTGACTGGAGGTACAGCCATGTGGATACCAACATTGTTCAACCTCACTGTGTTCAACTATAAAGTGTGGCCATAACCCTGTCCTCCAGAACCCTTGAAATCCAGTCACTACCTGCACATCTGAGACACAACTAGATACAAGCCCTGGGCCTGATACACACACTCTGTGCCTGAAATTGAAGGGGACAATACGGGTTGTTGTCCCTCACGAATAAAAATCCACCATACATGATACCTGTGAGGTACCCCTATCAAGGAAAAATGGACAAAAGTTGGCATTGACAACAACAGCTATGGCATTGGAGAAATAAATTAGAGCCAAGAATGAAGGACACAGATGAGGCTTTAACTGGGCTAAAAATTGGAAGAAAATGAGACTCAGCCCTGACTGTGACATCATCAGGATTCTTGCTCAACAAAGAGGTGCCTGTCTAGTCAGTGACATCGGGGAAGGGTAAACTGGTGTAGAGTAAAAGGCCAGTGAAAGATTTTCCTATATAGGCCTGCTCCCATGAGGGAAATGGAAATTTCCATCAACAGTTCCTACAACGCCATTATTTGGAAACATGCAACGATATGTTTTACAATTGAGACATATTTGTTGCCTTAATACTCACCAAAGTGTGTTGACAACATATACAGACAGAGGAAGATAATGTCACAGTCATTTAAGAATGTATGTGAGCTTGGCCTGTGCCATGGGATTCAGGTAAAACATTCACCTCTGTGGTATCAAATCAATGCTGAGACACTTTAAATTTGAAAGTCTTTCTGATTTAGGATTTGCAAACACTAAATTATCAATTACTGTAGTCCCATGGAAGAGTGCAAGCATTCCTTCATGCTGGATACTTCAGGCTGCAGATGATTTCCCAGGAACTGTGGGGAGAGGGGAGATGCTCAGGAAAGATTAATCCCTCATAATTTACTGTCTCTTAGGGTCTATATTGCTCTAGAGAGACACAATGATGTTGACAAAATTTACAAAGTAAAAACACTTATTGGATTGGTTTGCATTTTCAGAGGTTCAATCCATTGTCATCATGTAGTGACATGGCAGCATGCAGGCAAACATGGTCCTGGAGAAGGAGATGAGAGTTCTACATCATCACTTGCAGGGAAGAGTTTCCCACAGAGCAATGCTTGAGCAAAAGTGACCTCAGAGCTGACCCATACAGTGACACATTGCCTCCAACAAGGCGACACATATGCCTATAATGTGCCATCCTCTTTGAAGGCGATTTGTTTTTCAAACAACCATACTCACTTAACATTCTCTGAATTAAACAGTAGTTTCTCTGACCTACATCCCTATGATCATCTATACTGTTACCTTTGGACAAATACATAGGCATTGATGGCATTGACTGAAGACATCCTTTCCAAGCCTGTCCCATGTTGTCTTGACTCAAATTTACACTCAGACACCAGTGGAATAAGGTTCATGAAAATCTCCATTGTGCCATTTTTTTTTCCTTGCAGAATGCAAAATTCTGGACCTCTGTATAATTTTTTTTATATATTTTTACTGAAAATGAATCTTCTTTCATACAATATATCCTAAACACTGCTCCCCTCCTTCCACTCCTCCCCCATCCCCCTACATTCCCTCTCCACTATACCCACAACCCTTCCATTTCTCTCAGAAAACAATAGACTTTCATGTGCACAAAAACATACAATATGACAAGGCAAACAACTGCATATTGAGACTGGACTAGGCACCCCAGTAAAAGGGAAAGGGTCACAACAGCAAACAAAAAAGTCAGACTCTCTAACTCCAACACTCAAAAGTTCCTCAAAAATAAAATACCATGTTAACAACACTAACATATGCCACACTGTGTGTCTTACTAAGCAGATGCTGCAATGCTCTTGTTGAGCACTGGGCCAAAGTGCTGCTCCAATGACACCTCTACCTCCGAAGTACTGCCTGGTCTACTCTGAGCTCACTGGATCTGATGTTTCATGCAGGGCCACACTGAGTCCCTACTTCCCTGATATTAACCCTATTTCTGGGTTTCTGCTGGAGGTAAGTCTTGAACCAGGCTGAATGCCCCCCCCCCCAAACACTGACCAGGGAACTCACTGTGTTAGCCCCCCACACAAAACGTAGTTAGTCCCCTACGTAGGGTGTGTTAGTCCCCTCACCCTATGTCCTACCTGACTTGCAACCCAATGCAATGGTTGAGCACTAGGCCACATTGTGGAGTCCAACAACCCCTCTGCCTCCCAGGAACTTATTCAGTCTGTACTGATCACACTGGACCTGCCTATGCAAGTAAACCAAAACTGAATCCTTTTACCTACCTGATCTTTAACCCCATCAGCAGTCCTCTGACAGAGGAGAGACCTCCTAGAGAGCTTGGACCATCCACAATTATAGACACAAGCAACTCACCAACCTATGCCCACCCGTAGAGGGTATAGAGAAGTCTTCACTGCACCCAAAGGAGAAGCTATTGGAAGACAAGGAAACACCCAACAGGAGAAAGAAAAGCATAACACAATCACGATCTAAATATTCTACAACTAGACCTGAACACACCAACGCAGATGAAATAGAAGAGAACGGTTAAGAAATAACTTCATAAAAATGATAGAGGCACTCAAAGAAGATATGAGAAAATAACTTTAAAAATGGGAAAAAACAATCTTCAAGAAAAAGAGGAAAGCCAAAAAAAAAAAATAAACAAGCAAACAGATAGAGAAAACAACTCAAACAGTTCAAGACTGTGCAATTGCACCATACCAACCATACCAGAGTCAAGGAGAAACAAAGAAAGACTAAACACTTCTTAGAATTCAAAGAATATGAGGATTCAACATACATGAACTTATACGACACTTTAAAATCAATGCTACAAGGGAAGTTCATTACACTAAGTGAACATATGAAGAAAACAGAGGATAAACACATTAAAGAGTTATACAACAAAAAGGAGCAACATCACCCATAGGAGTAGATGCAAGAAAAAAAAAATTTGAGGGCTGATATCAATAAAGTAGAAACAAGGAAAACAATACAAAATATCAATGCAAAATACAATTGGTTTTTCGAGAAAAACAACAAGGTATAAAAACCTTTATCCATACTAAGCAAAGTGAAGAGACAAAAGATTCAAATTAACAAAATCAGAAACAAAAAGGGGGACATAACCACAGACTGAGGAAATCCAGACTATTTTGAGGTCATACCTTGTAAACATCTCTATATATCTAGACAACCTAATTCACATAACTATATTTTTTGACCATTAAAGACATGAATTACTTTTCTTTTTTATTTTTTTTATTTTGCTTATGATACAAATTGATCCCAGTACCTTCTCCCTCCATCCCAACCTCCACTCCTTCTTCCTCCCACCCAACTTCCCTCCCATGCCCACCAATACCCACACGTCCCATCACCCCATACTTCACAGGAGTGTAATGCCCACCAGGATATATCATCAAAATCTATCAAGTCATTTAGAGTAGGGATTAGGTCCGCCCTCCTGGCTCTAGGTTAAGGAAGTATACTTCCATGGGGATTGTGCTCCCAAAGTCCTTTCCTGCACCAGGGATACATCCTGGTTCTATTGAGAGGTCCCTTGAATGGCCCAGGTTTCTAACTGAGATTTATGTTCAGAATATCTGAGTTGGTCCAATCCTGGATTCCTAGCTATCAGACTAGTGGTTCATTAGCCAGCTCCCCCCCCTTGTTCAGGTCAGCTGTCTCTGTGGTTTGTGTAGCCAAGTCTTGTCCACATTTTCTATTCATTCCTTCCTATCTGCACCTGGATTCCAGTTCAGCCTAGTATTTAGATGTGGGTGTCTGCTTCTGTTTTCATCAGCTACTACAATCATTCAATCTACATAGGCCCGCATGATTTCCTCTCCTCCCATTCACTTTCTACTTGCTCTCCCTTCACTTTTTCCTTTCTCCTTCCCTGTGAACTTTGTGTGACACTCTTAGCTTCCTCGTTGTATCTTCTTTCCTCTGGCTGTGTGAATTATAAGATGGTGATCCTTTGCTGTCTGCCTAAATTCTATATGTGAGTGAGTACATACCATGTTCCCATTTTTGTGACTGGGTTACCTCAATAAGGATAATATCTTCAAGTTCCAGTCATGTGACTTGAACTTCAAGATTACTTTGTTTTCTGTTGATGTTTTGTTTGTTTGTTTATTTTTTCTGCTTTATAGTATTTTATTGTGTAATAGAGCCACATCTATTCATCAGGTGAGGGGCACCTACGATGCTTCCATGTTCTTGCTATTACAAACAGGGTTGCTATGAATATACTTAAACAGATGCCCTTGTTACATGAATGTGGATCATTTAGATAGATTTCTAAGAGTGGAAATGCAGCTACAGTGGTAGACTGATACTGATAATTTTTTTTTGAGGAACCAACATACTGATCTCCAAAATGTCTATAAAAGTTTTGCTTCCAAGGAGCAGGGGATTGCTCCCCTTTTTCCACAACCTCTTCAGCATAAGTTGTCATTGGTGATTATCATTTTAGCAATTCTCACAGGGGGAAGATGGAATCTCAGAGTTGCAATTCCCTGACACCTTAGGATGTTGAGCAATTTCTTAAATATCTTTAACACTTTTAAATTTCCTCTATTTGTAAATCTCTCTTCAGTTCTCTTCCCATTTTTTTTTAAATAGGGTTGTTAGGTGTTTTGGTACCTAGTCTCTTGGAATCTTTGTATATTTTGGAGATCAGCCCACTGTCAGAAGTGGGTTGGTGAAGATCATTCCCCTGTCTATGGGGTGCCATTTTTTCTTGTCTACTGTGTCCTTTGCCTTAGAGACGCTTCTCAGTTTAAGAAGGTCCCGTTTATTAATTGTCAATCTCAGTGCCTATGTTCATGGAGTTAAGTTCAGAAAGCAGTGTCCTGTACCAATTTGTTCAACCTCCAACTTTCTCTTCCAAGAGATTCAGTGTGGCTGTATCTATGATGAGGTCTTTGATCCTTTTGGACTTGAGTTTTGGGCATAGCAATTCACATGGTTCTATTTGCAGTCTTCTACACACCATCAACCAGTTGTTCCAAGACCATTTGCTGAACAAGCTTTTAACCTTTCATTTTATACTTTTAGTTGTTTTGTCAAAAATCAGGGGTTCCTAGGTGTGTGGGTTAATATCAGGATTTTTTATTTGATTCCATTGGTCTACCCATCTATTTTTGTGCCAATATCAGGCTGTTTTCAGGACTATGGTTGCATAGGAGAGCTTGAAGTCTGGGATGGTGATGCCTACTGAAGTTCCGTTATTACACAGGGTTGGTTTAACTGTCCTGGGTCTTTTGATTTTCCATATAAAGTTGAAGGTTGTCTAATTCAGACAGAAATTATGCTGGGTTTGATGGTGATTGCATCGAATTTGTAGATTGCTTTTGGCAAGATTGCCAGGTATGCTAAGTTTATCCTACCTGTCCAAGAGCATGGGAGATCTTTCCACTATCTGGTATCTTCTTCAATTTCTTCCCTTAAAGATACAAAGTACTTGCTATATAGGCCTTTCTCTTCTGTGGTAAATCTTACCCCAAGAGATTTTAGTTTGTTTGTAGCTATTTGTAGAAGGTGACGTTTCTCTGATTTCTTTTTTGTCCAGTTTGTGGTATATAATTAGTAGGGCTATTATTTTGTGAGTTCATATTGTATCCTGTAAGATTGCTGAAGGTGTTTATGAGCTGTAAAAGTTCCTTGGTAGAGATTTTTGAGTCGTTTATGTAAACTATCATTTCATCTATTAATAGTGAAACTTTGACTTCTTCCTTTCCTTTGATCTCCCTTTGTTGTCTTACTGCATTAGGTAGAATTTCAAGACAATATTGAAGAGATATGGAAAGACGAGCAGCCTTGTTCTGTTCCTGATTTTAGCAGAATCGCTTTAATTTTCTCCATTCAGTTTAATGTTGGCTGTTGGATTACTGCATATTGTTTTTTTAAGTTTAGCTATGTTCCTGTTATCAATGATCTCTCCAATACCTTTAAAATACAGCATGCGGAATTTGTCAGAGGCTTTTTCGGCATCCAGTGAGATGATTATATGGTTTTCCTTTTTCAGTTTGTTTATATGCGGGAATACATTGATCTATTTTCTTAGATCCATCCCTGAAATCCAGGGTAAAGTCACTTTGGTCATGGTGAATGATTTCCCAAAAGTGTTTTTGGGTTTCGTTTGCCATATTTGGTTTAGTATTTTTGCATCCATGTTCATTACACATATTGATCTGTAGTTCTCTTTCTGAGCTGTGCCATGTGACTTGGGAATCAAGGTAATTGTGGTCTCATAAAAAGAGTTTGGTAATGAACCTTCTGCTACTATTGTATGCAACAATTTGAGGAATGTTGGTATTAACTCTTCTTTGAAGATCAGGTAGAATACTGCACTGAAGATCTCTTGGCCTGAACTTCTTTTAGTTGGGAGGCTTCGATGACTTTTTCTATCTCATTAGCGATACATATCTATTTATGTTGCTTATCTGTTCTTGATTTGATTTTGATAAATGATAGTTATCCAGAAATTTGTCCATTTCCTTTGAATTTTCAAATTTTGTGGAATACAGGTTTTCAAACTATGACCTGAAAATTGGATGGATTCCTCACTGTCCATTGATATGTCCATGTTTTTGTTTGATTTTATTAATTTGCATTATATCCCTCTGGTCTTTGGTTGGTTTGGATAAAGGTTGTCTATCTTGTTGATGTTCTTGAAAACCATCTCTTTTTTACATTGAATTTTTGTATTATATCTACATTTCTACTTAATTGACTTAAGTCCTCATGTTGATTATTTCCTTGCCCTTACTCCTCTGGGGTGAGTATGCTTTTTTATGTTCTCAGGCTTTGAGTAGTGCTGTTAATTCTCTAATGTGACTATTCTCTGTTTTCTTCATATGGGGACTTAGTGCAGTAAAATTTCCTCTTATATCTGCTATCAAACTCTCCACTATGTTCGGGTATGTTGGGTCTTCATTCTTGTTGAATCTAGGAAGTCTTTAATTTATATCTTCCATTCTTCTTTGAGGTAAGAATGGGGCAATTGCACATTGTTCAGATTTCATGGTTTGTAGAGTTTATAGGATTTGTGTTGTTGAATTCCAAATTTAAAGCATGTTGGTCTGATAAGACACAGGGGACTATTCCAATTTTCTGTTGTTATTTGTTATGTTGCCTAGTAAGTCGTCGATTTTAGTTAAGTCTCCATGTGGAGCTGAAAGAAGGTATATTCTTTTGTGTCTGGGTAAAATTTTCTACAGATGTCTGTTAAATGCATTTAGGACGTAACTCCTGATAGTTCTTTTGTTTCTTTGTTAAGTTTCTCTCTGGTGGTCCCTACTAGTGGTGATATTGGGTTGTGGAACTCTCCCACTTTCAGTGTGTGAAGTATTATGTGTGCTTTGAGTTTTAGTAGCCTTTCTTTTACTAATGTGTGTACCTTGGATTTGGGGCTTAGATGTTCAGCATTGAGACATTGTGATGACGGATTTCTCCTGTGAATATTAAATTCCCTTTTTCATCTCTTTTTATTTATTTTGTTTCAACGTCTAATTTGTCAGATATTAGGATAGCTATACCTGCTTGCTTCTAGGGACCATTTGATTGGAAGGTCATTCCCCACCCGTTACCCTGAGATAATGGCTGTCTTGAAGATTTGATATTTCTTGTATGCATCAGAATGATGGATTCACTCTTCATATCCACTCTGTTAGTCTGTGTCTTTTTATAGGCAACTTAAGACCATTAATGTTGAAAGAAAGGACCATTGATTGTTAATTCTTGTTTGTTTTAGATTTTATTGGCAATGGCATTGTGAATATATTTGCCCTCTGTTTTCCTTTGGGTCCTTGTCAGGTGGGAATTTTCATTGCCTTTGTATTTTTGAATGTAGTTAATTTTCTTTGGTTGGAGTTTTCCTTCCAGAACGTTCTGTAGGGCTGTACTTGTTGATATACATTGTGAAAATCTGTCTTTGTCATTGAATAGCTCATGTTTCTCCATCTGTAATGATTAAGAATTTTGCTTGCATAGAAGTCTAGCCTGGCATCCATGGACTCTTAGTACTTGTAGAACATCTATCCAGGACCTTCTGGCTTTGAGAATTTCCATGGAGAAGTCAGGTGTAATTTTTATTAGTCTACCTTTATATGTTACCTGGCCATTTTCCTTCGCTGCTTTTAATATTCTTTTTTTTATTCTGTATATTTTGTATTTTGATTATGATGTGTCTTGAAGTCAAATATCTTTGGTCCAGTGTAATTGGTGTTCAGTATAACTCCTGTCCTTTCATAGGCATGTCCTTCTTCATATTGGGTATATTTTTTCATTGATTTTGTTGAATGTGTTTTTCATCTTTGAGTTGGGATTCTTTGCCTTCTTCTATGCCTTTTATTCTTAGGTTTGGCCTTTTCAAAGTGTCCCACATTTCCTGGGTTTTCATGTTAATGATTTGTTGGATTTAAGATGTTCTTTGGTCAATGAATCTATTTCCTCTAGTTTATCTTCAGCATCTGAGATACTCTCTTCCAATTCGTATATTCTGTTGGTTATGCTTGCATTTGTAGTTCTTTATAGTTTCCCAGTTTTACTATTTCTAGCATTCCCTCATTTGTGTTTTCTTTACTGTCTCTCTTTAAGTTTTCATGTCTTGAAATTTTTGAGTTGTTTCCTTCATCTGTTTCTTTATTTCTTGACTTTCCATACTTTCTTTAAGAGAATTGTTCATTTCTTTCAAATTTTTTCTGTTTGGTTTTTTTTTTCTTCTCTTTAATGGATTTTCTCACATATTCTTTGAGAACCTCTATCATTTTTATGACGTTATTTTTTAAGTCGTTCTCTTCTGCTTCCTCTGCTTTGGTGTATTCAGGTCCTGTCAGTGTAGAGTTCTTAGATTGTTGTGTTGTCAAGCTTGTCTTTCTCTTGTTGGGTGTTTTCTTATATTGCTGTCTTCCTATTGCTCCTTTCAGTGTGTGCAGGTGGAGTATCTCATTCTCTATCAACTCTTGCAAGCAGACATAGGTGGGTCTGTAATTCAATTTCTGTCACTCTTGGTGTAGTCCATCCTCTCTCGTAGGTCTGTCCACCAGCAGAAGCCCTGCAAAGGGAAAAGATCAGGCAGGATAAGACACTGGGTGGTCCCACATGCATTGGCAGGCCAAGTGTGCTCAGAGCAGATCCAGGAAGTACCTCCAAGGTGGAGGAATTGTTGGACTTGCATTCTGGCCCAGTACTCAATCAGAGTAGTGGGTCAGCAGGCTCAAAATTACACAGGGTAGGGGGAGGGCAGGTTAAGGGTGGGAAGGTTGTGGATCTGATTATTAGGACTCTGCTCTCTAGGGAAAGGATATATTGGAGGGTGAGATGCCTGTTAACACAGCAATTTCCAGGGAATATTGTAAGGGGTATTCTGCCTGAACTAGTCCTAGCCTCACAACCAGCAGAGGCCAAGTGATTGGTGTCAAATTTCGGGCAGGCAGGGACTCTGGGTTGTCCCACTTGGATAGGCAGGTCCACTGTGCTCAGAAAATTTATAGGAAGTTCTCCAGTAATGAAGGGATTGTTGTACCCACACTTTGGCCCAGTGTTCAAACTCATTAGTGCAGCATTGGGCCAAGTGGGACACATGGTAGAGAGATGGCAGGATTTGCTTACTCTCTAGGGAAAGGATATAAGGAGAGAGACATTTGGCCTAACCCAGTCAGTTCCTAGGGAAAAGAGGGTGGCCAGAACTGGTCCCAGACTTACCTCCAGCAGAGGCTTGGAAATAAGGGTAAAAAAAAAAAAAGCTATACATTTCTTTTTGAAATGTGTTTTATATATACACAATACCTAAACAAGACAAAAAAATTATACACATCACAAAATTGACACTAAATTTGTATCAAAGATGAAAATGTATTCCAAAAATATATGCATATTTTGCCATAATACTTGGTCTTAAATTTTAAAGTCAAAGCTTTTTTAAATATATAAATTCGATTAATCCCACAGCATTTGTTTTAACAGGTATTGCTATTTCCTCAGCAGTCAAACAACTTAAAGACATTAAAATAATATACACTATCAAGAATATTTTGGTGGTTTCCATTTTACATGGCTTCTTTATTATTCTACTTTTTCACTTTCTATTTATTGAGACAGTGTTTCTCCCTAACTATTCAATGTCCTGGAATTAACTCTAATCACCATATTAACTTTGAAATCATAGAGAGCCACTTGCCTCTGACTCTCAAATGCTAAAATTACACACATGTGCCACCAACACTCAGCTACTCTCTTTCTACTATTAACCACTTTATTCTGTTTCTTTTTCTCTCTCAATCCTGGTTTTATTTTAAAACACATTGTAAACATTTAAAGATTTTTCTTAATCAGATTCTGTCTTTACTGTAAATCTTTTTCTTGCCATGGGTCTTTTATCTGCTAAAAAACATTGTTAAAATTCAAACCACAGCTGTATTAGCTGCACTATTAAAGATAACAGTGAGGAGTTTTGGGGGTGTGGTTGGAACATTTACTGCCAGATGTGAGAGCTGTGCTCACTGCCTTGCTCTACTCTATCATCCAGCATCATGCAGCTGGATTGGAGATGTGGCCTCTGTTATATCCAGCTCTTGTAAACACCATTAATTTGTTAGCAGAGTTCTTTAAAAGCCTTCTGGGTTTTTTGCCACTATGCTGAGTCAGGATGCATCTCTCAAAGGAGCCACATAAATCTCTCATTATCTCTAGCAAAACAGAAGCCAACCGAGATAAATGCTACTACAAAGAAGCGTTGCTTATCAATGTTCTTTTATTTCTAAAATACTTTTTTTAAGGTTTTGTTAAATTTAAGTGGAAGTTCTTAGTAGCTGCGTTGCAGATGCCAGTTTGTTATGAGCAGTTTTCTCATCCTTTTCATGCTACTGACAGGCCAGCTACAAATAACACATGGAAATGCTGTATTACATATAAAGATGTTAGCCTGTTAATAGCATTTCTTCTTGGCTAGATCTGTCTTAAATACTATCCTATTTCTATAAATCTAAGTGTTTCTCTTTGGTCTGTCTGAACAGAGAGAGGTTCTGGACCTCTGTTCTCTCAAGACCTGCATGTTGAATCTGCTTCTAACTATCCCTGAAACTTTCTTGTCTCATATTCATACCCAAAACAACCCTGGACAATACATGAACTTCTAGAGACATCAACATCCCTGACTTAGGCTCTATTATAGAGCTATAATCCTGAAAACAACATGATATGGCAAGAAAATACAGAGGTAGACCAATGGAGTTGAAATAAAATTCCTGGTATTAACCCACACACCCTTACCCATGATTTTTGACAAAGCAGCTAAAAGTATACAATGGAAAAAAGAAAGTACTTTCAAAAATGGTACTGGCACAATTGGATGATGGTGTGTACAAGACTGCAGACAGACCCATATCTATTGCCATACACAAAACTTAAGTCCAAATGGATCAAAGACCTCAACACAAATACACCCAAATTGAACCTCTTAGAAGACAAAGTGGGAGATACCCTTGAACAAATTAGCATAGAAGTCCTCTTCCTGAACATAACACCAGTAGCATGGGCTCTTACATCAACATTTATAACTGAGAAGGTTCTGTAAGGCAAAGGGCACAATCAACAAGACTAACCAGCAACCCACAGAGTGGGAAAAGATATTCACCAACCCCACATCTGACAGAGGACTGATCTCCAAAATACAGGAAGAACTCAAGAAGCTAGTCACGATGACAAATAATCTAATTTAAAAGTTTGGTACAAAGCTAAATATAGGATTGTCAATAGAAGAATCTAAAATGACTGAAAGACACTTAAGAAAGTGCTTAACATCCTTAGCTATCAGGGAAATACAAATCAAATCAGCTCTGAGATACCATCTTACTCGGGGCAGCTTAGTTAAAATCAAAACCAAAATGACAGTTTTTTTTCTGGAGTAGATGAGCAAAAAGGGACACAGAGCTCTACAGCTATTGGAAGTGCAAATTTGTATAGCCATTTTGAAAATCAGTATGGTAGTTTCTCCAGAAAATGGGGATCAGTCTACCACAAGATCCAGCGATGGCACCCTTAGCCATATACCCAAAAGATGCACGTTCATGTTCATCTATATTCATAGTAGCATTGTTTGTAATAGCCAGACACTGAAAGCAACCTACATGCCACCCAACCAAAGATTAGATAGAAAAAAATGTGGTACATTTACACATTGGAGCACTACACAGGGGAACAATAATACACAAAACAAAACACAAAAATAGAATCTTGTAATTCACAGGTATATAGGTGGAACTAGAAGAAACCATTCTGAGTGAAGTAACCAAGTCATACAATGACAAAAATGGAATGTACTCAATCATATATGGCTTTTAGCCACAGAGCAAATGTTTGGCAGACTGCAATCCACAATTCTAGAGAAACTAGGAAACAAGGAGGACCCAATAGAGACATACATGGTCCCTCAAAGAAGAGAAATGGACAAGATTTCCAGTGTAAATTGGAAGCTTTGGGAAAGGGGTAAGAGAAGAGGAAAAGAGGAGGGACCTCTTCTCTAAGGGACCGAGATGATTGAGTCAGGGGAAGAAAAGAGGAGAGCAACAAAAAAAGATATCATAATGGAGGGATCCATTATAGGTTTAAAGATAATTCTCACACTAGGAAATTGTCCTGAGACTTACATGGATGACCCAAACTAACAATTCAAACAATAGTGGTTGGAGAGGCTACCTTAAATTCCCTTCCCTCATAATGAGATAGAAAACTACCTTATATGCCATCCAGTAGTTGATGGAAGCAGAAGTAGACACTCACAGATGAACATTAAGAAGATCTCCTGTAATTCAGTTGGAGGGAGGCAAAAGTGATGAGCAAAATGGTCAAATCCATGATGGAGAAACACACAAAAACAGCTTACCTAAAAAAAAAAAAAAAAAAAAGAGAGAGAGAGAGAGAGAGCTATTATATCCCAGACTGATAGCACGGAAAGAAGCATAAGACAGACACACACCCCATGATCATGGGTCTCAGTTAAAGGCCTGGGATATGGTACCTCTGACAATGGAACCCCTAGTGCAGGTACGGACTTCAGGAGCCCATTCCCCATGAATGGATACTCTTCAGCCTAGAGACAAGGGGAAAGGACTAGGCTCTACCCCCAAAATGATTGTCAGGCTTTGATGATCCCTCATGGAAGGCCTCACCCTCCCTAATGCAGGAGTGGATGCAGGATGGGATGGGGCTCAGTGGGGAGCATCGGAAAATGGGAGGGAGATGGAACTAGGATTTATATGTAAGATAAGAAAAAATTAAAATAATTTTTTAAAAACCTAACCCACTTTTATTAATTTACATATTGTCACATAACTCATAGCTCTTCTTATCTTTCCTACAGGTCTGTTCCCTTTCCATCCAGCTGTCAACTCCACCTTCTTTCTAGAGTTCTCTCTGCCTGCCCTGTCATTCCTGCCTAGCTTTTGGCCATGCAGCTTTTTATTAAAACAAGTTGAATGACACATCTTCACGGTTTACACAAATATTATTCTACAAATTTTGTCTGTTTTTGTCTAAATAAAATGAAAACAGTTTAATACTAACACAGTAAAACTACATACAATCAGAACAATTATGAGGCAAGAACTACATTTACAAGGTACTGGCATACTTGGAGAAAATACTTCTTTATTTGTTCTGCCTTATATAACTACTTACTCTTCAACTCCGTCAAAGGCCCCAGATGAACATAATATTACCTTAGTAAACAGGATATGCAGTGCAAGCCATTTTTGAAGGACCATAACATCTTGTTTCAGCAAACTTCTTGAATCACTTTCCTGTGTGCCCTACTGAAAGACTGCAGACATTTCCATGAAGCAGGATTTTGAAAGACTGTCCCACCTTGTTTTGGCAAACTTTGGGATTCATTTTCTGTCTGTTTGCAGAATGTCTGCAGACATTTCCATTAAGGGGAATTTTTTGGAGGATTGACCACCTTCGTTCAACAGTGTTATTCCTATGTGTCCTTGTGTCCAGTGTATACAGCACACTGTCAGGAGTCAAGACAAGAGCAATTGCTTGTCCAATGGCTAGTTTTGCCACATTAAATGTAAACTCCATATGAAGTTTCAATTAAATTCTACACATGCCAGCTCAGGGAAATTTTTGTTTTCATCTCAGTAGGTAAAATATACTTACCTCTCTGGTAGTTTTGTAGGATTATTTCTTTATGTCTGTATCCAGAATTTTCTGTGAGTCCCCCAATCAAACTTGATCCTCTTTAAACTTGAAAGAATCCATAGCCTTTCATTTTCTGTAGAAACAAAAGCCTAACCTCTTCCCCGATTATGAAGTTAAGACACAATTAAAATATATGGGTTGGTTTAATTTAGCAATTCCCATAATTCAATGTCACTCCACAGCTATTGTTTGTTCATCAGTAATTTAAATATTTGAAGAAAACACTATAATATATAGGATCCAGACTCCCTGTGCATTTGCCATCTCTATGTGGTTTATTCTTTTTTTTATTATTACTTTATTATTTGTATAAATGTTTTACGCCATTAGGTTTAAAATTTTATTTATTTATTTTTATGACTGTCAATATCCTCTTTTTATCTTGTTAAGCCTATGTGCAATGTTAAACACACTGTAACCTATTTAGAGGTCCCCTCCCCACCTGAACTTGTTTGCTGCATATTTGTAACCTTTTCTGTCTGCATGAGTAGATATGGCATGCTGGATTCTGAAGCCTGCACACTGAGACTGGGAGACATATATTATTATGGGCTCTGCGTGAGAGACTGAGAGAGTTCGAAGCCAGTTTTTACTCTGTTTTGTGTTTGGAATTCTTTTATTTTTGCTTTATTGGGTTTCATGTGAAAATATGTGCCTGTACATTGGGAACTATATGTTGTGTTTCTTTTTCCTCCCAACCAGCTCCCAAATAAACAACACAAAGATTGATTAAGTATGAAAACTAAGATGGTAACTCTCATAAATTAACCCATTTTTATTTATATACATTCTTCCACATGACTAATGGCTTTTACCTCATTTCTTGCTGGCTGTCTCTTTGTCCAGCTGGTGACTCTACCTTCTGCTTTCCACATTTCTCTCTGCCCCCAAAACCCTGCCTAGCTTTGGCTGTTTAGCTTTTATCCAATGATACTTATTGATACTTCTTCATGGTGTAAAATAAGATTATTCCAATACACAGAATCGTTCTAAGAGCCATAGGACCTGTATGATTGCTGTAAGATGCCATCTTCTATATTTGACCTGAAGCTGTCTGTACCCATTTTATGTAACTATATTGTCACCTAAATTTGAGCTAAGCAGTGACATCAGGTGACAAGACAACATATAGAGGGAGAGGTCTTTTCCACAGTGAAGAGCTTGGGCAATTGACTGTTGCTACAAGGGGAGAAAGACTTCCCCAGGGTTAGACCCCTGATGAGATATCAAATCCCAAGTGCTGATGCTAAACACATATAAATTTGAGCAACACTAATTCAACTTACAAATCTCAATCATTCTCATTGTCTCTCTCTCTCTCTCATACACACACACACACAGAGAGACACACACAGACACACACACACACATACTCACACATGCTCACACATACAGTACTGTGACAATAATAATTAAAGAAGTTAATAATGTGTGAGTTTGGTAGAGTATTTGAAATACAAAGAGAGATGAATTAATGTATTGTAAAATCAGTAGCCATGTATGAAAATCAAAAAGAATAAATGTAAAAAAGCACATCTTTCTCAACAAGCCATTGAACTTCTTCAAAATCAATTCCATATTAGAAAATGAAGCAAGTCCCCTAAAATATAGGAAAATTGAACTAGCTTATAATCAATGGATGGGAGATGTTATTCTGTATATATGTTTCTCATACTGGTTAATAAAGCTCTGTGGCCAATGAGATAGCAAGATAGGCGGGGCTAGGAGACAAGGAGGAAAGAGGAAGTAGGGGGGAGGAGTCAAGATGTAGCCCAGGGAGGAAGGAAGATGCCCACTGCGGCTCCCCAATAAGACGACTACCTGGAAATACTTAGATAAGTAGAAATGGGTTAATAATTAAGACAGAGCTAGCCCATTAACAATAATGGTAACTGGCCAACAGGATTGTATCAAATACAGAGTCTCTGAGTGTTATTTGGGGCTGGCGCAGCTGAGGGCCCAGACTGGCTGCAGGACCCGCTGCAGCCGGAGGGAACAACCTGCAGTAACTTAATGGTGTCAGAAGTGGGATTGAGAACTTTCACTTAAAACTTAAAAAAAGCTTAAAGAATAGTTTTTAGAAACAAGGGAACAGAGACTAGCAAGACTTCTTGGTAGCAGCATTTTCTTGGTTGGATTTGTTTTGCTGTAGACAGAGATTTGCGTGGCTCCTTTAAGGGAGGTTTCCAAAATTAGCATAAGCAGCAAAAAACCACCTTGCTTTTAAAGAGCTCTGCTAACAATTCATTGGTGTGTACAAGAGCTGCAATGAAGGTTTACACTGTGTTTTAAAAAATACACTGGCTTGGGAGAGAAAAAGAAACAGGGTACAATGGTTTAAAAAAGAAAATAGAATGGATGGGTCTGTTGGCACATGCCATTAATCCCAGTACTCGGCAGACAAAGGCAAGCAGATCTCTGTGATTTCAAAGTAAACCTGGTATGTAGTCAATTCCAGGACAGATAAAAGTTACACAGAGAAACTCTGTCTCAAAATATATAAAAATAAAAGTAGAATAAATAGAGTAATAAAAAAGCCACATAAAGATGGAAAACACAGAGAAATTTTGGATACTATACGCACTTCTGTTGTCTTTAAATTATTTGATTGCTGAGAAAATAACAACTGATAAAAGAAATGCTACTGGATTAATTCAATTTATATATTTTAAAAATGCTTTGACTCCAAAATTTAAGCCTAAGGACAAGTTACTGGGGGAAAGGGTTTCTATTTTTGTTTCCACAGAAAATGAAAAGCTATGGATTCTTTCCAGACTTATATGGTTTGATCAAGCAAGACCCCCTGAAGCAATGTCTACAGCCAAGATTTCTGCATCTTCTTTGGACCCCCATGACAGCGCCCTCTACCAGCAGGAAGTAGTTTGGAAAGAATGATGCCCAAATTCCCAAATATTGTTTATAAATGTTTGTTTTCATTTAAATGGGCTTGGTTATAACTGGTTAATGACACAAGCAATCTTTTTAAAGGTAAAAAGGGAATTATGGTATAGATATGAATACTTTGCTTCGGAATGGATTTTCTTTTATTGATACAATTTAAGGTCAATTTATGATATGTATATTTCTCTTCTTGTTAAGGTATTGTGTTCATATAGCTCATTGGAAAATGTAATGTATAATTTATTACAGATTATAGAGAGTTACCTATGATAGTTAAAACTTGGAGTTAAATTAGTTAGGATTTCTAGGTATGCAGAGATGTATTTGAGATGAATAGGCATTCTTCAAACTTTCCAAAGACCTACAGAATATGGCATTTAAAATGGTTTAGGGATTTTATTGACAGTGAGGCACAACTGCTCCTGGTAACACCACCTGCATCAGAAAGGAAGATGGACATCAAAGAAAAACATTATGGAGTTTGCTTCTAATATGGCAAGTCTAGCCATTTGAGCAAGGTACTTCTCTTGTCTAGACTGTTTGACTTTATGTTGTAGAAACTGGACATGCAGGACCCACAAAAAGGTGACTGCTGATGCAAGATGGACATTGCTACAGGATTCCTGCTTCATGGAAAAGGCAGCCAGACATTCTGCAGGACACAGAGAAAAATGACTGACACACTGTCAATACAGGTGGACAGTTTAAAGTTTCCTGCTTTGTTGAAGAGTCTGGAGACACACTATGGCCTATGGGTCGAAGATGGAACATTAAGAAGAACTTCGGGTGACTGACCAGGCAATGAGTTGTTTCTGTCATTTCTAGAGTTTATATATTATCCTTCTGTGGTCTTTGATGGAGTTGAAGACAGGTAGTTATGATTATAGTTTTCCTTAGTAAAGATTAAAGATAAGTTACATATAGGACTTTAGACTCACAAAGATAGGATAGATGATATTTTCTTTAAGTCTTACAAAATATTAATGAACGAAATATTGTTTACTGTGATTCTTATTTGATAACTGTTATATGGTACATTTTGCTATGTTAAGGTTAAACCCCTTCTTTTACTTTAGACAGAAAAGAGGAGATGATGGGAGATGTTATTCTGTATATATGTTTCTCATACTGGTTAATAAAGCTCTGTGGCCAATGAGATAGCAAGATAGGCGGGGCTAGGAGACAAGGAGGAAATAGGAAGTAGGGGGAGGAGTCAAGATGTAGCCCAGGGAGGAAGGAAGACGCCCGCTGCGGCTCCCCAATAAGACGACTACATGGAAATACTTAAATAAGTAGAAATGGGTTAATAATTAAGACAGAGCTAGCCCATTAACAATAATGGTAACTGGCCAACAGGATTGTATCAAATACAGAGTCTCTGAGTGTTATTTGGGGCTGGAGCGGCTGAGGGCCCAGACTGGCGGCAGGACCCGCTGCAGCCGGCAGGGAAAAATCCGCCATAACAGATATCAATAGCAATTAATTGTACATAATGTACACAAACTGATGTTTCCCTGAATAAATCCAGAAGGAATTATTTAAATTCCAAGAGTTGAATAAAAATGAAAATACTAATATCAAAACCTGCATGACATAATGAAAGCAACTGTTGTGATTTGCATAAATATGGCCCAATTAGAACTTTTTGGAAGGGGTTAGGAGATAAGGACTTCTTAGAGTAGGTGATTCTTTGAGGTAGATTTTGGTTTGAAAAATTTTTGTCATTCCCAGTTAGCTCACTGTCGGCCTTGTGTTTGTGGATCAGAAGTGGTCTCTTAGTTACTATCCTAGCAACACGCCTAACTGTTCTCAGCCGTGCTCCCTACCATAACTGACATGGACACTCTAACCCGCTGGAACCATGAGATCCAAATTTAAAAAGTTTTGGTATGTTGTTTTTGTCATAGTGTTTTTGCAAAAATATAAAATTAATAAGACAGGAGTTGGTACTATAAATGGGGTATTGCTGTGACAGGCATAATGGAAGTGGTTTGTGGAGGTACAATAAAGACTTTAAAACTTTGCCTCAAGAAAGCTATGGATGTTGAAACTGGGAGCTTAATGAGCTATCTCATTCAAGGAATGAAAAATAATATTGCTGAGAGCAATATGGACTATGGGGTCATAGCTAAAGAAGTTGCAAATTGAACAGAATTAGCAACTGGGCTGTTGACATTTCTTGTGATACACTTTAAACGGGTTTAAACGGGTCTTGCTTTTTAACCATGCTCAAAGTTGCAAACTTCTTACTCTCTCAAACAGTGGACTTGGAGGTGTGACTGCCTCAGTTTTTTTTTTCTAATCAGGACTGAAAACTCAAAATGATTTTGATAAAGACTTTATAAACGAGACAGCTTTTTTTGAGACAGGGTTTCTCTGTCTCACAGCCCTGGCCATCCTTTGTAGACCAGGCTGGCCTTGAGCTCACAGAGATCCACCTGCCTCCCGTGCACTGGGATTAAAAGGCATGTGCCATCACCACACAGTATGAAAGAGATAGAATTATGGAACAAACAGGAAACCAGATGATTCGGGAAACATCTTATCACAGAATGCAAAGAATGTGCCTGCTTTTTACCCTTATAATAAGAATCAGTCTGAGGCTAAACTGAAATGCTTTGAACATTCTCATTGACAGAAGAGATTTCAAACAAGCCTGATAGTGACACTGTCATGTGGTTATTAGCAATCTCTCTTATGGAGTTCTACATTTATGAAGAACAAGTGGGGCAAAAAAAAAAAAGAGAAATTCAAAATATACAATTAAGGAAAAAAAAGAGCACAGCAAAATTTAATGCTGGAACCAAAGCTTTTGCTGAAGGAGATAAAGGCCTGACATACAATGTAATTGAGAAAATGGGGCAATATGGACAAGGCACTACTAGCTACCCTGCAACTTATAAAACGAAAGGGCCTAAGGATTTTCTGTTCCTAAACATCAAGAAAACCATATGCAAAGATGATTCAAGAGAGCCAGGTTCAGCACAAGCAGGAGCCTGAACTTGGCATCATATGGCACATGCTTTCAGAATCATGAAGAATACAGGAATAATGAGGTTATAAAATCTTTTGTGGTTAAGGAAATCTACTGAGATCTGGGGCTAACAAAATGGGTTCCCAGGAAAGGGGTGTGGCCTGAATTCAAGCAAAGTCAATAAAAACAGGGGGAAAATATTCAAATAGTCCAAGACTTGAAAGTTGAAATAGATGCAATAAAAAACACAAAAAGAGGGAATGCTGCAAGGAGTTTATCCAGGCAAACAATCAGACACTACAAATGCAGGCATAACCAAAAGGAATACAAGACATACAGGAGAATCTTGGGTATTGAAGATGCACGATGGAAAATAGATTTATCGACAAATAAAGTGGTATGTCCAATAAATCCCTAACACAAATATCCAGGAATGATGGTACACTGTGAAATGGCCAAACCTAAGATAATAGGTATAGAAGAAGGTGAAAAAGCCGAGTTCAAGGTCTCAGTAAACCCGTTCAACAAAATCTTAGAAGAAAATTTAATAACCTAATGTAGGGTTTGCCTATGAAAGTGCAAGAGGCTAATAGAACACCAAAAGACTGAATCAAAAAAACGTCCCCTTATAACATGATAATCAAAACACTAAACATACAGAATGAAGAAATCATATTATGAGGTAAAAAAAAAAAAAACCGCCAAGAAACTTACAAAGAAAAACCTATCAGACTTACATCTGACTTATCAGTGGAAACTTTGAAAACCAGAAGTTACTGTGTAGGTGTTCTCCAAACACTAAGAGACCACGAATGCCAGCCAGAATACTATAACCAGTAAAAATTTCAATAAACTAGATTTATACAAACGTAGACCTACAGAAAGTACTTAAAAGAAAACTGCAACCAGGCAAGTTAACTACACTCATAAACACATATGCAAGAGATAATTCCACATTACCAAAAACTACAAATGGGTGGTGTGCACACACAAAATACCATATCCAATAACAAATTCAAAACAAACAAGAATCAACAGTAATGGTCAATACTATCACTTTATATTTATTGTCTTAATTTGCTTCACAAAATGGATGTGAAGAAATAATCCAACTTTTCTGCTGTATACAAGAAACACAACTCAAATTCAAAGACAAACATTAACTCAGTGGAAAGGATTGGGGAAACATTTTCCAACAAATGGGCATCAGAAAAATTCTGGTGTAGCTATCCTTATATATAGAAAATTTACTTCAAACTAAAATTATGTAAAAATAAAGGTCATTTCAGATTTATCACTAAAATATACATCTAGTTGATATCTTACTCTAACCACAAGACAGTTCTAAATGACAGAAACTTAGGAAAGACATTAAGATACTTACAAATGTTATGACTGAATTGGATTTAAAAGAAGTCCACAGAACATTTCATCTAAACACAACAGAATTACCTCCTTCTCAGATCCACAAGGAACCTTCTTTAAAATTGAACAATACTCAGCAACAAAGCAAACCTTAGAAGATTTTTAAAAATTGAAACAACCCCGTGTATCTTATCCAATAAACATGGTTTAAAGTTAGAATTCAACAACCACACAAATTGCATAAAGCCTACAAACTCATGGAGATTTAAAAATTCTCAGGTGCATCACCCCTGGGTCAATGAAGAAAAAAAGAAATTAAAGATTTTTAGAATTTAATAAAAATTAAAGCATAACATACCCAAAATTATGGGACAATTTAAAACAGAATTAAGAATAAAGATCTTATTAACAAATACCCACATGACAAAACTGGAAAATAGTCACATTGCAGAATTAACAGCAAACCTGAAAGCTCGAGAAGTAAAATCGGCAAATTCACCCAGGAATAATAGTAGAAGAAGGAAATAATTAAATTGAGGGCTGAAATAACAACAGTAGAAACAAAGAAAACAATACAAAGAATCAATGAGACAAAATCCAAAAGAAAGAAAAACATCTATCCAAACGGACCAAAAAGCAGAGAAACAACGTGCAAAACAACAAAATCTAAAATGAAAACCAGGTGTGGAAATCCAAGATTCATCAGTACATACTTTGCAAACCTTTTCTCCACAATATTTTAGAAATGAAAGGAAATGAACTTTATTCTGGAACCAATATTAGTTACCAAAAATCAAACCAACAACAGATAAGTGTGGCAGATTCTCAGGAAATGAGGATCAATCTACCTCAAGATCCAGCAACTCCAAACTTAAGCATATTATCAAAGGATGCACATCCTTACCACAAGGACATATGTTCATCTACATTCTTAGTAGCATTATTGGTAATTGTCAGGACCTAGAAGAAACCAAAACACCTTTCAATTAAAGTATGGGAAAAGAAAATTTGGTACATTTATACAATAGACTACTACTCAGTGTGGAAAATGAATAAAATCTGGAAATTCCTAGGAAAATGCATGGAACTAGAAGAAACAATTATCAGGGAGTTAATACAGACAAAGAAAGAAAAATACAGTATGTACTCACTCATAAGTAAATATTAGAAATAGAGCAAAAGATTACCAGCCTGCAATACAAAATCTCATGGAAGATGACAAACAGGGAGGACCCTAAGAGAGACTAACATCAGCCTGTGGAAAAGGGGAAAGGAGCAAGATCACCTGAGTATATTAGGAGCATAAGAAGAGGGCGAGGAATGTAAAGGAATGAGGAGGGGAGAAAGGGAGAGGGAGAAGAACAGGAGAACAAGAAAATGGAATTGGGGGAAGAACAGAGAAGGAGAGCACATAAAGAGATGCCTTACTAAGGGAGATCTCCAGGGATTCACAAGGATGACCACAATAAGAATCTAAGCCATAGTTGAGAGGCTACATTAAAGGACATTCACATAGAATGAGAGAGATGACTATCTTGAATGCCTTCCTACAGTCTTCATTCAGGAGCTGATGGAAACACAAGCAAGGATTCACAGCTAAACATTGAGATGAACACCTATGTCAAGTTATAGATAGGGAGAAGCAGAGACCAAGGGGTCAAAGGCTGCTGGGGAAATCCACTGAAATAGCTAACCTAGTGGGAGTTCATGTAGCCCAGTCTGACAGCTGGAGAACCAGCATAAGACAGAACCAGACCCCATAAAGATAGATGCCAGTTGGGAGGGGCAGGGCAGACTATGGAGCCTCTGGCAGTGGAACCAGTATTCAGCCCTACTGCATGAATGTGATTTGGGGGCCCTTTCCCTATGGGGTTGCTCTCAAGACAAAAATGAGGGGGCGGAGCCCCTGCAACAAATGATGTAACAGACTTTGATGATCATGTTGGTAGGCCTCCCCATTCCCAGGAAATTGGAAAGAGAATGGATGGGGCGTTGTGGGACGAATGAACGAATGGAAACTAGAGGGAACAGGGATTGATATACAAAATAAGATTGTTTCAATTTTAAATTGAATTAAATTACTAAGTCTCTTCTGTAATACACTCTTATCTCAGACATGGTTTCAGTGGTGCCAGTGATTACAAGAAGATAAAGTGAATTTTCTGCACTTTCCAAATGCAATGAGATCTTATTTGGTTAGTGATTCAGCAATATTCACCCACTAGGAGGCATTCACAAAGAGACTCCCCTAAGGAGACTCTCCTAAGGTTCCTTTGGTCTAGTTGGAAACTTGAATGGTTGTCTATATTTGGATGGTGGAAGAGCGAACATTGCATTGTCCTCACAATGCACAATGGATACTCCGAACTACTCAAGAGCTCAGATGGTGACCAGTTAATCTTCCAGGAGAAGGGGAGGTGACCAGTGCATTCCTCCTCCAATGTCAGTAATGTACTGTGTGCACGTTCTCGGTCCATGATGCAGGATGTGGCCAGGCACCTACAAGAGAAGGCTGATTTTAACCAATGATGATGCTAGCAGAAAGATTTATTGACCAACCTTAGAGCGGTGGCCATTAAGAAAACAGGAGGTTGATTTTTGTGCAATTCAGGAACTAGTGAGTTGATGGTCAATGTCCATTTTGTTTCTGTGAGAACTTTCTAAAAAACTATGATTGCAGGGATTGGTTTTTTATGGCTTCCCTGCTCTTGTGTTGTTAATTGGATCGAGCATTAAGGAGGGGAAATATTTTCCCACTAACATGTCTCTATCTGAGCACGGTGCTTCCTTCACCCCTCCTCATTCGACACTTGCCTAGATGACACAGGATGCACATGTGCTGAAAATGAAGTTTGTCATAGAACATGTCCAACATGACCTGGAGACCTGAAGACCTGAAGAGGGAAAGGGTTGCCAATTAGAATTCTGCAGTTGACTTCTGAAAGCACAATTGATCCTGGATGTGACCACTAAGGTTATCATGTATAGGTCAAAGCAATTTATACTGTCCAAGAGAACAAGCTATTGAGCATCTCAGAGACTCACTTTTCTCCACAGAGAGGAGGAACAGTACTGGGAAAGGTTGGAGTAGTGTGTGGAAAGATGTAGGCACAAGAAGCTGGTATTGACTACACCTGTTTCTGTTGCATGCATCAGGGAGACTGTGAGGAAAGAGGGTGTTAAGTGTGAGTGCCTAATCATGAGCTGACTTCTCTCAAGAAACAGTCTAAATAAAGGCTTCAATATGCTCCCTCCAGTGACTAACGATAGTAACAGTTCACACTATAAACACCCGCATTCATGGACATCATGTTTACATTCTGAGATTCATATACTTACAGACCATCACAAGGGCTTGGAGACCCTGGTTTACTTGTGCTGACTCTTGTGAGATTCCATGATCTGCCACAGAAGACAAATATCCCTTTTCCACGCACTGGTTTCAGCTGTTGCATCCAGACAGAGGCCTGCTTTAGGGGTTGCTCACTGACAATCACCAGCCCTTTCACAAAGAGCAAGCAGCTCATTGTTTTTAGGTCTGTCCCCTTGCTAGCAAGTGTGAACATTCATGCTCCTGGATCCAAGCTCCATAGACTAAGTCACTAGGGAGTGACATTGAGAATGTCATTTCTCATTGTTATTATAATATACATGTTTGAGAAGGTCTTCAGTTCTTTGAGTCAACCTTTTATCTTGTCAATGGTTTCAAAATCAGAGAGGAGATATGTCAACCTTCACCAATTTTGCTCAATAATATCTGAAGCCATGCCTGTAAAACTGTACTATCTCTCCTTTCTCTGTCTCCTTTTTCTCTCTTTGTGTGTCTATCTCTTTTCTTCTTCCTATTCTTCTTTTTCTCAATCTCTCTCCTCTCTTTGTCTCAATCTCTCTTTGTATCTCTGTAAATGAACTTCCATAATAAAAGCTAAATGACCAATGGCCATTGGGTAGGGGAAGCCTTCCTGCCAGCTCATGCTTTTGGCAAATACCAAGAATCAAATTTGGACCAGACATCAGAATCTTCTTGTATACTTCTGACTGATACATAGAGGATGCATAATGCCCTCAGCAATGTGGTACACACAGATGAGTGTTGTCATTCATCCAAATCAGAGTGGAATCTTTCTCAGCAGAGAGCAGCAATATGCATGTCAATGCACCTGACTACATTTTAGTCAGTTAGCACAGCAAGACAACGAAAATGACAGACAGAATGAAGCCCTACCTCTGTAGTCATAAAGGCTGTCTAGACCTGAATCCTGTACAGAGTGGGACCAGAGTACAAAGTAATTGTAAGAGTGCTGACCCCACATCTGGACACCGGACCCTAGGAAAGGTAATATCTACACACTTACAAAGTGAAGCAAATTCCCAGCATTCTGTGCACAGTGGTACTCATTTTCTACCATCTTGCTGTATATTCCCTGTAAGAAGACAAAGTAGTTTCTGAGAAAACTATCTACATTGAGGCCCCATCAAAACCTAGATGAGTAGGCAGTGTGAATGTACTTTTCTGATGAACAGGACTAAGAGATAAAAGAAAACTGCAACGCACAACAAGGAATAAAGGAAGAGGGGGAAGGACAAAGAGCACTTTTGCCCTCATTGGGGGAAACACTTAACTCGGACCTGAAACATGAACGGATGGACAAATTGGTGAGTACTGCTGAAGTATTTCCCTGAAGACTGGTGCACAGGGTTTGTTCATTCATGGGCACCTTAGACATGGTCTTTTCTAAGAGCATCATCTATCAGGATTGCTGTGAATTGCTGCATGGAGAGTTTTTCCTTGTGAACTATGGTTTCCTGGGGGAAATCCGGTGGTAGATGACTTACCTCCTCCTGTGCTGGACAGAGACACTTCATGAAGGTAAGTGGCCACACTGCCATCTGGAATTCCTGCATAGCTCCTACATCTGCTCTTACAGGCCACAGCTGTGAATCTCCTCCCTGTGTCTCCTCAGTTATAAAGTCATCACTTTAATAGTGGGGACATATGAAAAGGATGCAAAAGGAATCTGAAATTATAGCACTTGATCTCCACTGTTCTACCCCACTGCACGTCCCCCTCCCAATGGAGACTTCACTCTGCCTTCCATCCTCACTAATCCTCCCTCTACAAACTGTCTCTTGCTGCATCAGTACCCGGCAATCTTATGCTCTCCAGCTCAACTCTGTCACTTGAATTAGGAGCTACTACTGAGTGATGGATCTTACTTAAGTCAGATCTGTAAATATGCATATACACAAAGGGAATCTAGTTAATTTGTCAATTGCCAAGCACACATGGCAGTTTCAATACTAAAATGAGATTAGTGTATGAAGAGGATGTGGGGAAAGTGCACATACTGCCTGCCAGTATTGAAATTTTACTGAAAAACCTATGCATCTAAACATGACTCATTAAGGCTGTCCACACTCTCCATATCTCTTCAATATTCTACTTGAAGTACTGGGGAGAGTAATAAAAAACCCAAAGGAGATCAGGGGATAAAATTTGGAAATGAAGAAGTCAGACTTTACTATTTGAACTTGATATTATAGTTTACATAAGTGTCCTGAAGAACTGTACCAGGGGATTCCTACAGCTAATAAACACCTTCAGCAAACTGGAAGGATAAAAGAATAACTCATAATAAAATCAATAGACCTATGATAAACAGACGAGAAAGGGTTGAGAGTGTCATCAGAGAAAGATCACCTTTTAAAATAGTCACAAACAACATAAAATATCTTGGTGTAATGCTAACCAAACAGAGAAAGACCTATATAGTAAGACCTTTATATCTTTAAAGAAAGAAATTATACAAGATACCAGAATGTGCAAAGACCTCCCATGATGTTGGATATGTAGGATAAACATAGCAAAAATGGCAATCAGGTGAAAACAATCACAGATACAATGCAATCCCCATCAAAACCTCAGTACATTTCTTCACAGAACTAGAAAGAACAATACTCAACTTTGTATGGAAAACAAAAGACCAGGGATAGGCAAAACAATCCTGTATAATAAAGGAACTTCTGGAGGTATCACCCTTCCTGACTCTAAGTTTTAATATAGAGCAAGAGTCCTGAAACAGCTTGATAATAGTGCAAAAATAGAGAGCTAGACCAATGGAATAAATTATAATCCCTGACATAAAGCCACACATTTATGCTGTAAAGGAAGTGGAAAAAGGAAACACTGCTTAATTGCTGGTGTGAGTGAAAACTTGTACAGAACTTTTGGAAATCATAATTGTGGTTCCTCAGGAAATTAAGATCATTTTATATCAAGATCGAGCAATTCCTCATAAACATATAAGCAAATGATGCACCTACATACAATAATGATGTCTGTTCAACTATATTCATAGTAGCATTATTTGTAAAAGCCAGAACCCAGAAGCTACTCTAATTCCCCTTGACTGAACAATGGAGGAAGAAAATGTAGTACATTTACACAAGTGTGTACTACTCAGCATGGAAAAATATTGGCATCATGAAAGTCTTGAGCAATTGGGTGGAACTAGAGAAACCATCATAGGTAAAGTCACATAGCCACAAGAGGTAAACATGGTTTGTAGTCACTCATATATGTATTTAAGACATAGAGCAAATGATTACCAGCCTACATTCCACAGAGCTTGAAAAGTTAGTAAACAAGGAGGACTCTAAGACAGTTATACATTGTGTCCCAGAAAAGTGAAAAGGGACAAGATCTCATGAGCAAATTGGGAGCATGGCGGGAGCAGAGAGGGAGTTTAGAGAAGCAGAAAGGCAGAAGAGTAGGAGAGAGGAGGACACGAGGGAACAGGATGATAAGGTCAAGGGGAGAATAGAGGAAAAAAAGAAAAGAGATACCATAGTAGAGGGAGCGATTATATGTTTAAGAGAAATGTGGCACTGGGATATGTCCAGAGATTTACAAGGAAGACACCAAATGACAACCTAAGCAATAGTGGAGATGCTACCTCAAATGCCCTACCCCGATAATGAGATTAAATACTACCTTATATGCCTTCCAAGAGCCTTCACCCTGTAGCTGATGGAAGCCGAAGCCAACACACATGGGTAACATTAAGGCAAACTCCTAGAATAAAGTTGAAGAGAGGGAGGAGTTTTGAGCAAAGCATTCAAGGCCGTGGTGGAAAACCCATAGAAAATGCTAACCTGAAGAAGGGGGAGCTCATGGACTCCAGTCTGGTAGTTGGGAAACCAGGATGGAATGGATCCAGGCCCTGTGAATTTGGCTGTTAGAAGGACTGGGCAGTCGATGGGGGTCATGATGGTGAATGGATGCAAATAGACATTAGGAGCCCATACCACATACAGAGATACTCTCTCAACCTATAACCATGGAAGAGAGCCTAGGCCCTGCTCCATATGATATGCCTGATTGGGAAAACTCCCTAAGAAAGGCCTAAAGCTCCCTTGGGAGCAGAAAGAGTATGGGATAGATGTTGATGGGACAGAGGGAGAGTAGAGGATGAAGGAATGAGATTGACATGTAAAACAAGCTTGTTTCAAAATGAAATAAAAATTATTATTAAAAAGAAATTTAAAAACATGACTGTATTATAAGTGGCAAGCAAGCAAGACCAACCATTTCTGTTCTCTCATATGCAAACTCTAGCGGTCTGTGGGATCCAGATATAAATGACAGGACACTGAAGGCATGGATAGGACATGAGTCTCCTGAGATGTTCCACGGAGTTCTAGGGAGTGGAATGATTACAGACATTCCAAGTGTGCTGCCTAGAGTCCCATTTGGTTCAGTATTTGGATTCATTATCCCTGGGCTCCTCATTAACCAACAAGTATGAACAAGGTTCAAAAGCCTAAAGCACTACCCAAACAGATTTTGACAGGGAAACAAAGCACTGTGGGGCACATGAACAAGACTTGTCATGATAGCCAGCAGGAAGGTGGATATTATCTTTCTATTGGATGGGGACAAGTGGGAGCTCCAATCTAGAATGAGTGGCTTTTTGTGGTACCTTTACCATTGGTGGCTTTACAATGAAAGCTCTCCCTTCAAAACACCAAATATATATATCAGTGACCCACCTAGAGTCATAAGCATCTTTCTGATAACCCAGATGGAAAAAAAATCAAGCAGGCAGACTAGGGAGGTCAATATGGACTCTTCTGTTTGGTCAGATTGAAGTCATGTGAAGTCATAAGTCCCGACTGCAAGTGGAGATCCTGTTGAAACAGGGTGAGTTTAACAAGTTAATACCCTGTGCCTTATTTCCATTATCTATGAGCTAGGGCACCCCTCCTTCAGTGCAGTTCCTTGTTCCCACAGAAGGACTCATGAGAGCATTTCTCACTTTCAGAACTCTGTTCATGGTAGAAACAGAATTCATTCTGAAAGACAGGTTTGTAGTTTGCCCCTGTTACAAGGCCATCCTTGACGAAAGTTCCTTCAGTTCAATCCCAGATTCTGTCCAAATGGAAAAAGCACAGGATTGGTCCAATTCTACCTCACGTATTTGGAGGTATTTACCAATGATGCTATAAAGCACTGAAAGCCTCCTCCGAAGGGAGACCCTCACTCAAATCTCGGGAATAGCGCGCACCCAGTGAGGCACCGAGACCGGACTTGCTGCAATCACACGAGGAAGTTTATTGAAAACAAAATTGGATGAGATCTCAGGCCAGCATGCTGGGGTCGAGACTCTACACCCACGGGGAGTGGAAGAGTTCGACCCCGACCCAAACTTGTGACAAGCTTATAAAGGCAAAAACATCAAAAGAGTGGAAGGAAATAGAGGAAGTCCAAAGTTACACGTTCACTTATCAGCTGACTAGGGAGGGGGTAGGGGAGATCCGGAGTTACATGTTTACTTATCAGTTAAGCTATGTATTGTATTAAACAAGGCGTTGGAACATTCCACAGAGGTTGTTGGGACATCCTGGAGTTATCTCAGGAACTATTTTTCTCAAGAGAGTTCCGTGAGCGACCTCGTGAGCGACCACCTGCAGGGGATGGAGGCCCTAGGGTGGCGAGTTCATGTCCCTACAGACAGCTAGTAAATTTTTTACTTTTCATTCCCCACTTCTTCTTGTGAATTGCTCTAATCTTAGAGCGATCCCTCAGTTTCTCGTAGTATCTGGTACTGCTGTCTTAGACCATTACCTGGATAGCACTTATCCTTTCTTTTATAAATGCCACCAGCCTATTTAGAATACATGGCCCGAAGGTTAGGATCAGCATCAAAATGATTAAAGGCCCGGCCACGGCGGAGACCAGAGTAGAGAACCAAGGTGACCGATTAAACCAATTTTCATACCATCCTTGGTATGCTTCTCTTTCTTTTTTTCTGTTTTCTAGCTTTTCTCTAAGCCTTGCCATGGAATCTCTGATGACACCGGAATGATCTACATAGAAGCAACATTCTTCCTTTAAGGCAGCACAGAGCCCACCCTCTTTAAGAAAAAGCAGGTCTAATCCCCTTCTGTTTTGCAGCACTACCTCTGACAATGAAGTTAATGACTCTTCTAGTTTAGTTATGGAGTGTTCCAATGCTCCCAGGTCTGCATCCATAGCCGCTCTGAGCTCATTATAGTAGTAGGGCTGCTGAATAAGGGCGGATGCTCCAGTCCCAATCCCTGCTGCTACTCCTAATCCTAACAAGACAGCTAAGGTCAGGGTAACAGGTTCCCTCTTGTAACGAGTACGGTGATCATATTCATCTATAAATGAACCATCATCATGATAGATGACCGTAGGCACCAGCTGGACCAAAATACAAAAGTCCCTAGTACTGTTAAAAAGTGACGTATGCAGGCAGGGGGTCAGGCCATTGCCACAGGCCCACCAAGTATCTGGGGGGGGGTACTAGATATTGATTTGGGCCATCTGTCAGGGTGTTAATAGTTACGTTACAGAGGGGCTGGTGTCTGGTAGGCACTTTGCCTATACATAGTCCAGTGCCTGATACCGCTGACAGGGTCAACTTTTGTTGGCTCCCCCAGGGGCAATGCGAATGGTCAGAAGTAACATTATAGCTCCGCATTTGAGCTATTCCCTCATAATAAGGGGGACTAGAAGCAAAGCACAGCCAGCAAGATTGGGTAGCAGTGGGGTTTGTGCGGTTTAAAACAACGAACGCACTATCAAGCAGATTAAATAGGCGATCCTCGGTTCTCATAGGGGGGTGGGAGGATGTGATCAAAAGAGGGTATGGAGTAGGGCTGGTGGAGGAACCTTCCTTTGGTGATGGGGTGAGACTAGGAAGTCTCTCAGGCCTGGGTAGGGGGTTATCATGCACCGGATTGGGGCCTACCGGTTGTGCGGGCGGACTCTCTATCTTCATCCTGATAGCAAAAACAAACCCTGGGTCTCCTGCTCCAGTATAGACTCTCCACCCCCAGCGGTTACCTTTCACCCATCGACGATCTTGTTTTCCCTGTGCTGTGAAACTAATATTCAGAGGGTTGCAATAGTTGCCTTTGCATGGCCCCTGAGGGCCACCCGAGGCCCCGGGAGCACATCCAGTCTTATAAGATGGGTACTTAGATGTGTCTCTCTCTCCTCTTTCTGGCTCTTCCGGCTTACAACCCTTTTTTACTATAATCAGATCCCAGGAGGAGGAAGGATTCCAGTTGGCTTCTCCTGTGGTCTCACATCCCCATTTAGCACAGAAATAACCTGATGCCCCTCCACATCGCCTCTTCATCTCTCTGTTATGTCCCTGCCCGGGGCAGACGTAGAAGTCTGCTGCCTGGAGGTTGGCTCGGAAGAATTGTCCGGAACATCCCAATGTGCTCCCTATACCATGAGGGACACATTGTTCCTCCGGGGGTGGTTTATCTAAATTGTCATAATTAGAAAGATCCCAGGCCAGGGAACCGGCAGCTAACTTACAGATATCAGGTGCAAGATCCGGCCACCAAGTCCAAGGGGGTGCACTGCGGTTTTTGACCACACAACGGTGCCCTCTTCATTAAGCACTTCCCATGTCAGTCTTTGGGGGGCATGAGGGTTATCCCCCAAGGTTGGGGCTACGGCGAAGGCGCAGCTTAAGAGGATTGTCACTGGCTGCCACTGTCCAATTATGTTCGCGGTTGTCTTCATTTTGACTGGGTGCCTTTTTTATGTGAGAAGCGTGGATCCAGGCAGCAATCCCGTCTACCTTTACTGCCGTGGGAGTAGTCAACAGCACCAGATAGGGTCCTTTCCACCGAGGCTCAAGCGTGCCAGCGCGATGTCGTCTGACCAAGACTGAGTCTCCGACTTGGAACCCGTGGGGCACTGCGGTGGTCCCTGGAGTGTAGGCTTCTTTGATCTGATTCCAGATCTGTGTTTTGACAACTTCTAAGGCCTTCAAGTGAGTAAACAGAGCAGAGGAGGAGGGAGAGTCAGTGCAAGGATCCAATATCCCGCCTGATTCAGTCAAGGGGGGGGTCCCCCATGTAGGATTTCATAAGGGGTAAGGCCGAAACGTCCAGGTGTGTTTCGGACCCTAAGGAGCGCAAAGGGGAGGAGGGTCACCCAGTCTTTGCCGCCGGTCTCAATAGCCAATTTAGTAAGGGTCTCTTTTAGGGTTCTATTCATTCTTTCTACCTGTCCTGAGCTCTGGGGTCTGTAAGCACAATGTAATTTCCAATTAGTCCCCAGTTGGGTGGCCAACTCCTGACTTACCTGGGCAACAAAAGCAGGCCCGTTGTCCGAACCGATTACCTTGGGAATCCCGAACCAGGGCAGGATTTCTTCCAGTATCTTCTTGGTTACTACTTGAGCAGTTTCAGACTTGGTGGGAAAGGCTTCCACCCATCCTGAAAAAGTGTCTATAAAAACTAGAAGGTACTTATTACCATATTTTCCTGGCTTAATTTCAGTGAAGTCTACCTCCCAATAAACTCCCGGCCGGTCTCCCCTCATCCTTTTTCCAGGTTCTTTGAACAGCCGGGCAGCATTGGTCAAGGTGCAGGCCTGACATGACTCTACTACCTCTTTTACTACTGTATTTAATCTTAGAACATAATATTTAGAACCTTTGATTAATTGCTTAAGCTTTTCATTTCCAAGATGAGTTGGCTGGTGTATTCGTCTCACATAGTCATGCCCTTCCTTAGAGGGCAGAATGATTCGTCCATCCTTGGTTTTTGCCAATCCGCCGGAACTGAACATCCGAGCTTTTCCTGCACAGGCCATATCGTTGATTAAATCATAATCTTTATAGGGATAGATGAAGCTGGGATCCATGGCTTGCGGGGGTTCTGGCGGGGTTCCAGTTTCTTCCACCAGTACTACCGCTCCCTGGGCAGCTTGCTTTGCCGTTAGATCAGCCATCTGGTTCCCCTTTGTGACTGGGTCAGCCCCCTTCTGGTGTCCCAGGCAGTGGACAATGGCTAATTTTTTTGGAAGATGTATGGCTTCTAGGAGGGCCAGGATTTCTTCTTTGTTTTTAATGTCTCTTCCTGCTGAGGTGAGTAGGCCCCTCTGCCTGTAGATGGCCCCATGAATGTGGGCTGTGGCGAAAGCATAACGGCTGTCGGTGTAAATGTTGATAGCCTTACCTTCTGCCAGACGCAGAGCTTGAGTCAGTGCCAGAAGCTCAGCTTTTTGAGCAGAGGTTCCTTCTGGGAGATTGCTAGCCCAAATTACCTGCTTTCCGTCTACCACCGCTGCTCCTGCCCTTCTTTTACCTTCTACCATAAAACTGCTGCCGTCCGTATACCAGTTAGGCACCCCTGGCCAAGGTTGGTCAGTCAGGTCTTTCCTGGTCCCGGTTTCTTCAGCCAGGACATCAGTGCATCGGTGCTGCACCGGGGTAGAGTCGTCTACTTCGGGGAGCAGGGTGGCCGGGTTGAGAATAGCAGGAGGAGCAAAGGTTATTCGATCGTTTAACAACAGGCTCTGGTAATGTGTCATCCGGGCGTTTGTCATCCAGCGGTGGGGGCTGCCGCACAATACTTTCTAAAGCATGGGGAGCAATTACAGTCACATACTGACCCAGAGTGAGCTTATCAGCGTCTCTGACAAGCAGGGCTACTGCAGCAATGGCTTTCAAGCAAGAGGGCCACCCACTGGCAACGGGGTCTAGTTTTTTAGATAGGTAGGCCACCGGCCGCTTCCAGGGCCCCAGGGTCTGAGTCAGAACTCCACGGGCCACTCCAGCCCGTTCATCAACATATAGAGTGAAAGGCTTAGTCAGATCTGGCAGGGCCAAAGCAGGAGCTGTGAGCAGGGCAGTCTTTATATTGTCAAAGGCTCTTTGGTGCTCCTCCGTCCAGGTGAATGGGACTTTTTCTTTAGTGAGTGGGTACAGAGGGGCCGCCAACGTGGCGAACCCCGGTATCCAGAGTCTACAAAAACCTGCAGTTCCCAAAAACTCACGTACTTGTCGAGGAGTGGTGGGGGTCGGGATCTGCATCACAGTCTTTTTCCGTGCTTCAGTGAGCCACCGCTTCCCTTCTCGGAGGGTGTATCCTAGGTAGGTCACCTCCAAGCGACATAACTGGGCTTTCTTGGCGGACACCCGGTACCCCAACTCACCCAATTCCTTTAGGAGCTTTTTGGTCCCATCGAGGCACAGTTCCTGGGTCGAAGCTGCGAGTAGTAAATCATCCACGTACTGCAAGAGAGAAATCTGAGGGTTCTGGGCCCTGAAGGGCGCAAGGTCACGGTGGAGGGCTTCATCGAAAAGAGTCGGTGAATTTTTGAATCCCTGTGGCAACCTAGTCCAGGTCAGTTGACCCGTATGTCCTCCTTCGGGATCTCGCCACTCAAAAGCGAACAGGGGTTGGCTACTCGGATGCAATCTGAGACAGAAAAAGGCATCTTTCAAATCCAGAACGGTGTACCAGGATCGTTCAGGCGGTAAGGAACTCAGCAAGTTGTAAGGGTTGGGCACAGTTGGGTGAATGTCCTGTACCCGTTTATTGACTTCTCTTAAGTCCTGGACGGGTCGATAATCATTGGTTCCAGGCTTACGTACCGGCAGGAGGGGGTATTCCAAGGGGACCGGCAGGGAATCAGTATACCTTGTTGTAACAGTCTCTGGATATGTGGTCGAATGCCTTCTTTAGCCCCTTGAGTTATGGGGTACTGTCTGACTGAGACGGGGGTGGCAGCCGCTTTCAGCTCAACTAAGACGGGTGGTACTTGTTTGGCCAGTCCCATTCCAGCCTGCTCTGCCCAAACCTCTGGAAAAGCTGTCAGCCACTCTCTAGGGGGCAAAATCCCAGTCTTGGGTTCATGGAGGCGATATTCTTCTTCTAGACTTAAAACTAAGCATGTTATAGGGGCCTCTCCCCAGGTGACTTCTGGTCCCTTCGGGGTGAACTGGACCTGAGCCTTTAGTTTGGTCAACAAGTCCCTCCCCAGAAGGGGCGCAGGGCACTCAGGAATCACAAGAAAAGAGTGCGTTACTTGGCGTTTTCCTATTTCTAAACTTCTTTCCGTTGTCCAGGGGTAAAGTTTACTTCCAGTGGCTCCCATAACCAGAGTTCTTTTTGATCCTAATTGTCCTAATGGTTTAGTCAAAACTGAGTGTTCGGCTCCTGTATCTACTAAGAAATTAATGGGGGTTCCCCTCCACAGAGAGAGTTACCCTAGGCTCGGGGAGGGGACCGAGCTCCGACTCCCCTAATCTTCCTCCAGGGCCAGTATCTTGGGGCCCTTTTGTTTCTTTCGGGGGCAATCTCTGGCCCAGTGTCCTTTTTCTTTACAGTATGCACATTGGTCTTTCTCAAGTTGTAGCCTCTGTCCTCCCGGGGGTCTTCTTGCCCTGTTGCCCAGGTGTCCTGACTGTCCTTTCTCTGACCTTTCTCCACCTACTACTGCGGCCAAAATCTTAGTCAAATTCCTCTCTTGGCGGCGATCCCGCCGATTTTCCCTCTCCTCTGCCTCCTTTTTTTTCTCTTTCTTGTTTTTCTTCCTCGGTCTCTCTCTTGTGATACACTTTCTCTGCCTCTTTTACTAAATCCTGCAAAGTATAATCCTGGAGCCCCTCTAATCTCTGCAACTTTTTCTTGATATCAGAGGCTGACTGCCCTATAAAAGCCATGGCTACAGCTGCCTGCTGTCCCTCCGAGGAGGGATCAAATGGGGTATATCTCCTATAAACCTCCATCAGTCGCTCCAAGAAGACAGAGGGTGGCTCCACTGGACCCTGTAGGATTTCTCTTACCTTTGCCAAATTGGTGGGTCGCCGTGAGGCCCCTTTGAGACCTGCCACTAGAGCCCG
This sequence comes from Cricetiscus sungorus, assembly GCA_030556225.1. NCBI lineage: Eukaryota > Metazoa > Chordata > Mammalia > Rodentia > Cricetidae > Cricetiscus > Cricetiscus sungorus. The sequence goes on along the minus strand of JANBXA010000606.1, from coordinate 6,682,067 downwards.
GCGGTAGACTGTGAGACGCTCCCTACCTTCCGCAGAGTTGTAATCCCAGTCAGGGCGGACCAAGGGGAAAGCGGCATCTATAAGATTAGGGAGGTTGGTGGGGGTCCCATCTGGTCCTGGAACATTCTTTCTGGCCTCCAGGAGGATCCTCTCTCTTTCTTCAGTCGTAAAGAGGACCTGCAAGAGTTGTTGACAGTCGTCCCAAGTGGGCTGATGAGAATACATCAGGGACTCGAGGAGTCCCGTCAAGCCTGAGGGGCTTTCTGAGAAAGAGGAGTGGTTAGTTTTCCAGTTGTACATATCAGCTGACGAAAACGGCCAGTATTGCAGTGGGACTAGTTGCCCTGGAGCTGGGGCGGGTCCATAAGCCCGTAATGGTAAGGCAACGGTGGAGTCAGGTCCTGCGCCAGATCCCTCCGAGCTGAGACCCCTGCGGCTTCGAGTTCAGGCCGCTGGTCCTGTTTCGGAGGCCGTCCGAGAGTCCGTTGGGGCTGGCACCTGTGGGGGGGCTGCATGAGGAACGGGTTGAGGATATGGGGGAGGAGGGTGGTCAAGGAGGGAAACATCATCAATTTCAGGATAGATCCTCGGGGGAGCAGATGGAGCGGGCGCCGGCGGATCTGAAGGAGGTACTTTCGGTTTTGCGGCCATGGCCACCGTCACCATCTCTATCCCTGATGTCCAAGGTTCCATCCAGGGTGGTGGGTTTTGGACTAGGTTCTGCCACACGAGGATGTATGGAACCTGATCAGGGTGTCCCTCTGTGTCCTGAAAGATAATTCGCTTGACAGCGGAAATGACAGATAGGTTAAAAGTTCCTCCCGAAGGCCATCCTACACCAAAATTTGGCCATTCGGAGGAACAAAAAGTTTTCCAAGGTCTTTTTCTGACTTCAAGAGAAAGATTATGAGCCCTAGTCTTAACGTCTGTCCAATGGTTCAGAGTCAGTGTTAGTGGGGTCGTCACGGTCTGTCCCATGTCTACCTCTATTAACAAAAATAAGCACAAAGACAGAAAGACAGAAACACAAAAGCAGCTGTCGACTCTGAGTCGACCAGTAATTCTGAGAGGAGTCAGACAGGCTAGAAATGGCCCTTTGACACCAGTCGTCAAGGAGAAAATTTATCTCCCGACCTTCCCTGCGGAGGTCCACCAGGCGTCCCTGGTCCTCCTCCTGTCCTCCTGGGACATCTCCCAGGGCGAACAAACGGTGGACACCTGGACACGTCTATCCCTGTCCACTCCACCCTCCTCCTGGAGAGCGGCCTCAATAGAGCGTTTGCAAAGACGAAACTGCGATCGCACCAGATTTTTGAACAGGCCACAAACACAGAGTCACAACAGAACAGAAATTCTTACCTCCAAGTGGGTCTAGGACTCCTGGGTGGTCACGCAAATCCCGGACGAGTCCCCAAAATGAAAGCCTCCTCCGAAGGGAGACCCTCACTCAAATCTCGGGAATAGTGCGCACCCAGTGAGGCACCGAGACCGGACTTGCTGCAATCACACGAGGAAGTTTATTGAAAACGAAATTGGATGAGATCTCAGGCCAGCATGCTGGGGTCGAGACTCTACACCCACGGGGAGTGGAAGAGTTCGACCCCGACCCAAACTTGTGACAAGCTTATAAAGGCAAAAACATCAAAAGAGTGGAAGGAAATAGAGGAAGTTACACGTTCACTTATCAGCTGACTAGGGAGGGGGTAGGGGAGATCCGGAGTTACATGTTTACTTATCAGTTAAGCTATGTATTGTATTAAACAAGGCGTTGGAACATTCCACAGAGGTTGTTGGGACATCCTGGAGTTATCTCAGGAACTATTTTTCTCAAGAGAGTTCCGTGAGCGACCTCGTGAGCGACCACCTGCAGGGGATGGAGGCCCTAGGGTGGCGAGTTCATGTCCCTACAGACAGCTAGTAAATTTTTTACTTTTCAGCACTTGATGCCAGGCATGGCAGAACACATGTATGAATGCAGATCACAGGAGGCTAGGCAGATGTGATTCTCTAGAATGGGAGAACTGACTGTTCTACATAGAGGCTAAGGATAGCCATGGAATGTGGTGATATTCTTTCTTGCCACACCAGCCCCAGTGGAGACAGTGTAGCAATGCTGAGAGAAATCTCAATGGCTATCTGTCCAGAGGTTCGCACCACACGTGGTTACGCCTCCTGGGAAAAAGTGGTTCAGGCCCCTGCAGCTGCTTGCATGGCTGGCTGTTTGGAATGGGTGCTAGATGTGTTTTGTGCTATGATAACAATATTGCCTTTTATTCAAGGGATATTTTATTCAAGGGATATTTTAGCCTGTAAGCTCCACTAGTAATTCAGAGATGCCTAGAGAACACTTAGATATAGTTTCAGGAACTGAAAGAGATACAGATCAGCAGTCAATAGGTGGGTATTGCCCTCTGTGCCTTCAGACACAGATCCTAAGGTGCCAGTTGTGACTTCAGATGTCAGCCAGGGCCTGATAAATCAATTAGGGCTAAGGCTATAGGAAGCAGCCCACAATAAGACCCTGCCAGTAATTAACCCGCCCACAACAAACATGCTGTGGGATTCACAACAATACTCTAATTTGGGATCTTAGGGCCCCTAAATCAACACTATAAAAGTTTACTATCTAGAGACAAAGATTAGCCTCTAAACTCAACAAATCAAATCTCTGATATGCTGACCACAAGCAGGCCAAAATAAACCGAGGTTCCTAATTATGCACTTGCTGAGAAACTTCAAAGGGAATTGTTAACATCTATAGAATGCCTGTTTATCTTTAAACTGTGACCAAAGATCTGTTCTTTGAGCTTTCTGTATAAAAACCCAATACTTTGAAGCAAACTTTGCAGCAGTTCACAAACCTCCTCAGGTGTGTTTGTGTCTGTCTGTCAAGCCGAAGCCACTCCTGACCAGGTCATCCGAGTCTTGGTCTCCACACAAACCTGCAACCCACTGAGCAGTCTGTGGCACTTTCTTAGAATGTAAAATATAACATGTGCATTTATGAAACTTCCCTGTCCCATAACCTGAATTCAGCCATTTCACAGCCCTGGCATCACTGATCTGCAACAGAACAAAGGCCTGACCATGGTTTATTCCCACAAAATTCAAAACGTAATCACCCACTAAGGAATCTGCTAATTTTTCTGTGTACATGGGACCCACTAGGTGGTCAGTGTACTGGAAATTAACTAATGGTAAAAGTGTGCTGTCATCCTGCTGGGACAAATATCATCCAATGACTCTAATATGCACCAGTGTTTGAGAAAAGCCCCGGGTCTGGTGGTCAGAAAACAAGCTGGGTTCCGAGTTCCAGAAGAAGATAGCACACCTCTTTACACACCACTTAGTCTCTGAGTCTGCCATTGCTCTTCAGTCAAACAATAGATGGTAAGTTTAAACAGGTTTTGGAGAAGCTGACTTAAGCCACCTCATCTATAATTTTCTCCCAGATAATAAGACCTGGCTTCTAAATCTCATCCTCTATCAAAACAAATACTTACTGTACACAAACTTATATTCACATGATGATTCACAGATTATGGCACTGGATTCCCAGTTGAGTTCAGTTTCCCTTAAAACTCAGTGACCCCCTCCCTACCTGAGGTGTCCTGAAAAAGAGTTCAGACACCACACTCACTTCAGTTTCCCACTAAACCCAAGGCTATTATCAAGGGCTCCTCCATAATCAAAGATTTCATGAAGCATGACCCCTCTTGTTATCATAAGTCATAGAGAAGTCATGACTGCGTGACTTGTAAAGGTAGAAATTCAAGCTCAGACTTGGCAAGGTCTACTTACCTCATGAGTTTGGAGCAGAACAATGTTAATGTAAAGGGAAAAGTAAGTTATAAATACCTCCATGAGATGGGAAAATGATGTCAGAATCTTGACCAGGTGATCGGAAAGAACATAGGATGTCTTGATGAAGGAGGCTAGGAGAATAAAGACATAGATGACTTCAGGTCATTTCAGACAGGACAGGAGGGCACACCCCTGCATAACAGAGACAAACTTCTCTATTGCCACACCCTTGAAGAGTAGCCCCAGAGAGTTAGCCTTTCCTCAAGGAGCTTCACAATTCCACAGATTGACATGAGCCAGAAATTTGAGTACAGGGTTCACCTCTTCATGCTTTTGATAAACCAGAATTCCCACTCTGCTCTGCAGGACACTTTTGTTCCTGACCTGACTTATTCAAAACACCTGCCCCAGCAAACTTCCCTTTTTCCTATCTCTTTTGTGGAAAGAACCTAGGACAGACTTTTTCACTGTTTCCAGGGGTCCTCTCATTTCCTCTTTATCCTCTCCACCTCCCTTTTCCCTGCTCCTCCCTATTACCTCCCTTATCCCATTTCCCATTGGTTTTGCACTTCCTGAATATCTTCCTAAAGATAACCAGATAGCAATATAGAGGTGAGTGAGTGATTAAAGACAAGCAATGTCAAAGACCAGAATCAAGTCCATCCTGTTTACAGAAGCAAGCCTATTTGATGCTGCCTATTTTATGGACCTGGTGCGTCAGGTCCATAAAAACAGGCAAGTAGAAACTAAAAGCTACATGTGACTTTTTAAGGATGTAAAACAACATGACAGAGTGGCAGTGAGAAGAATGCTTTGGTAATTTGGTAGCTGAGGCTGTATTGATGGAGGATGGAAACTAAACCCTGTAGCCCTTACATATTGCTGCACAAGACACAGATTTGTGAACTTCATCCTTCCTATTGCACAGTAGACTGTGTGTTATGTGGGATATTTCACTTCCTCCAAATAAACACCAAAAGAATAATGGAAGTACGTCATTTAATGACTGGCAGATAGGACTTACTCAGGATAGAGGAAGATGGGACTCCACTGACAAAGACCTGCCCTTTACTACAACAAAATCCTAGCTCAGTGGGTAATAAAAAAGATGACATTTCCTAAGCAGATTCCCTTTGTGTACTTTACATGCTAGGATAATTGGTGCAGTTCTTATGGACCTAATTGCTTGCTGTTCAGCCCCTCCCAATGTACACTTTAGAGTAGGCTTTGTACTTCACTAGCTTGTACAGAAACCCTGTCACAGGTCAACACATGCATCCCTTTCACAGCACTTGTTCACAGAAAGTTCCCCAATAGACTATATTCCTGATTCTACACTGCACCCATTTCCCTTTTTCCTACTTCAATCCTGTTTCCCAATTAGGAACCATCTCCCAATCCCAGAGGACTTACACAGGTCTTGCTCTACTTTCCAAAACAGTCATAGAATGAGTGGGAGTGGCTAAAGTGAACAAGATGATTGGCAGCCTAGACTGGTACAAAAGGCACTCCTTGTTGTAGAAGCAGCCATTATCCATGCTGTATGGAGGTCCTAAAACACAAAGCTAGGGAGATAGGGGTCATTGGGTAGAGGAGCCTACTGAGCACCTCTGTGTACAACAACTGCTGATGCTTTAGGAGGCTCAGGGAGAAGCAAACATGCACATCACACAATAGCAGGTTGACTTGGCTGGGTCAGTGCTGGCATCCTGGAGATCTGTCCATACGTCCATCCTGGCTCCCTTCTGAGCAGTCACTCCTCACCAGAGTTGGAGTTCTACTAGGCCATTTCATTTTCCACACTTCAAAGAAGAAGAAAACATGAAACATCTCTATTAGTGACTTTGAGAGAACACGGTTTGGTACAAGCTGCTCCACTGTTATGAAACATTATCCACATTATCCAAAATTTCACCCTCCCTTCTTATCCGGTGGTTTGCCTGCTATGCTATCTGATTTTGTATCCATATTCCCAGCATTTACATGATGAGAAAACTGTGGCATTGTTCCTCTAATGTACAAGACATCTTAAATTCTGTGTCATCTCAGTGGAAGAACTGTGTTTTAACAATAGAGTAAAATAATATCTTGAAATTATTGTATTAATCTGAGTGATCAAACCTACTTCAATGCGTGTAAGATTCCATGGTCCCTCTTTCCTCTGAAGCCCCATACAGAAGGGGTTTGGAGCTTACCTGGGGGTGGGCAAGCGGCAGCAGCAGCACAGCACCCTCAGTGCATTGGAAATATACTTCCTCATCAGTTCCAAGCCCCTGAACGGCCTGCTTCCAGATCTTGGGTTTGCCACCTGGAATGGGTCATTCTGAATATCTGACCCCATGGAATGTTCCTCTATGGAGAAGCCCATGTTCTCAACCCCAGCGGCTGCATCGTCCAGTGCTGGTTCAATAAAGGAGAGTATGACAGGAAGGCTGTCAGCTGAATTCCTGGTGACTTCAGTGTCCTCTATAGCAGTGTTGGTGCCATCAGCCCTTGAAATATCTCTTTCTGGGACTTTAATAGCGGGACAGGGCATCAGCTCCAGGCAGGAGTGCCTGTTGACCATGGGGGAGCTTCTGCATCCCTTGCCTTTTTGTTCCACATGCTCTTTGTGAAAGTGATTGTCCACCGCAGGAAGAGCTGGTTCACTAGCTCTCCTCAAGGGCAGAGGGAGGCTGAGAAGTCCAGAAAAGATCATGTTTAACCAGGACTTGTCTTGCAGAAGGCTATCCCCACAGCTCAGTTTGTATTTGAGGATATTTATGGTTGCTTTACATTATTTGGCTGCCTGTTCTTTAGGGATGAAACGATCTCTTTGCAGGTATAGCCCATGCAGCACATAGTTTCCACGACCCTGGGAAGGATTTCTTTAGCGTCCCGTGGTACGTGTTCTGGAATGTGGCCCAGCCATGGTCGTTCCACAAGCTGATGTACTGTTATTCTGTACCAGGTGGGGACCATGAGTAATCGTGCCAGGATGATGTGGCACGATTTTGATAGGTGGTTAGGAATGGGACACATTGTGCTGCTGATGAGCCTGTGCATAGCATCAAGGGTGGTTTCCACATATGGGAAGTGCCCTGTTACCAGGACATAGAGAACGACACCCAGGCTCCACATGTCAGCTGCCATTCCATCATAGGGTTTCCTTGCCAAGATCTCTGGGGACCAATAGAGCAAGGAACCACAGATCTCCTCCAACATCTGCCCCTCTGTGATTTTAGTTGCCATACCAAAGTCACACAGCTTAGCTTTTCCTGCTGCGTCCACTAAGATGTTTTCTAATTTAATATCACGGTGCACGATGTGTCTTTGGTGGAGGAAGTACACTGCTGACACAATCTGCTGGAAAAGCGGTCTAGCCTCCTCCTCCTCTAGACGGCCCACTGCACTGATGCAGCTCTCCAGATCTACACCTGCCACATATTCCATGATCACATAAGTGGTTGTCAGTGTGTCGATCATGTGAAAAAATTGAACGATGTTCCTGTGTTCTACAGACTGAAGGATGTTTACTTCACTGCTGATGTCAGCCACACTGTTGGTGCTTTTCTCCAGGACCTTAATAGCCACTCTTGTATGTGTGGGAAGGTGGCAGGCCAGCTGCACCTCCCCAAATGAACCAGAACCTAAAGATATTAACATCTTGAAATCCTTTTCAAGAATGTCCTCTTCCATGGGACTGGCCATGGTGTTATGCTCAATTTCAACCACTTTACCTCGTCAGAAATTTCAGAGTCACAAAATGCTAAAAAAAAATGAACAAATAATAATTAATAATAGTAATAATAATAATATTAATAATACTGGTTTAGGAGTAAAGTTTTAGTTTTGAATTCTCAGCATGAAATGTGTGATATCCTAATGATGTTATACAATGATATAATAATTCTTGAAGTACCCAAACCCAAAGCAGTAGATGGGGAATCATAGAAGGTTCCCTTGAATTCAGTAAAGCGGGAGTGCAAAAAACATGGTGAGATCCCTGACAGAATGAGCTAGTTCTTTAAAAGATTGGCCACATTGCAAACCCCACAACCAAGCACATCAACAGAGATCAAATGCAGATTACATTAGAGATCAGTTGATGTTGTAACTGATAGAAATTCAGTCAAGAGGACATTTGCGTGATATTACAGGGGTTATAGGCCAATACATTAGAAAACATGGTGGGAATTCCTACACGAGTATAAATATTGAATTAATTTGAAATGAAACCATTTAAACCCATGAGTCATAACTAAAAATTTTGGACTTGCAACAAGCAGTGCTCCAAACATGGCAGTGCCCAAATAGCATGAATTCTGTGGGTCCTTCAGAAATTTTTCTAGAAATACGAGGACCAGGGTTAGATAATAAATGAAGATAAAGAAAACATAGTATTACACCCAAACTCTTCCCTGTGCCATTCTTACCCTGTTAATCCCACAAACAAATCTGTTCAATGAAAAGAGCAACATTAAAAACCTTTACTTGGTGAAAACATAAAAAAAATCTTTGATGAGAGTTCTTGATACTTCACATTTATTTCAGCAACACACTCAAGAGCCCTTCCTTCATTGGAAATACAGACTCACACAGGAGATGAAGAAGAAAATATAGCAAGCAAACAGAACTACAGCAGAGGAGACTGGTGAAGAATCCACACTCGGTGCTGTGACTAAAGAACTGTTGTGTTTTAGGAAAGAGCTAACAGTTTTTCCCAAAAGAAATCAGGTGAACAAACAAAATTAGGATCTACTTTGTCTGTCCTTGGTCTGGACGAATCAGGGCACCTGGACATTTATAAAAGCCATAAATCAGTCAAAACATTGGGGGAGTACATAAAATTTACAGTGAAATAGCATCAATGTACAGTACAGGTTTGTATGAAAGCTATAAGGTAATTATTATTTGTAATATATAAAATATATTTACATATATGTTTAGGTAACATGTTACACTTATTAAATAATTGTGATTATTATGATTATGTAGCATTCCATGATAAACTCTAATAACTAACATTGTTACAGATATTTTTATAATATAAGTAATTATCATTAGTATAATATATATAATATATACTACACATAGTACCTATTATGTGTATGAAAATGTAAGAGAAATTACAAAGAAATAAAACACTGAAAATGTAAAAATTAAATTTGCTATATTAACTATGAAAGAATAAATAGAAGTACACATCATGACTACAACAAAGACAAAATTTAAACATATTCTTGTTGCATCTTTTTTGCTGTGTTCAGGTGCTATCTCTAGGGAGCCTTCTTTTTTCATAAAGGAAAACAGAATAGCAGTAGATCAGGTGGACATGGCAGATGGGGGCAATTGGGAGCATTCTAGAGAGGGGAAGTTACAGCAAGGATGTACTTATGAAAGAAGAATAAATACAAATGAAAAACATTAATATAAATATAAAACAGCAAACCTAAATCCCAGGATTCATAAACAACAAACTGGGAAACAATTTCTAAATGCAAAGTTCCACAACACAAATCTTTCAATACTTCTGAAACCAAGGGAAGGAACAAGTTTATGTTCTTTTCCTAAAGGAAATATTACACTAATTTTCAAACTACAGGAGACATTTTAAAATGATCTTAGTTTCAGTCAATATCCTTGACTGACAGGTTGCAAAATCCTTAGTGAGAATCATAGATACTGCACATCAAATTCACCAATAAATTAATAAGACCATAACTCAGGATCAAGATTGTCTTTAACCAGGAACACTAAAAATTCGTTTCTGTACACAAACTGTCAAAGCGTGGCTTGTACATGACACTAAGGTAAATCCTAAATATAGTCAAACATCACTGGAAAGCAATTCCTTCTTCAGAGAATAGCTTGAAACTGGGGAAAGTGTTGCTACAAACATGCAGGTGCACAAACACAGGTGTCACATTTAGTTTCCCACAGGTCATGATCAAGCAGGGGGATAGATAATCTTTATGTAATGGGAAGTACTTGTCAAATTCAGTTTGGGACGCAATGGAAATATAACAGATGAATATGATCACATTAGAGTAAAGCAATATATCAAACATATGATCAAATGTCACATTCTACACAGTTAATGTATACTGCTAAATTTGTAAATTACACAAGAACGCGGGAATGAAATGATAATCAAGCTGAGTGAAACCCAAACCAATTATGTAAAAAAAAAAGGGTAAATAAATGTTAAACGCCAAAGCCAAAAATGCCCTGAAAATTTGGGAAATTCACTCACTATGTCCACATCCAACAGGTCGGGGAAAAGGCCAAGTGTATGGCAAACAACTGAGTCCAACTGATCTCCCAAGAACCAACTGTCTCTGAAGTACAGACAAAGCCCAGTCTCAGACAGTGCCTTTTTGTTGGCTAGTGGCTAGCACACCTCACAAGGTGTCCTTGTGATGTCACATGCAATGGACCTATGAAGAGCCAACTAGAAACCCATGATGAGTTTTTATTTTTTTTCGGTTTACGAATTCCCCCTGGAACAAATGTTCTTAATAGAGAGAGCTGCTTTCCATCCCCACCCCACCCCTGCTACTTTCCCAAAAGTCAAAATAGATTCATTGCTGTCCCACAATCACACATTGATAATATCTCTCCCACCTACACCCTGAATATAATCAATGAGCACTTGAAGTGCCTTAAAATCCAATCCCATCCTCTGTCCTGGAGCCATGGGTCTCATATTAACCATGCCTCCTTCTTGGTGGTATAGCATCTTGCTCTCTCTCAGAAACCTTAACTGTTGTGGACACATACTCTGTCTGATGGTATGAAAACTCCTTCAGACACCCACTGTGTGTCCATCAACACTAACAACATTTTGTCTCAAAGGAAGTTCCCTCCGAGCTCAATATCCATTCTCTGTAATGTCTGGCCGTTCCCTCCATCCCAAGCCAAAAAAGGAAATATATATCCTTATATGTAAGGGGAAATAATAAATAAAATGAAAATTTACAATATATGAAACAAAACTCGACAAAACTCTCTGAAAATACTGAGTCAAGAAAAATTTTAAAGGAACCAAGACATATGATGAATTCTTTAACCTGACCACGTAAAACCAATGTTCTCCAAATAATTCAGTAGCCTATAGTCTGAGGGAAGGAACATTTTCAAATTCTTTCATGAATATAAATTGCCCTTATTCTCAATCAATTGAATACAACAATAAAGGAGCCTAGTGTCAAGCAATGTCCTTGACCAAGAAGTTAGAAAATCTGAAATCAAAGATAATCCTTAATGACAGACAGCTCACAACACATTCACACACCATTCTCAACATACATCATGATCCGTAAGCCTTCACATTGAAACATTATGATTCCTGCACTCATTGACACACAGCAGACCATAATATAACATTAATCAAGTCTCATGATCACTCATCAAAGGTATGACATGATATTTTTATGATAAAATCATGAAACTGGAGATAGTGTTACTTTAAATATTCCAGTTCCACAAACAAAAATGTCACAAAATGAAACAAAAATGTTGTTTCCTGGATGGTAATGAACAAACAGTGGGAAGAATCTTTCTTCCTTTGGGTTTTCTCATATTCAATGGGTGGGAAAGTAAAAGAGATTAGTAAAATGTGATCAAAATGCAGTACAGGATGATATGGGAAGTCAGGGTAAATTCAGCATCCTATACAGCTAATATGTAGCACTTCATATATAATTACACAATAACAATCACAAAAATGAAGACAAAAAGAAGCTATAGAAGTGAAATTGGGTGAAATGAGAAAAAAAAATTTGCAGGCAAAAATCAAAACCCAAACCAATGGTGTAAAGAAAGGAATAAATAGACCAGTGACAAAAGGCCAAGCTGAAAACCTGGGGAACTCACACACTACGTTGCAATCCTATAAGTATCGAAATGTCAAAATGAAAAGAGAAACAGCTGAGTCCAACTGCTCACTCCACATCCACCAACTGCTTCTCTGAAGAACAAAGACAAATCACACTCCTGGGTGGTGTTCTTTCATTGGACGATATGTATCTTACCTCACACGGAATCTTAGTGATGTCACATCCAGTGGTGCAATCACATCATAGCAAAATGCACAGCAATTTTTTAAAATTTTTTAATCAAACATTCTTGTCTCCAGCCATTCTACAACTAACTTTTCTAATGGATGGAATTTAATACTTCTGAATGTTGTACTTGCAGGAGGTAGTGTTTATTTAAACTCAGAGTTAAGGAAATTTAAATCAATGTGAGCACTAATGGCAGGGACATCAGCAAAGTTGTACAGTTGATTAAATGGCATTGTAATCTCAATATTTTTCTGTCTTGTCCCTGTCTTCTCCACTTACTATTTCTAAAATCTTTAACATTTTGCTCTACTTAGGCTGTGTCATGTTACACTTCAGCTGTCATGATGAATACAGGCAATCATTGGTTCTTTCTCTGCCCCCAGCCCTCTCCCATTTAATTTAAAAATAATGACATATGTGATCTTCAACTGACTGTGTTTGAGTGTCCTGTCCTCCTTCAGTGAGCAGCTTCCAGGATTGACACACACATCTCAAAATATAGCAGCTCCCTGAATCAAATCCCTACAGTTCCAATGCTCCAAGAAGACAAGGTCTTCCAAACACTTCCCATGCTTTCCTTACAAGAGCAGTGAGTAAAACTTCTCCATTTGTGCCTCATCTCTGCATACTTAGGCCACAGTCACCAACATGACTGCCCTTAGTGCTCCAACCTAATGTGTTCTAACTTTTCTGTGTAGGCACTCTCTCCCCTAATTTGTTAATAACCTGTGATGTCAGACTGTCTGTAACTTATTTATGTCTCTATCAGGGCAGAGAAAGGAACACTTCCCCAGAGGATGAATAAGAGACTATCCACCTGGATGTCGTGGTTCAGCAAGTAGCTCATAGCTTAAGGCATTTTTGGATTTGTTACCAAGAGTGGTATAGCTAGGTCTTGAGGTAGATATGTTTTCATCATTCTGAGGACATTCCACCATGGTTTCCATGGTAGCTGAATCCATTTGCACTCGTACCCCAAGTCCTTGACAGAAGGAGCTGCCATTAGGTTTATTGATCTAAGACATTCTCATGGTGTTAGGTGAAATCTCTAAATTGAGTTATTATTATGTCACTGAGGGTTAGGATGTTCAACCATTTCTCTTAAGTGTTGCTCAGCCACTTGACTTTTGCTATTAACACTTCTCTATTTTGACCTGGGACCAATTTTCAAATTCAGTTATTTGTTTTTCTACTATCTCGCTTGTGTTTGTTGTATATTGGATACTATTGATGTACCAGACATATAGTTGGTAAAAACAAAATCTTGCCTAATTCTGTATGGAGGTTGCCGTCTCTATGAATGATGGTGTCCTTTCCTTTGAGATGATTCTCAGTTTGATAAGGTCTAATTTACTAATGACTGTTCTTAGTATGTGTGCTAACAGTGTTCTCTCCAGAAAGATTTCCTGTGCCAATGAATTCAAAGCTAGTCATTTTCTCTTCTATCAGAGTGTCTATGTCTGGCTTTATATAGAGCCCTTTCATCCAACTGATGTTGAGGTTTGTGCAGTGTGGTAACCATGGATGAATTTGGATTCATCCACATACAGGCAAGAAGTTTGTTGAAAATACAGACATATTTACACTGTTATTTAGGGCTTGTTTTATGGTTCATGACTGTGAGGATTTTCCTCTGAGTTTTAAGGTCCATGCCACTTTAGACACCATCTGGTTTTTTGTTTTGTTTTGTTTTCTGTAAAATGCTGTTTTTATTATTATAGCCATACACTACAACTTGAACTGGGTGTAATGATCCTACCACAGTCTTACGTTATGAAAAAAATATATGCTTTTAAAAACACTTGCATTATAGTGTCAAATGCCTGGAACCTTGGAAACACTAAGGCGTGGACAGTAGTAGTGGAAGTTCGCACCCAGGCAGGAGTCCATATCAAGTCCATGTGTCACACAATAACAAACAAAAGATCAAACCTAAGGCCAGACACATAGATAAATTGGGCACTCTGATGCTGTGGGAAAACACTAACCAAAAGCAAGGAATACGAGTAAAGAGTTTATTTCACTCACTGGTTATGGTCCATCATGCAGTGGATTGGAGACTTTAAGTCTGTCAGAGCCATTTTTAAGTCCATAGCCCTGGAGGCAAACATCACCTCCTCTGAGACACATTGAAAGGAGCACTCTTCACACAGTCCCTAACGTGCACTAGTTGCTAGAATTCTTCCTAATGGCTCCTTGAGACGTCATCACAATCAACTGACCAATCATGACTTTTCAGAACTGACAGAGGTTTAGATCATATTCTGTACCACAGCCAGTGCCATGAGTATTCTTCTCATGTCTAAGGCCATTCCTCAGTCCAGAATCAATTCTAGGGAGAAAGGGATGATTTATGCACAGGATTTTCAAGAGAAACTGAAGCAATTGTGGTGGGAGCTTCTTGGTTCCTATAAACTGGTAGTGATGTGGTTGGTAAAGGTGCATTAGTTTTCTATCCCCCAGTGATATAGATCCTCTAGCTAGCTCCACACCCTGGTTTTCTACAATTTCAAAAACTAGAAACCAAATGCTCAACATATCTGATATGCATTTAATGAAACCCCTGTAGTTCTTTGAATTAGAAATGTCTCTTACAAATTGACGATTTCAACACATGAACACACAAGACAGTTTATGGTACAGTTGGGAATTTAATGTGGTTGCACTTTAGTGACAGAATTCTATTTTTGGGACTGTCCTAGAGATGAATTTGCATAGTCTCTTTGGTTCTCTCCACTTTCTGCTTGACACTGAGTTTATGACACTGTACATCTCATGCTAGTGCCTTTAAGATTTCAGCTAGTGTCTATGTCTATACCACACCCTCTCCTATGCTCAGTATTGAAGAAGACAGAGCAACAGAGAGACCTCAATTGACTGCAGGTACAGCTATGTGGATCCCAACATTGTTCCACCTTGCTGAGTTCAACTATAAAGTGTGGCCATAACCCTTCCAAAGCCCTTAAAATCCAGTCACTACCTGCACATCTGAAACTCAACTAGACACAAGCCCTGGGCCTGATACACTCACTCTGGCCTGAAGGGGAAGGGGACAATACATGTGGTGGTCCCTCACAAATAAAAATCCACCATACATGATGACTGTGAGGCACCACCTACGAAAAACAAATAGACACAAGTTGGCATTGACAACCACAGCTATGGCCTTGGTGTGATGAAATTAGAGCCAAGAATGAAGGTCAGTGATGAGGCTTCACTGGGCTACAAATTGTAAGAAAGGGAGACACAGCACTGACTGGGACATCATCAGGATTCTTGCTCACCAAAGGGGTGCCTGGCTTGTCAGTGACATCGGGGAAAGGCAAACAGGTTGTAGGACAAAAAGCCAATAAAAGATTTTCCCAATATAGGCCTCTTCTCATGAGAGATTTGAAAATTTCCATCCACGCTTCCTACAACGCCCTTCGTTGGAAACAGATAACAATATGTTTTACAATTGAGACACAAGTGTTGCCTTAAAACCCACCAAAGTATGTTGACAACATATAGAGACAGAGGAAGATAATGTCACAGTCCTGTTAGAATGTATGTGAGCTTGGCCTCAGCCATGGAATTCAGCTCCAAAATTCACTTCGGTGGTGTCAAATCAATGCTGGCACACTTTAAATTTGAGAGTGTTTCTGATTTAGGATTTGCAAACACTAAATTATCAATTACTGTAGTCTCAGGGAAGAGTGCAAGCATTCCTTCGTGCTGGATACATCAGGGCTGCAGATGATTTCCCTTGATCTGTGGGGTGATACTCAGGAAAGATTAATCCCTCATAATTTACTGTCTTATTAAGGTCTATATTGCTCTAGAGAGACACAATGATCTTGACAACTTTTACAAAGTAAAAACACTTAACTGGATTGGTTTGCATTTTTAGAGGTTCAATCCATTGTCATCAAGTAGTGACATGGCAGCATGCCGGCAAACATGGTACTGGAGAAGGCGATGAGAGTCCTACACCATCACTTGCAGGGAAAAGTTAGTGGGCTGATTTTCCCACTGAGCAATGCTTGAGCAAATGTGACCTCAGAGCTTACCCCTACAGTGACACTCTGCCTCCAGCAAGGCGCCACATGTGCCTACAATGTCATGCAACCTCAGAGTGCCATCCTCTTTGAAGGCAATTTTTATCAAACAACCATACTCACTTAAAAGTCTCTGAATTAAACAGTAGTTCCTCTGACCTACATCAATATGATCATCTATAATGTTACCTTTGCACAAATATGTAGGGAGTTGGGGCACTGAATGAAGACACTCTTACCAAGCCTGTCACCATGCTGTCTTGACTCAAATTTACACTCAGACACCAGTGCAATAAGGTTGATGGAAATCTCCATTGTTTCATTTTTTTCATTGCAGAATGCAAAATTCTGGACCACTGTATAATTTTTTTAAAATATTTTTTACTGAAAACGAATCTTCTTTCATACAATATATCCTGAACACTGTTCCCCTCCTTCCACTCCTCCCCCATCCCCCTAAATTCTCTCTCCACTAGACCCACCACCCTTCCATTTCAGAAAAGAGTAGACTTTCATGTGCGCAAAAATATAGAATTAGTCAAGGCAAAAGCCCTCAAATTGAGACTAGACCAGGCCCCCAGTAGGAGGGAAAGGGTCTCAAGAGCAAACAAAGAGTCAGAGATACTCCAACTCTCACTCTCAAAAGTCCTGCAAAAAAAAATACCATGTTAACAACACTAACATATGCAACACTATGTCTTACTAGGCAGGTGCTCCAGTGCTCTTGTTGTGCACTGGGCCAAAATGCTGCTCCAAGGACACCTCCACCTCCAAATAACTGCATTGTCTACGCTGAGCTCACTGGATCTTATGATTCATGCAGGGCCAACCTGAGTCCTTGCTTCCCTGATATTAACCCTATCGCCTGAACTCTGCTGGAGATGAGTCTTGAACCAGTTCCGGCTGAATGACCCCCCCAAACCCTGACCTGGGAACTCACTGGTTTAACCCCCACCCAAAACTTACATGCCCCTCACCCTGTGTCCTACCTGGCCTACAACGCCATCGCTCTGGTAGCAGCACTGGGCTAGATTAGGGAGTCCAGCAACCCCTCTGCCTCCCAGGAACTTATTCAATCTGTACTGATCACACTGGACCTGCCAATCCAAGTTAGCCAAAATTGATTCTTCTACCTTCCTGATCTTTGACCCCATCACCCGGCCTCTGACAGAGGAGAGACCTCCTAGAGAGCTTGGAACATCCACAGTTACAGACACCAAGCACCTCACCCACCTATACCCACCCATATAGGGTAGAGAGAAAGTCTTCACTGCACCCACTGGAGAAGCTATGGGAAAACAACAAGACAAGAAAACACCCAACAGGAGAAAGACAAGCGTAACACAATCACAATCTAAAAACTAGATGTGAACACACCAACGCAGATGATGCAGAAGAGAACAACTTAAGAACTTAATAAACATGATAGAGGCACTCAAAGAAGATATGAGAAAATACCTTTAAAAATGGGGAGAAAACAAATAAAAAATGAAAGAAATAAATCTCGTAAAGAAAATGAGGACAGCCAAAAAAAAAAAAAAAATAAAAACAAAGCAAACAGATGGAGAAAACAACTTAAACAGTTCAACACTGTGCAATTGCACCATACCAACCATAACAGAGTCAAGGAAGAAACAAAGAGAGAAATTAAACACTTCTTAGAATTCAAAGAATATGAGGATTCAACATACCTGAACTTATAGGACACTTTGAAATCAATGCTACAAGGGAAGTTCATTGCACTAAGTGAGCATATGAAAAAAACAGAAGATAATCACATTAAACAATTATACAACAAAATGAAGCAACCTCACCCACAGGAGTACATGCAAGAAAAAAAAAAACAATTTGAGGGCTGAAATCAATAGAGTAGAAACAAGGAAAACAATACAAAATATCAATGCAAAATACAATTGGTTTTTCGAGAAAATCAACAAGGTATAAAAACCTTTATCCATACTAACCAAAGTGAGGAGACAAAAGATGCAAATTAACAAAATCAGAAACAAAAAGGGGGACATAACCACAGACTGAGGAGATCCAGACTATTTTGAGGTCATACCTTGTAAACATCTCTATATATCTAGACAACCTAATTCACATAACTATAATATTTGACCATTATAGACATGAATTTCTTTTCTTTTTTCATTTTTTTTTATTTTGCTTATGATACAAATTGATCCCAGTACCCTCTCCCTCCATCCCAACCTCCATTTCTTCTTCCTCCCCTCCCCCCACCTGCTTCCCTCCCATGCCCACCAATGACCCACCCGTCCCATCACCCCCATACTCCACAGGAGGGTAATGCCCACCAGGATGTATCATCAAAATCTATCAAGTCATTTAGAGTAGGGACTAGGCCAGCCCTCCTGGCTCTAGCTTACAGGGAGTATCCCTCCAAGGGGATTGTGCTCCCAAAGTTCTTTCCTACACCAGGGATACATCCTGGTTCTATTGACAGAGGTCCCTTGGACTGCCCAGGTTTGTAACTGAGACCCATGTTCAGACTATCTAGGTTGGTCCAATCCTGGTTTCCTAGCTATCAGACTAGTGGTCCATTAGCCCTCTCCCCCCCCCCTTTTTCAGGTCAGCTGTCTCTGTGGTTTGTGTAGCCAAGTCTTGTCCACATTTTCTGTTCATTCCTGCCTCTCTGCACCTGGATTCCAGTTCAGCCTAGTATTTATATGTGGGTGTCTGCTTCTCTTTTCATCAGCTACTAGATGAGGGTTCTATAAGGGTAGATAAGTTAATCATCAATCCCATTTTCAGGGAACAGCATTTAAGGTAGTATTTCCACTGATGCTCAAATTGTTACTTGGGGTCATCCTTGTAGTTTTCTGGATGAAGATTTCTCTTAAAACCTATAGTGAGTCCTCTTTTATGGAAACTCTCTCTCTTATTTTTTATTCTCTCATGTATTCCTCTACTCACTCAATCTGCATAGGCCCACATGATTTCCTCTCCTCCCATTCACTTTCTACTTGCTCTCCCTTCACTTGTTCCTTTCTCCTTCCCTGTGAAACTTTGTGTGACACTCTTAGCTTCCTCCTTGTATCTTCTTTTCTCTGGCTGTGTGAATTATAGGATGGTGATCCTTTGCTCTCTGTCTAAATTCGATATGTGAGTACATACCATGTTCCCCTTCTTGTGACTGGGTTCCTCAATAAGGATAATTTCTTCAACTTCCAGTCACGTGACTTGAATTTCAAGATTACATTGTTTCTGTTGTTGTTGTTTTCTTTTGTTTGTTTGTTTTTTCTGCTGAATAGTATTTCATTTTGTAATACTGCCACATCTTCTTTATCTATTCATCAGGTGAGGGGCATCTATGATGCTTCCAGGTTCTTGCTATTACAAACATTGTTGCTATGAATATACTTAAACAGATGCCCTTGTTGCATGAATGTGCATCATTTAGATAGATGTCCAAGAGTGGAATGGCCAGGTACAGTGGTAGACTGATACTGATATTTTTTTTTTTGAGGAACCAACATACTGATCTCCAAAATGTCTATAAAAGTTTTTGCTTCCACCAGGCGCAGGGGATTGCTCCCCTTTTTCCACAACCTCTTCAGCATAAGTTGTCATTGGTGACTCTCATTTTAGAAATTTTCACAGGGGGAAGATGGAATCTCAGAGTTGCATTTCCCTTACAGCTTAGGATGTTGAGCACTTTCTTAAATGTCTTTCACCCTTTATAATTTCCTCTATTGGGAATTCTCTCTTCAGTTCTGTTCCCAATTTTTTAATAGGGTTGCTAGGTGTTTTGGTACCTAGTGTCTTGGAATCTTTGTATATTTTGGAGATCAGCCCACTGTCTGAAGTGGGTTGGTGAAGATCATTCCCCTGTCTATGGGGTGCCATTTGTTCTTGTCAACCGTGTCCTTTGCCTTAGAGAAGCTTCTCAGTTTGAGAAAGTCCCGTTTATTAATTGTCAATCTCAGTGCCTCTGTTCATGGAGTTAAGTTCAGGAAGCAGTGTCCTGTACCATTTTGTTCAATGTTACCTCCAACTTTCTCTTCCAAGAGATTCAGTGTGGCTGTATTTATGATGAGGCCTTTGATCCGTTTGGACTTGAGTTTTGGGCATAGCAATACACATGGTTCTATTCGCGGTCTTCTACACACCAACAACCAGTTGTGCCAAGACCATTTGTTGAACAAGCTTTTACCCTTTCATTTTATACTTTTAGCTGTTTTGTCAAAAATCAGGTTTCAAAGGTGTGTGGGTTAATATTAGGATTATTGATTTGATTCCATTGGTCTACCCATCTATTTTTGTGCCAATATCAAGCTGTTTTCAGGACTATGGCTGTATAGGAGAGCTTGAAGTCCGGGATGGTGATGCCTACTGAAGTTCCGTTATTACACAGGGTTGTTTTACCTGTCCTGGGTCTTTTGATTTTCCATATAAAGGTGAAGGTTGTCTAATTCAGAGAGAAATTATGCTGGTTTTGATGGTGATTGCATCGAATTTGTAGATTGCTTTTGGCAAGATTGCCAGGTATCCTAAGTTTATCCTAGCTGTCCAAGAGCATGGGAGATCTTTCTACTATCTGGTATCTTCTTCAATTTCTTTCCTTAAAGATACAAAGTACTTGCTATATAGGCCTTTCTCTTCTGTGGTAAACCTTACCCCAAGGCATTTTAGTTTGTTTGTAGCTATTTGTAGATGGTGACGTTTCTCTGATTTCTTTTTTGTCCAGTTTGTGTTATATAATTAGTAGCGCTATTATTTTGTGAGTTCATATTGTATCCTGTAAGATTGCAGAAGGTGTTTATGAGCTGTAAAAGTTCCTTGGTAGAGATTTATGAGTCGTTTATGTAAACTATCATATCATCTATTAATAGTAAAACTTTGACTTCTTCCTTTCCAATTTGGATACCTTTGATCTCCCTTTGTTGTCTTACAGCATTAGCTAGAATTTCAAGACAATATTGAAGAGATATGGAGAGACAAGTAGCCTTGTTCTGTTCCTGATTTTAGCACAATCACATTAATTTTCTCCATTCAGTTTGATGTTGGCTGTTGGATTACTGCACATTGTTTTTTTTAAGTTTAGCTATGTTCCTGTTATCAATGATCTCTCTAATACCTTTAAAATACAGCATGTGGAATTTTGTCAGAGGCTTTTTCGGCATCCAGTGAGATAATTATATGATTTTCCTTTTTCAGTTGGTTTATATGCGAGAATACATTGATTTATTTTCTTAGATCCTTCCCTGCAATCCAGAGTAAAATCACTGTGGTCATGGTGAATGATTTCCCAGAAGTGTTCTTGGATTTCATTTGCCATATTTGGTTTAGTATTTTTGCATCCATGTTCATTACACATATTGATCTGTAGTTCTCTTTCTGAGCTGTGCCATGTGACTTGGGAATCAAGGTAATTTTGGTCTCATAAAAAGAGTTTGGTAATGAACCTTCTGCTGTGTTGTATGCAACAATTTGAGGAATGTTGGTATTAACTCTTCTTTGAAGATCATGTAGAATACTGCACTGAAGATCTCTTGGCCTGAACTTCTTTTAGTTGGGAGGCTTCGATGACTGTTTCTATCTCATTAGAGATACATATCTATTTATGTTGCTTATCTGTTCTTGATTTAATTTTGATAAATGATAGTTATCCAGAAATTTGTCCATTTCCTTTGAATTTCAAATTTTGTGGAATACAGTTTTTCAAACTATGACCTGAAAATTGGCTGTATTCCTCACTGTCCATTGATATGTCCATGTTTTTGTTTGATTTTATTAATTTTAATGATATCCCCCTGGTCTTTGTTTGGTTTGGATAAAGGTTGTCTATCTTGTTGATGTTCTTGAAAAACATCTCTTTGTTACATTGAATTTTTTTATTGTATCTATGTTTCTACTTAATTGACTTAAGTCCTCATATTGATTATTTCCTTGCCCTTACTCCTCTGGGGTGAGTATGCTTTTTTATCTTCTCAGGCTTTCAGTAGTGTGTTAATTCTCTGTTTTCTTCATATGGTGACTTAGTGCAGTGAAATTTCCTCTTAGATCTGCTATCAAACTCTCCCCTAAGTTCAGTTATGTTGGGTCTTCATTCTTTTTGAATTCTAGGAAGTCTTTAATTTATATCTTCCATTCTTTTTTGATGTAAGAATGGTGCAACTGCACATTGTTCAGATTCCATGGGTGTGTAGCGTTTGTTGGATTTGTGTTGCTGAATTCCAACTTTAAAGCATGGTGGTCTGATAAGACACATGGGACTATTCCAATTTTCTGTTGATTTTTGTTATGTTGCCTAGTAAGTCGTCGATTTTAGAGAAGGCTCCATGTGGAGCTGAAAGAAGGTGTATTCTTTTGTGTTTGGATAAAATTTTCTATAGATGTCTGTTAAATGCATTTGGGACATAAAGTCTGATAGTTCCTTTGTGTCATTGTTAAGTTTCTTTCTGATGGTCCTTACTAGTGGTGATAGTGGTTTGTGGAACTCTCCCACTTTCAGTGTGTGAAGCATTATGTGTGCTTTGAGTTTTAGTAGCCTTTCTTTTACTAATGTGTGTACCTTGGATTTGGGGCTTAGATGTTCAGCATTGAGACATTGTGATGACGGATTTCTCCTGTGAATATTAAATGCCCTTTTTCATCTCTTTTGATTTATTTTGTTTCAAAGTCTGATTTGTTAGATATTAGGATAGCTATACCTGCTTGCTTCTTGGGACCATTTGATTGGAAGGTCATTCCCCACCCGATACCCTGAGATAATGGGTGTCTTAAAGATTTGATGTTTCTTGTATGCATCAGAATGATGGATTCAGTCTTCATAGCCACTCTGTTAGCCTGTGTTTTTTTATAGGCAACTTAAGACCATTAATGTTGAAAGAAAGTACCATTGATTGTTAAATCTTGTTTGTTTTAGATTTATTATTGGCAATGGCATTGTGAAAATATTTGCCCTCTATTTTCCTTTGCATCCTTGTCAGGGGGGAATTTTCATTGCCTTTGTGTTTGTGAATGTAGTTAATTTTCTTTGGTTGGAGTTTTCCTTCCAGAATGTTCTGTAGGGCTGTACTTGTTGATATACATTGTAAAAATCTGTCTTTGTCATTGAATAGCTCGTTTTCTCCGTCTGTAATGATTAAGAATTTTGCTTAAATAAAAGTCTATCCTGGCATCCGTGGAATCTTAGTACTTGTAGAACTTCTATCCAGGACCTACTGGCTTTGAGAATTTCCATTGGGAAGTCAGGTGTAATTTTGATAAGTCTACCTTTATATGTTACCTGGCCATTTTCCTTCACTGCTCTTAATATTTTTTTTATTCTGCATATTTTATATTTTGATTATGATGTGTCTTGAGGTTATATATCTTTGGCCCAGTGTAATTGGGGTTCAGTATAATTCCTATCCTATGCCTATTTCATTGGCATGTCCTTCTTCATATTGGGTATATTTTTTCATTGATTTTGTTGAATATGTTTTGCATCTTTGAGTTGGGATTCTTTGCCATCCTCTATGCCTTTTATTCTTAGGTTTGACTTTTTCAAAGTGTCCCACATTTCCTGGATTTTCATGTTAAGGATTTGTTGGATTTAAGATGTTCTTTGGTCAATGAATCTATTTCCTCTAGTTTATGTTTAGCATCTGAGATACTCCCTTCCAATTCGTATATTCTGTTGGTTATGCTTGCATTTGTAGTTCTTTATAGTTTCCCAGTTTTACTATTTCCAGCATTCCCTCATTTGTGTTTTCTTTACTGTCTCTCTTTAAGTTTTCATGGCTTGAAATATTTGATTTGTTTCCTTCATCTGTTTGTTTATTTCTTGACTTTCCATACTTTCATTAAGAGAATTGTTCTTTCAAGTTTTGTCTGTCTTTTTTTTTTCTCTTTAAGGGATTTTCTCACATCATCTTTGAGAACCTCTATCATTTTTATGAAGTTATTTTTAAAATTGTTCTCTTCTGCTTCCTCTGCTTTGGTGTACTCAGGTCCTGTCAGTGTAGAGTTCTTAGATTGTTGTGCTGTCAAGCTTGTCTTTCTCTTGTTGGGTGTTTTCTTATATTGCTGTCTTCCTATTTCTCCTTCCAGTGTATGCAGGTGGAGTATCTCATTCTCTATCAACTCTCACAAGTAGACATAGGTGGGTCTGGAATTCAATATCTGTCACTCTTGGTGTAGTCCATCCTCTCTAGTAGGTCTGTCCACCAGCAGAAGCCCTGCAAAGGGAAAAGATCAGGCAGGCTAAGACACTGGGTGTTCCCATATACATAGGCAGGCCAAGTGTGCTCAGAACAGATCTAGGGAGTACCTCCAAGGTGCAGGAATTGTCGGACTTGCATTCTGGCCCAGTACTCAATCAGAGTAGTGGGTCAGCAGGCCCAAAATTACACACGGTAGGGGGAGGGCAGGTTAAGGGTGGGAAGGTTGTGGATCAGAGTACTAGGAGTCTGCTATCTAGGGAAAGGATATATGGGAGGGTGAGATGCATGTTAACACAGCAATTTCCAGGGAATATTGTAAGGGGTATTCTGCCTGAATTAGTCCTAGACTCACCACCAGCAGAGGCCAAGTTATGGGTGTCAAATATCGGGCAGGCAGGGACTCTGGGTTGTCCCACTGGGATAGACAGGTCCACGGTGCTCAGAACATTTATAGAAAGTTCTCCAGTAATGAAGGGATTGTTGTACCCTGATTTTGGCCCAGTGTTCAAACACATTAGTGCAGCATAATGCCAAGTGGGACACATGGTAGAGAGATGGCAGGATTTGGTTACTCTCTAGGGAAAGGATATAAGGAGAGAGACATTTGGCCTAACCCAGTCAGTTCCTAGGGAAGTGGGGGTGGCCAGAACTGGTCCCAGACTTACCTACAGCAGAGGCTTGGAAATAGGGTAAAAAAAAAACAAAACAGCTATACAGTTCTTTTTGAAATGTGTTATATAAACATAATACCTAAAAAGACAAAAAATTATACATATCAAAAAATTGACACTACATTTGTGTCAAAGATTAAAATGTATTCCAAAAATATATTCATATTTTGCCATAATACTTGGTCTTAAATTTTAAGTCAAAGCTTTTTTAAATATATAAATTTGATTAATTCCACAGCATTTGTTTAACAGATATTGCTATTTCCTCAGCAGTCAAACAACTTAAAGACAATGAAATAATACACAATATCAAGAATATTTTGGTGGTTTCCATTTTACATGGCTTCTTTATTATTCTTTTTCAATTTCTATTTATTGAGACAGTGTTTCTCCCTAACTATTCAATGCGAATTAACTCTATTCACCATATTCACTTTGAAATCATAGAGATCCACTTGCCTCTGACTCTCAAATGCTAAAATTACAGACATATGCCACCAACACTCAGCTACTCTCTTTCTACTATCAACCACTTTATTCTGTTTCTTTTTCTCTCTCAATATTGGTTATATTTTAAAACTCATTGTAAACCTTTAGAGATTTTTCTTAATCAGAATCTGTCTTTACTGTAAATCTTTTTCTAGCCATGGGTCTTTTATCTGCTAAAAAACATTGTTAAAATTCAAACCACAGCGGTATTGGCTGCACTATTAAAGATAACAGTGAGGGGATTTGGGGGTGTGGTTGGAACATTTACTGCCAGATGTGAGAGCTGTGCTCACTGCCTTGCTCTACTCTATAATCCAGCATCATGGAGCTGGATAGGAGATGTGGCCACTGTTATATCCAGCTCTTGTAAACACCCTTAATTTGTTAGCAGAGTTCTTTAAAAAGCCTTCTGGGTTTTTTGCCACTATGCTGAGTCAGGAAACATCTCTCAAAGGAGCCACATAAATCTCTCATTATCTCTAGCAAAACAGAAGCCAACAGAGATAAATGCTACTACAAAGAAGCCTTGCTTATCAATGTTCTTTTATTTCTAAAACACTTTTTTTAAGGTTTTGTTAAATTTAAGTGGAAGTTCTTAGTAGCTGCATTGCAGATGCCAGTTTGTTATGAGCAGTTTTCTCATCGTTTTCGTGCTACTGACAGGCCAGCTACAAATAACACATGGAAATGCTGTATTACATATAAAGATGTTAGCCTGTTAATAGCATTTCTTCTTGGCTAGATCTGTCTTAAATACTATCCTATTTCTATAAATCTAAGTGTTTCTCTTTGGTCTGTCTGAACAGAGAGAGGTTCTGGACCTCTGTTCTCTCAAGACCTACATGTTGAATCTGCTTCTACCTATCCCTGAATCTTTCTTGTCTCCTAGTCATACCCAAAACAACCCTGGACAATACATGAACTTCTAGAGACATCACCATCCCTGACTTCAAGCTCTATTATAGAGCTATAATCCTGAAAACAACTTGATATGGCAAGAAAATACAGAGGTAGACCAATGGAGTTTAAATAAAATCCCTGGTATTAACCCACACACTCATACTCATGATTTTTGACAAAGCAGCTAAAAGTATACAATGGAAAAAAGAAAGTACTTTCAAAAATGGTACTGGCACAATTGGATGATGGTGTGTACAAGACTGCAGACAGACCCATATCTATTGCCATACACAAAACTTAAGTCCAAATGGATCAAAGACCTCAACACAAATACACCCAAATTGAACCTCTTAGAAGACAAAGTGGGAGATACCCTTGAACAAATTAGCATAGAAGTCCTCTTCCTGAACATAACACCAGTAGCATGGGCTCTTACATCAACATTTATAACTGGGAAGGATCTGTAAGGCAAAGGGCTCAATCAACAAGACTAACCAGCAACCCACAGAGTGGGAAAAGATATTCACCAACCCCACATATGACAGAGGACTGATCTCCAAAATACAGGAAGAACTGAAGAAGCTAGTCACGATGACAAATAATCTAATTTAAAAGTTGGGTACAAAGCAAAATATAGGACTGTCAATAGAGGAATCTAAAATGGCTGAAAGACACTTAAGAATGTGCTTAACAACCTTAGCTATCAGGGAAATGCAAATCAAAACAGCTCTGAGATACCATCTTACTCGGGCCAGCTTAGCTAAAATCAAAACCACAAAGTGACAGTTTTTTTCTGGAGTAGATGAGCAAAAAGGGACACAGAGCTCTACAGCTAGTGGAAGTGAAAATTTGTATAGCCATTTTGAAAATCAGTATGGTAGTTTCTCCAGAAAATGTGGATCAGTCTACCACAAGATCCAGCAATTGCACCCTTAGCCATATACCCAAAAGATGCACATTCATGTTCATCTATATTCATAGTAGCATTGTTTGTAATAGCCAGACACTGAAAGCAACCTACATGCCACTCAACCAATGAATAGATAGAAAAAAATGTGGTAAATTTACACACTGGAACACTACACAGGGGAACAATAATACACAAAACAAAACACAAAAATAGAATCTTGAAATTCACAGGCAAATGGGTGAAACTAGAAGAAACCATTCTGAGTGAAGTAACCAGTCATACAATGACAAAAATGGAATGTACTCAATCATATATGGGTTTTAGTCACAGAGCAAAGGATTGGAAGACTGCAATCCACAACTCTAGAGAAACTAGGAAACAAGGAGGACCAATAGAGACATACATGGTCCCTCAAAGAAGAGAAATGGACAAGATTTCCAGAACAAATTGGGAGTTTTGGGGGGGTGTTAAGAGAAGAGGAAAAGAGGAGGGACCTCTTCGCTAAGGGACCCAGATGATTGAGTCAGCGGAAGAAAAGAGGAGAGCAACAAAAGAGATATCATAATGGAGGGATCCACTATAGGTTTAAAGATAATTCTCACACTAGGAAATTGTCCAGAGACTTACATGGATGACCCAAACTAACAATCAAACAATAGTGGTTGGAGATGCTACCTTAAATTCCCTTCCCTCATAATGAGATAGAAGACTACCTTATATGCCATTCTAGACCTTCATCCAGTAGTTGATGGAAGCAGAAGTAGACACTCACAGATTAACATTAAGACGATCTCCTGTAATCCAGTTGGAGAGAGGCAAAAGTGATGAGCAAAATGGTCAAATCCATGATGGAGAAACACACAAAAACAGCTTACCTAAAAAAAAAAAAAAAAAAAAAAAAAAAAGGAGAGCTCTTATACCCCAGACTGATAGCAGGGAAAGAAGCATAAGACAGACACACACCCTATGAACATGAGTCTCAGTTAAAGGCCTGGGATATGGTACCTCTGACAATGGAACCCCTAGTGCAGGTACGGACTTCAGGAGCCCATTCCCCATGAATGGATACTCTTTAGCCTAGAGACAAGGGGAAAGGACTAGGCTCTACCCCCAAAATGATTGTCAGGCTTTGACATGGAAGGCCTCACCCTCCCTAATGCAGGAGTGGATGCAGGATGGGATGGGGCTTTGTGGGGACCATCGGATAATGGGAGGGAGATGGAACTAGGATTTATATGTAAGATAAGAAAAAATTAAAATAATTTTTAACCTAACCCCCTTTTATTAATTTACATATCGTCACATAACTCATAGCTCTTCTTGTCTTTCCTACAGGTCTGTTCCCTTTCCATCCAGCTGTCAACTCCACCTTCTTTCTAGTGTTCTCTCTGCCTGCCCTGTCATTCCTGCCTAGCTTTTGGCCATGCAGCTTTTTATTAAAACAAGTTGAGTGACACATCTTCACGGTTTACACAAATATTATTCTACAAATTTTGTCTGTTTTTGTCTAAATAAAATGAAAACAGTTTAATACTAACACAGTAAAACTACATACAATCAGAACCATTATGAGGCAAGAATTACATTTACAAGGTACTGGCGTACTTGGAGAAAATACTTCTTTATTTGTTCTGCCTTATATAACCACTTACTCTTCAACTCCGTCAAAGGCCCCAGATGAACATAATATTACCTTAGTAAACAGGATATGCAGTGCAAGCCATTTCCAAGACTATAGAAAGGACAGACATGTGGATGTCAAAACAGTCACTCAAGTATCTCCTGCAACATGGAGGCATCCATCTTAGGCATACAGGCCTACAATACCTGACAGACTATTTATGAAGCAGGATTTTTGAAGGACCATTACATCTTGTTTCAGCAAACTTCTTGAATCAATTTCCTGTGTGCCCTACTGAAAGACTGCAGACATTTCCATGAAGCAGGATTTTGAGAGACTGTCCCACCTTGTTTTGGCAACCTTTGGGAATCATTTTCTGTCTGTTTGCAGAATGTCTGCAGACATTTCCATGAAGGGGAATTTTTTGGAGGATTGACCACTTTCATCTTGGGAAAGTTCAACAGTGTTATTCCTATGTGTCCTATGTGACCAGTGTATACAGCACACTGTCAGGTGTCAAGACAAGAGCAGTTGCTTGTCCATTGTCTAGTTTTGCCACATTAAATATAAGCTCCATATGAAGTTTGAATTAAATTGTACACATGCCAGCTCAGGGAAATTTTTGTTTTACATCTCAGTAGGTAAAATATACTTACCTTTCTGGTAGTGTTGTAGGTTTATTTCTTAATGTCTGTATCCAGAATTTTCTGTGAGATCCCCAATCAAACTTGAACCTCTTTAAACTTGAAAGAATCCATAGCCTTTCATTTTCTGTGGAAACAAAAGCCTAACCTCTTCCCCGTTTGTGAAGTTAAGACACAATTAAAATATATGGGTTGGTTTAATTTAGCATTTCCCATAATTCAATGTCACTCCACAGTTATTGTTTGTTCATCAGTAATTTAAATATTTGAAGAAAACACTATAGTATATAGGATCCAGACTCCCTGTGCATTTGCCATCTCTATGTGGTTTATTCTTTTTTTTTATTATTACTTTACTATTTGTATAAAGGCTCTACGCCATTAGGTTGAAACAATTTATCTATTTATTTTTATGACTGTCAATATCCTCTTTTTATCTTGTTAAGCCTATGTGCAATGTTAAACATACTGTAACCTATATAGAGGTCTCCCCCCAACCTGCACTTGTTTGCTGCATATTTGTAACCTTTTCTGCCTGCATGAGCAGATATGGCATGCTGGATTCTCAAGCCTGCACACTGAGACTGGGAGACATATGTTATTATGGGCTCTGCATGAGAGACTGAGAGAGTAGGAAGCCAGTTTTGGCTCTGTTTTGTGTTAGGAATACTTTTATTTTGTGCTTTCTTGGGTCTTATTTGAAAATATGTGCCTGTACATTGGGAACTATATGTTGTGTTTCTTTTTCCTCCCAACCAGCTCCCAAATAAACAACACAAATTTAATTATTAAGACTAAGATGGTAACTCTCATAACTTAAATTAACCCATTTTTATTTATATACATACTTTCCACATGACTAATGGCTTTTACCTCTTTTCTTGCCGGCTCTCTCTTTGTCCAGCTGCTGACTCTACCTTCTGCTTTCCACATTTCTCTCTGCCCCCAAAACCCTGCCTAGCTATGGCTTTGCTTTTATCCAATGATACTTGTTGATACTTCTTCATGGTGTAAAATAAGATTAGTCCAATACACAGAATCGTTCTAATAGCCATAGGACCCGTATGATTGCTGTAAGACGCCATCTTCTATATTTGACCTGAAGCTGTCTGTACCCATTAGTATATAACAATATTGTCACCTAAATGAGAGCTAAGCAGTGACATCAGGTAACAAGACAACATATAGAGGGAGAGGTCTTTTCCACAGTGAAGACCTTGGGCAATTGACTGCTGCTACAAGGGGGAGAAAGACTTCCCCAGGGATAGACCCCTGATGAGATATCAAATCCCAAGTGCTGATGCTAAACACATATAAATTTGAGCAACACTAATTCAACTTACAAATCTCAATCATTCTCATATGTCTCTCTCTCTCTCTGTCTCTTCACACACACACACACACACACACACACACATACTCACACATGCTCACACATACAGTGCTGTGACAATAATAATTAAAGAAGTTAATAATGTGTGAGTGTGGTAGAGTACTTGAAATACAAAGAGAGATTAAAAATGTATTATAAATTCAGTAGCCATGCATGAAAATCTAAAAAAGAATAAATGTAAAAAAAAACACATCTTTCTCAACAGCCCATTGAACTTCTTCAAAATCAATGCCATATTAAAAACAAAAAGTCCCCTAAAATATAGGAAAATTTAAATAGCTTATAATCTATGGATATCAATAGCAATTAATTGTACATAATGTACACAAACTGATTATTTCCCTGAGTAAATCCAGAAGGAATTATTTAAATCCCAAGAGTTGAATAAAAATGAAAATACTAATATCAAAACCTGTATGACATAATGAAAGCAACTGCTGTGATTTGCATAAATATGGCCCAATTAGTACTTTTTGGAAGGGATTAGGTGATAAGGCCTTACTAGAGGAGGTGATTCTTTGAGGTAGCTTTTGGTTTGAAAATTTTTTGTCATTCCCAGTTAGCTCACTGTCTGCCTTGTGTTTGTGGATCAGAAGTGGTCTCTTAGTTACTGCCCTAGCTACACGCCTACCTGTTCTCAGCCATGCTCCCTACCATAACTGACATGGACACTCTACCCCTCTGGAACCATGAGATCCAAATTTAAAGTTTTGGTATGTTGTTTTTGTCATAGTGTTTTTGCAAAAATATAAAATTAATAAGACAGGAGTTGGTACTATAAATGGGGTATTGCTGTGACAGGCATAATGGAACTGGTTTGTGGAGGAACAATAAAGACTTTAAAACTTTGCCTCAAGAAAGCTATTGGATGTTGTAACTGGGAGCTTAATGAGCCATCTCATTCAAGGAATGAAAAATAATATTGCTGAGAGCAATAAGGACTATGGGGTCATAGCTAAAGAAGTTTCAAATTGAACAGAATTAGCAACTGGGCTGTTGACATTTCTTGTGATACACTTTGCAAAGAATGTGCCTGCTTTTTACCCTTATAATAAGAATCAGTCTGAGGCTAAACTGAAATGCTTTGAACATTCTCATTGGCAGAAGAGATTTCAAAACAGCCTGATAGTGACACTGTCATGTGGTTATTAGCAATCTCTCTTATGGAGTTCTACATTTATAAAGAACAAGCAGGGCAAAAAAAGAGAAAGAAATTCAAAATATACAATTTAAGGAAAAAAAGAGCACAGCAAAATTTAATGTTGGAGCCAAAGCTTTTGCTGAAGGAGATAAAGGCCTGACATACAATGTAATTGAGGAAATGGGGCAATATGGACAAGACACTACCAGCTACCCTGCAACTTATAAAAGGAAAGGGCCTAAGGATTTTCTGTTCCTAAACATCAATAAAACCATATGCAAAGATGATTCAAGAGGGCCAGGTTCTGCACAAACAGGAGCCTGAACTTGGCATCATATGGCACATGCTTTCAGAGTCATGAAGAATACAGGAATAATGAGGTTATAAAATCTTTTGTGGTTAAGGAAATCTACTGAGATCTGGGGCTAACAAAATGGGTTCCAAGGAAAGGGGTGTGGCCTGAATTCAAGCAAAGTCAATAAAAACAGGAGGAAAATATTCAAACAGTCCAGGACTTGAAAGTTGAAATAGATGCAATAAAGAACACAAAAAGAGGGAATGCT
Organism: Cricetiscus sungorus; assembly: GCA_030556225.1. Classification (NCBI taxonomy): domain Eukaryota; kingdom Metazoa; phylum Chordata; class Mammalia; order Rodentia; family Cricetidae; genus Cricetiscus; species Cricetiscus sungorus. Next base: position 6,649,675 of record JANBXA010000606.1, on the reverse strand, counting down.
GCAAGGAGTTCATCCAGGCAAACAATCAGACACTACAAATGCAGGCATAACCAAAAGGAATACAAGACATACAGGAGAATCTCAGGCATTGAAGATGCACGATGGAAAATAGATTTATCGACAAATAAAGTGGTATGTCCAATAAATCCCTAACACAAATATCCAGGAATGATGGTAAACTGTGATATGGCCAAACCTAAGAATAATAGGTTAGAAGAAGGTGAAAAAGCCAAGTTTAAGGTCTCAGTAAACCCATTCAACAAAATCTTAGAAGAAAAATTTACTAACCTAATGTAGGGTTTGCCTATGAAAGTACAAGAGGCTAATAGAACACCAAAAGACTGAATCAAAAAAAAAGTCCCCTTGTAACATGATAATCAAAACACTAAACATACAGAATGAAGAAATCATATTAGGGGCTACAAAAAAAAAAAACCAAGAAACTTACAAAGGAAGACCTATCACTTACATCTGACTTCTCAGTGGAAACTCTGAAAACCAGAAGGTACTGCATAGGTTTTCTCCAAACAATAAGAGACCATGAATGCCAGCCGAGAATACTATAACCAGTAAAAATTTCAATAAATACCTATTCCATTTCAAAACTAGATTTAAACATACATTTATACAAACGTAGACCTACAGAAAGTACTTAAAAGAAAACTGCAACCATGCAAGTTAACTACACCCATAAACACATAAGCAAGAGATAATTCCACATTACCAAAAGACTACAAATGGGTGGTGTACACACACAAAATACCATATCCAATAACAAATTCAAAACAAACAAGAATCAACAGTAATGGTCAATACTATCACTTTATATTTATTGTCTTAATTTGCTTCACAAAATGGATGTGAAGAAATAATCCAACTTTTCTGCTGTATACAAGAAACACAACTCAAATTCAAAGACAAACATTACCTCAGTGGAAAGGATTGGGGAAACGTTTTCCAACAAATGGGCATAAGAAAAATTCTGGTGTAGCTATTCTTATATCTAGAAAATTTACTTCAAACTAAAATTAATGTAAAAATAGAAGTCATTTCAGATTCATCACTAAAATATACATCTAGTTGATATCTTTCTCTAAACACAAGACGGTTCTAAATGACAGAAACTTAGGAAAAACATTAAGATACTTACAAATGTTATGACTGAATTGGATTTAAAAGAAGTCTGTAGAACATTTCATCAAAACACAACAGAATTACCTCCTTCTCAGAGCCACAAAAAAACCTTCTTTAAAATTGAACAATACTCAGTAACAAAGCAAACCTTAGAAGTTTTTTAAAAATTGAAACAACCCCGTGTATCTTATCCAATAAACATGGTTTAAAGTTAGAATTCAACAACCACACAAATTGCATAAAGCCTACAAACTCATGGAGATTTAAAAATTCTCAGTTGCATCACCCCTGGGTCAATGAAGAAAAAAAGAAATTAAAGACTTCCTAGAATTTAATAAAAATTAAAGCATAACATACATTAACTTATGGGACAATTTAAAACAGAACTAAGAATAAAGATCTTAGTAACAAATACCCACATGACGAAACTGGAGAATAGTCACATTGCAGAATTAACAGCAAACCTGAAATCTCGAGAAGTAAAATCGGCAAATTCACCCAGGAATAATAGTAGAAGAAGGAAATAATTAAATTGAGGGCTTAAATAACAACAGTAGAAACAAAGAAAACAATACAAAGAATCAATGAGACAAATCTTGGTGTTTTGACAAAATCCAAAAGAAAGACAAACATCTATCCAAACGAACCAAAAAGCAGAGAAACAACATGCAAAACAACAAAATCAAAAATGAAAACCAGGTGTGGAAATCCAAGATTCATCATTTCATACTTTGCAAACCTTTTCTCCACAAAATTGAAGAAATGAAAGGAAATGAACTTTATTCTGGAACAATTATTATTTACCAAAATCAAGCCAACAACAGATAAGTGTGGCAGATTCGCAGGAAATGAGATTCATTCTACCTCAAGATCCAGCAACTCCAAACTAAAGCATATTATCAAAGGATGCACATCCTTACCACAAGGATATATGTTCATCTACATTCTTAGTAGCATTATTGGTAATTGCCAGGACCTGGAAGAAACCAAGACACATTTCAATTAAAGTATGGGAAAGATAATTTGGTACATTTATACAATGGAATATTACCCAGTGTGGAAAATAAATAAAATCTTGAAATTCCTAGGAAAATGCATGAAACTAGAAGAAACCATTATCAGGGAGTTAATACAGACAAAGAAAAATACAGTATGTACTCACTCATAAGTAAATATTAGAAATAGAGCAAAAGATTACCAGCCTACAATACAAAATCCCAGGGAAGATAACAAACAGGGATGACCGTAAGAGAGACTAACATCAGCCTGTGGAAAACAGGAAAGGAGCAAGATCACCTGAGTATATTAGGAGCATAAGAAGAGGGGGGAGGAATGTAAAGGAAAGAGGAGGCAAGAAAGGGAGAGGGAGAAGAACAGGAGAACAAGAAAATGGAATTGGGGGAAGAACAGAGAAGGAGAGCACGTAAAGAGATGCCTTACTAAGGGAGATCACCAGGGATTCACAAGGATGACCACAATAAGAATCTAAGCCATAGTTGAGAGGCTACCTTAAAGGACATTCACATAGAATGAGAGAGATGACTGTCTTGAATGCCTTCCTACAGTCTTCATTCAGAAGCTGATGGAAACGGAAGCAAGGATTCACAGCTAAACACACCTATGTCAAGTTATAGATAGGGAGGAGCAGAGAGCAAGGGGTCAACCCCTGCTGGGGAAATCCACTGAAATAGCTAACCTAGGCAAGTGGGAGTTCATGTAGCCCAGTCTGACAGCTGGAGAACCAGCATAAGACAGAACCAGTCCCCCTAAATATAGATGCCAGTTGGGAGGGGCAGGGCAGTCTATGGAGCATCTGGCAGGGGAACTAGTATTTAGCCCTACTGCATGAATTTGATTTGGGGGCCCATTCCCTATGGGGTTGCTCTCAAGACAAAAAGGAGGGGGTGGAGCCTATGCACCAAATGATGTAACAGACTTTGATGATCACGTTGGTAAGGCCTCCCCATCCCAGGAAATTGGAAAGAGAATGGATGGAGGGTTGTGGGGTGAATGAAAGAATGGAAACTAGAGGGAACAGGGATTGATATACAAAATAAGATTGTTTCAATTTTAAATTGTAGAAAATAAAACAAAATTATTTGTAGCCTATTTCTAGGAATACCAGGGAGGATGGTCCAACTGTATGACTTCAGTTCTCCAAGATCATGTCCATGAGGAGGACTGTGGACACTTCCATGCATGGAATATCCAGCCTAGAAATCTGAAAAAGAAGCACATTCATTTACTAAGTATCTTCTGTAATACACTATTATCTCAGGCATGGTTTCAGTGTTGCCAGTGATTACAAGAAGATAAAGTGAACTTCCTGCACGGTCCAAATGTAATGAGATCTTAGTTGCTTAGTGATTCAGCAATATCCACCCACTGGGAGGCTTTCACAAAGAGACTCCCCTAAGGAGACTCTCCTAAGATTCCTTTGGTCTAGTTGGAAACGTGAATGGTTGTCTATATTTGGATGGTGGAAGAGCGACTATTGCAGTGTCCTCATAATGCAGAATGGATACGCCGAGCTACTCAAGAGCTAAGATGGTGACAAGTTAATCTTCCAGGAGAAAGGGAGGTGACAAGTGCATTCCTCCTCCCATGTCAGTAATGCACTGTGTGCACGTTCTCGCTGCATGATGCAGGATGTGGCCAGGCACCTACAAGAGAAGGCTGATTTTAACCAATGGTGATCCTAGCAAAAAGATTTTTTGACCAACCCTAGACCGGTGGCCATTAAGAAAACAGGAGGTTGATTTTGTTGCAATTCAGGAACTAGTGAGTTGGGGTCAATGTCCATTTTGTTTCTGTGAGAACTTTCTAAAAAAGCTATGATTGCAGGGATTGGTTTTTATGACTTCACTGCTCCTGTGCTGTTAATTGGATCGAGCATTGAGGAGGAGAAATATTTTCCCACTAACATGTCTCTATCTGACCACGGTGCTTCCTACACACCTCTTCATTCGAAACTTGCCTAGATGACACAGGATGCACATGTGCTGAAAATGAAGTTTGTCACAGAACATGTCCAACATGACATGGAGACCTGAAGAGGGAAAGGGTTGCCAATTAGAGTTCTGCAGTTGACTTCGTAAAGCAAAATTGATCCTGGATGTGACCAATAAGGTTATCATGTATAGTTCAAAGAAATTTAAACTGCCCAAAAGAACAAGCTATTGAGCATCTCAGAGACTCACTTTTCTCCACAGAGAGGAGGAACAGTACTGGGAAAGGTTGAGGTAGTGTGTGGAAAGATGTAGGGACAAGAAGCTGAATTGACTACACCTGTTTCTGTTGCATGCATCAAGGAGACTGTGAGGAAAGAGGGTGTTAAGTGTGAGAGCCTGATCATGAGCTGACTTCTCTCAGGAAACAGTCTAAATGCTACAATATGCTCCCTCCAGTGACTAACGATTGTAACAGTTCACACTAAAAACACCTGCACTCTTGGACATCATGTTTACATTCTGAGATTCACATTCTTACAGACCATCACAAGGGCTTGGAGACCCTGGTTCACTTGTGCTGACTCTTGTGAGATTCCATGATCTGCCACAGAAGACAAATATCCCTTTTCCATGCACTGGTTTCAGCTGTTGCATCCAGACAGAGGCCTGCTTTAGTGGTTCCTCACTGACAATCACCAGCCCTTTCACAAACAGCAAGCAGCTCCTTGTTTTTAGGTCTGTCCCCTTGCTAGCAAGTGTGAACATTCATGCTCCTGGATCCATGCTCCACAGACTAAGTCACTAGTGAGTGACATTGAGAATGTCATTTCTTATTGTTATTATAATATACTTGTTTGAGAAGGTCTTCAGCTCTTTCAGTCAACCTTTTATCTTGTCAATGGTTTCAAACTCAGAGAGGAGATATGTGCAACCTTCACCAACTTTGCTCAATAATACCTGTAGCCATGCCTATAAAACTGTACTATCTCTCCTTTCTCTCTCTCCTTTCCCTTTCTCTGTGTGTCTATATCTTTTCTTCTTCATATTCTTCTTTTTCTCCATCTCTCTTCTCTATTTGTCTCACCCTCTTTCTGTATCTCTGTAAATGAACTTCCATAATAAAAGCTAAATGACCAATGGCCTTTGGGTGGGGGAAGCCTTCCTGCCAGCTCATGCTTTTTGCAAATACCAAGAATCAAATTTGGACCAGACATCAGAATGTTCTTGTATACTTCTGACTGATACATAGAAGATGCAGAATGCCCTCAGCAATGTGGTACCCACAGATGAGTGCTGTCATTCATCCAAATCAGTGTGGAATCTTTCTCAGCATAGAGCAGCAATATGCATGTCAATGCACCTGACTACATTTTAGCCAGGTAGCACAGCAAGACAACCAAAATGACAGACAGAATGAAAGCCCTAGCTCTGTAGTCACAAAGGCTGTCTAGACCTGAATCCTGTACAGAGTGGGACCAGAGTACAAAGTAATTGTAAGAGTGCTGACCCCACATCTGGACACCGTACCCTAGGAAAGGTAATATCTACCCACTTACAAAGTGGAGCAAATTCCCAGCATTCCATGCACAGTGGTACTCATTTTCCTCCATCTTGCTGAATATTCCCTGTAAGAAGACAAAGTAGTTTCTGAGAAAACTGTCTACATTAGGCCCCATCAAAACCTAGATAAGTAGGCAGTGTGAATGTGCTTTTCTGATGAACAGAACTCAGAGATAAAAGAAGACTCCAACACACAACAGGAAAGAAAGGAAGAGGAGGAAGGACAAAGAGCACTTTTGCCCTCATAGGGGGCAACTCTTAACTCAGACCTGAAACATGAACGGATGGACAAATTGGTGAGTACTGCTGAAGTAATTCCCTGAAGACTGGTGCACAGGGTCTGTTCATTCATGGGCACCTTAGACCTCATGGTCTTTTCTAACAGCATCATCTGTCGGGATTGATGTGAATTGCTGCATGGAGAGTTTTTCCTTGTGAACTGTGGTTTCCTGGGGGAAATCTGGTGGTAGATGACTTACCTCCTCCTGCGCTGGACAGAGACACTTCATGATGGTAAGTGGCCACACTGCCATCTGGAATTCCTGCATAGCTCCCACATCTGCTCTTACAGGCCACAGCTGTGAATCTCCACCCTGTGTCTCCTCAGTTATAAAGTTCATCACTTTAAAAGTGAGGACATATGAAAAGGATGCAAAAGGAATCTGAAATTATAGCACTTGGTCTCCACTGTTCTTACCCCACTGCACATCCCCCTCCCAATGGAGACTCCACTCTGCCTTCCATCCTCCCTAATCCTCCCTCTACAAACTGTCTCTTGCGGCATCAGTACCCTGCAATCTTATGCTCTCCAGCTCAACTCTGTCACTTGAATTAGGAGCTAGTACTGAGTAATGGATGTTACTTAAGTCAGATCTGTAAATATGCATATACACAAAGGGAAACTACTTAATTTGTCAATTGCCAAGCACACATGTCAGTTTCAATACTAAAATGAGATTAGTGTATGAAGAGGATGTGAGGAAAGTGCACATACTGACTGCCAGTATTGAAATTTTACTGAAAAACCTATGCATCTAAACATGACTCATGAAAGCTGTCCACACACTCCATATCTCTTCAATATTCTACTTGAAGTACTGGGGAGAGTAATAACAAACCAAAAGGAGATCAGGGAATACAAATTGGAAAGGAAGAAGTCAGACTTTACTATTTGAACTTGATATTATAGTTTACATAAGTGACATGAAGAACTGTACCAGGGGATTCCTACAGCTAATAAACACCTTCAGCAAACTGGAAGGATAAAAGAATAACTCAAAAAAAATCATTAGACCTATGATATACAGACGAGAAAGGGGCTGAGAGTGTCATCAGAGAAAGATCACCTTTTAAAATAGTCACAAACAACATAAAATATCTTGGTGTAATGCTAACCAATCAAGTGAAAGACCTATATAGTAAGATCTTTATATCTTTAAAGAAAGAAATTAAACAAGATACCAGAATGTGCAAAGACATCCCATGATGTTGGATATGTAGGATAAACATAGCAAAAATGGCAATCAGGCAAAAACAATCACAGATTCAATGCAATCCCCATCAAAACCCCAGCACAATTCTTCACAGAACTACAAAGAACAATACTCAACTTTATATGGAAAACAAAAGACCAGGGATAGGCAAAACGATCCTGTATAATAAAGGAACTTATGGAGGTATCACCATCCCCGACTTCAAGTTTATTATAGAGCTAGAGTCATGAAAACAGCTTGATAATAGTGCAAAAATAGAGAGCTAGACCAATGGAATAAATTATAATCCCTGACATAAAGCCACACATTTATGCTCTAAAGGAAGTGGAAAAAGGAAACACTCCTTTATTGCTGGTGTGAGTGAAAACTTGTACAGAACTTTTGGAAATCAGTATTGTGGTTCCTCAGGAAATGAAGATCATTCTACATCAAGATCGAGCAATTCCTCATAAACATATAACCAAATGATGCACCTACATGCCATAAGGATGTCTGTTCAACTATATTCATAGTAGCATTATTTGTAAAAGCCAGAACCTAGAAGCTACTCTAATGCCCCTTGACTGAACAATGGAGGAAGAAAATGTAGTACATTTACACAATTGTGTACTTCTCAGCAGGGAAAAATATCGGCATCGTGAAAGCCTTGAGCAAATGGATGGAACTAGAAAAACCATCATAGGTAAAGTCACATAGCCACAAGAGGTAAACATGGTTTGTAGTCATTCATATATGTATTTAAGGCATAGAGCAAATGATTACCAGCCTACATTCCACAGAGCTTGAAAAGTTAGGAAACAAGGAGGACTCTAAGACAGTTATACATTGTGTCCCAGAAAAGTGAAAAGGGACAAGATCTCATGAGCAAATTGGGAGCATGGTGGGATCAGAGAGGGAGTTTAGAGAAGCAGAAAAGCAGAAGAGTAGGAGAGAGGAGGACATGAGGGAACAGGATGATAAGGTCAAGGGGAGAATAGAAAAAAAATAGAAAAGAGATACCATAATAGAGGGAGTGATTATATGTTTAAGAGATCTGTATTTTATGTTTAAGAGAAATCTGGCACTGGGATATGTCCAGAGATTTACAAGGAAGACACCAAATGACAACCTAAGCAATAGTGGAGATGCTACCTCAAATGCCCTTCCCCGATAATAAGATTAAATACTACCTTATATGCCTTCCAAGAGCCTTCACCCTGTAGCTGATGGAAGCCGAAGCAGACACACACAGGTAACATTGAGGCAAACTCCTGGAATAAAGTTGAAGAGAGGGAGGAGTTTTGAGCAAAGGATTCAAGGCCATGGTGGAGAAACCCATAGAAAATGCTAACCTGAAGAAGGGGGAGCTCATGGACTCCAGTCTGGTAGTTGGGAAACCAGGATGGAATGGATCCAGGCCCTGTGAATTTGGCTGTTAGTTAGGAGGACTAGGTAGTGGATGGGGGTCATGGTAGTGAATGTATGCAAATAGACATTAGGAGCCCATACCACATACAGAGATACTTTCTCAACCTATAACCATGGAAGAGGGCCTAGGCCCTGCTCCATATGATATGACTGATTGGGAAAACTCCCTAAGAAAGGCCTAAAGCTCCTTTGGGAGCAGAAAGAGTATGTGATAGATGTTGATGGGACAGCACGAGAGTAGAGGATGAAGGAATGAGATTGACGTGTAAAACAAGCTTGTTTCAAAATGAAATAAAAATTATTATTAAAAAGAAATTTAAAAACATGACTGTATTATAAGTGGCAAGCAAGCAATACCTACCATTTCTGTTCTCCCATATGCAAAATCTAGCGGTCTGTGGGATCCAGATCATAAATGACAGGACACTGAAGGCATGGATAGGACATGAGTCTCCTGAGATGTTCCACAGAGTTCTAGGGAGGGCAATGATTGCAGACATTCCAAGTGTGCTGCCTAGAGTCCCATTTGGTTCAGTATTTGGAATTCATTATCCCTGGGCTCCTCTTTAACCAACAAGTATGAACAAGGTTCAAAAGCCTAAAGCGCTACCCAAACAGATTTTGACAAGGAAACACAGCACTGTGGGGCACATGAACAAGACTAGTCATGATAGCCAGCAGGATGGTGGATATTATCTTTGTGTTGGATGGGGACAAGTGGGAGCTCCTATCTAGAATAAGTGGCTTTTTGTGGTACCTTTACCATTGGTGTCTTTACAATGAAAGCTCTCCCTTCAAAACACCAAATATATATATCACTGACCCACCTAGAGTCATAAGCATCTTTCTGATAACCCAGATGGAAAAAAATCAAGCAGGCAGACCAGGGAAGTCAATATGGACTCTTCTGTTTGGTGAGATTGAAGTCATGTGACCTATGTCCTGACTGCAAGTGGAGATCCTGTTGAAACAGGCTGAGTTTAACAAGTTAATACCCTGTGCCTTATTTCCATTATCTATCAGCTAGGGCACCCCTCCTTCAGTGCAGTTCCTTGTTCCCACAGAAGAATTCATGAGAGCATTTCTCACCTTCAGAACTCTGTTCACGGTAGAAACAGACTTCATTCTGAAAGACAGGTTTGTAGAATGCCCCTGTTACGAGGCCATCCTTGACGAAAGTTCCTTCAGTTCAATCCCGGACTCTGTCCAAATGGAAAAAGCACAGTATTGGTCCAATTCTACCTCACGTATTTGGAGGTATTTACCAATGATGCTATAAAGCACTTCGTGCCAGGCATGGCAGAACACATGTATGAATGCAGATCACAGGAGACTAGGCAGATGTGAATCTCTAGAATGGGAGAACTGCCTGTTCTACATAGAGAGCTAAGGATAGCCATGGAATGTGGTGATATTCTTTCTTAGAATGTAAAATATAACATGTGCATTTATGAAATTTCCCTGTCCCATAACCTGATTTCAGCCATTTCACAGCCCTGGCATCACTGATCTGCAACAGAACAAAGACCTGACCACGGTTTCTTCCCACAAACTCAAAACGTAATCACCCACCAAGGAAGCTGCTAATTTTTCTGTGTACGTGGGACCCACTAGGTGGTCAGTGTACTGGAAAGTAACTAATGGTAAAAGTGTGCTGTCATCCTGCTGGGACAAATATCATCCAATGACTCTAATATGCACCTGTGTTTGAGAAAAGCCCCGGGTCTGGTGGTCAGAACAGAAGCTGGGTTCCAAGTTCCAGAAGATGGTAGCACCTCTCTTTACACACCACTTAGTCTCTGAGTCTGCCATTGCTCTTCAGTCAAGCAATAGATGGGAAGTTTCCCCAGGTGTTGGAGAAGCTGACATAAGCCACCTCATCTATAATTTTCTCCCAGACATCAAGACCTGGCTTCTAAATCTCATCCTCTATCAAAACAAATACTTACTGTACTCAAACTTATATTCACATGATGATTCACAGAATATGGCACTGGATTCCCAGTTGAGTTCAGTTTCCCTTAAAACTCAGTGACCCCCTCCCTACCTGAGGTGTCCTGAAAAAGAGTTCAGACACCACACTCACCTCAGTTTCCCACTTCACCCATGGCTATTATCAAGGGCTCCTCCATAATCAAAGATTTCATGAAAGCATGACCCCTGTGGTTATCATAAGTCATAGAGAAGTCATGGCTGCGTGACTTGTAAAGGTAGAACTCAAGCTCAGACTTGGCAAGGTCTACTTACCTCATGACTTTGGAGCAGAACAATGTTAATGTAAAGGGAAAAGTAAGTTATAAATACCTCCATGAGATGGGAAAATGATGTCAGAATCTTGATCAGGTGATCGGAAAGAACATAGGAAGTCTGGACGAAGGAGGCTAGGAGAACAAAGACATAGATGACTTCAGGTCATTTCAGACAGGACAGGAGGGCACACCACTGCATGACAGAGACAAACTTCTCTATTGCCACACCCTTGAAGAGTAGCCCAGGAGAGTTAGCCTTTCCTCAAGGAGCTTCACACTTCTACAGATTGACATGAGCCAGAAATTTGAGTACAGGGTTCACCTCTTCATGCTTTTGATAAACCAGACTTCCCACTCTGCTCTGCAGGACACTTTTGTTCCTGACCTGCCTTATTCAAAACACCTGCCCCAGCAAACTTCCCTTTTTCCTATCTCTTTTGTGGAAAGAACCTAGGACAGACTTTTTCACTGTTTCCAGGGGTCCTCTCATTTCCTCTTTATCCTCTGCACCTCCCTTTTCCCTGCTCCTCCCCATTACCTCCCTTATCCCATTTCCCATTGGTTTTGCACTTCCTGAATATCTTCCTAAAGATAAGCAGATAGCAATATAGAGGTGAGTGAGTGATTAAAGAGAAGCAATGTGGAAGACCAGAATCAAGTCCATCCTGTTTACAGAAGCAAGCCTATTTTATGCTGTGGAAGCCTGGTGCTTCAGGTCCATAAAAACAGGCAAGTAGAAACTAAAATCTACATGTGACTGTTTCGGGATGTACAACAACATGACAAGGTGGCAATGAGAAGAATGCTTTGGTAATTTGGTAGCTGAGGCTGTATTGATGGAGGATGGAAACTAAATCCTGTAGCCCTTACATATTCCTGCACAAGACACAGATTTGTGAACTTCATCCTTCCTATTGCACAGTAGACTGTGTGTTAAGTGGGATATTTCACATACTCCAAATAAACACCAAAAGAATAATGGAACTACATCATTTAAGGTCTGGAAGATAGGACTTACTCAGGATAGAGGAACATGGGACTCCACTGACAAAGACCTGCCCTTTACTACAATAAAATCCTAGCTCAGTGAGTAATAAAAAAGATGACATTTCCTAGGCAGATTCCTTTTGTGTACCTTACATGCTAGGATAATTGGTGCAGTTCTTGTGGACCTAATTGCTTGCTGTTCCGCCCCTCCAAATGTACACTTCAGAGTAGGCTTTGTACTTCACTAGCTTGTACAGAAACCCTGTCACAGGTCAACACATGCATCTCTTTCACAGCACTTGTTCACAGAAACTTCCCCAATAGACTATAATCCTGATTCTACACTGCACCACATTTCCCTTTTTCCTACTTCAATCCTGTTTCCCAATTAGGAACAATCTCCCACCCCCAGGAGACTTACACAGGTCTTGCTTACTTTTCAAAACAGTCACAGAATGAGTGGGAGTGGCTAAAGTGAACAAGATGATTGGCAGCCTAGACTGGTACAAAAGGCACTCCTTGTTGTAGAAGCAGCCATTTTCCATGCCATATGGAGGTCCTAAAACACAAAGCTAGGGAGATAGGGTCATTGGGTAGAGGAGCCTACTGAGCACCTCTGTGTACAACAACTGCTGATGCTGGAGGAAGCTGAGGGAGAAGCAAACATGCACATCAAACAATAGCAGGAGGATGGATGCAGTAGCCGGTTGACTTGGATGGGTCAGAGCTGGCATCCTGGAGATCTGTCCATACATCCATCCTGGCTCCCTTCTGAGATGTCACTCCTCACCAGAGTTGGAGTTCTACTAGGCCATTTCGTTTTCCACACTTCAAAGAAGAAGAAAACATGAAACATCTCTATTAGTGACTTTGAGAGAACACGGTTTGGTACAAGCTGCTCCACTGTTATGAAACTTTATCCACATTATCCAAAATTTAACCCACCCTTTTTAGGCGGTGGTTTGCCTGCTATGCTATCTGATTTGTATCCATATTCCGAGCATATACATGATGAGAAAGCTGTGGTATTGCTCCTCTAATGTACCAGACATCTTAAATTCTGTGTCATCTCAGTGGAAGAACTGTGTTTTAACAATAGAGTAAAATAATATCTTGAAATTATTGAATTAATCTGAGTGATCAAACCTACTTCAATGCATGTAAGATTTCATGGTCCCTCTTTCCTCTGAAGCCCCATACAGAAAGGCTTTGGAGCTTACCTGGGGGTTGTTCGGCGGCAGCAGCAACACAGCACCCTCAGTGCATTGGAAATGTACTTTCTCATCAGTTCCAAGCCCCTGAATGGCCTGGTTCCAGATCTTGGGTTTGCCACCTGGGATGGCAAACTCTGAATATCTGACCCCATGGAATGTTCCTCTATGGAGAAGTCCATGTTCTCAACCCCAGTGGCTGCATCGTCCAGTGCTGGTTCAATAGAGGAGAGAATGACAGGAAGGCTGTCACCTGAATTCCTGGTGACTTCATTGTCCTCTATAGCAGTGTTGGTGACATCAGCCCTTGAAATATCGCTTTCTGGGACTTTAATATCGGGACAGGGCAACAACTCCAGGCAGGAGTGCCTGTTGACCATGGGGGAGCTTCTGCATCCCTTGCCATTTTGTTCCACATGCTCTTTGTGAAAGTGATTGTCCACAGCAGGAAGAGCTGGTTCACTAGCTCTCCTCAAGGGCAGAGGGAGGCTGAGAAGTCCGGAAAAGTCCATGTTTAACCGGGACTTGACTTGCAGAAGGCTATCCCCACAGCTCAGTTTGTATTTGAGGATATTTATGGTTGCTGTTATATTATTTGGCTGCCTGTTCTTTAGGGATGAAACAATCTCTTTACAGCTATAGCCCATGCAGCACATAGTTTCCACGACCCTGGGAAGGATTTCTTTAGTGTCCAGTGGTACGTGTTCTGGAATGTGGCCCAGCCATGGTCGTTCCACAAGCTGATGTACTGTTATTCTGTACCAGGTGGGGACCATGAGTAATCGTGCCAGGATGATGTGGCACGATTTGGATAGGTGGTTAGGAATGGGACACATTGTGCTGCTGATGAGCCTGTGCATAGCATCAAGGCTGGTTTCCACATATGGGAAGTGCCCTGTTACCAGGACATAGAGAACGACACCCAGGCTCCACATGTCAGCTGCCATTCCATCATAGGGTTTCCTTGCCAAGATCTCTGGGGCCCAATAGAGCAAGGAAACACAGATCTCCTCCAACATCTGCCCCTCTGTGATTTTAGTTGCCATACCAAAGTCACACAGCTTAGCGTTTCCTGCTGCATCCACTAAGATGTTCTCTAATTTAATATCACAGTGCACGATGTGTCTTTGGTGGAGGAAGTACACTGCTGACACAATCTGCTGGAAAAGCAGTCTAGCCTCCTCCTCCTCTAGACGGCCCCCTGCACTGATGCAGCTCTCCAGATCTACACCTGCCACGTATTCCATGATCATATAAGTGGTCGTCACTGTGTCGATCATGTGAAAAAATCGAACGATGTTCCTGTGTTCTACAGACTGAAGGATGTTTACTTCACTGCTGATGTCAGCCACACTGTTGGTGCTTTTCTCCAGGACCTTAATAGCCACTCTTGTATGTGTGGGAAGGTGGCAGGCCAGCTTCACCTCCCCAAATGAACCAGAACCTAAAGATAGTAACATCTTGAAATCCTTTTCAAGAATGTCCTCTTCCATGGGTCTGGCCATGGTGTTATGCTCAATTTCAACCACTTTGTCTCGTCAGAAATTTCAGAGTCACACAATGCTAAAAAAAAATGAATAAATAATAATTAATAATAGTAATAATAATAATAATAATTCAGGTTTAGGAGTAAAGTTTATAGTTTTTAATTCTCAGCATGAAATGTGTGATATCCTAATGATGATATACAATGATATAATAATTCTTGAAATACCCAAACCCAAAGCAGTAGATGGGGAATCATAGAAGGTTCTCTTGAATTCAGTAAAGTGGGAGTGCAAAAAACATGATGAGATCCCTGACAGTTCTTTTCATGGATGGGCCACAATGCAAACCCCTCAACCAAGCACATCAACAGAGATCAAATGCAGATTACGTTATAGATCAGTTGGTGTTGTAACTGATAGAACTTCAGTCAAGAGGACATTTCTCTGATATTACAGGGCTTATAGTCCAATACATTAGAAAACATGGTAGGAATTCCTACACGAGTATAAATATTGAATTAATTTTTAATGAAAACATTTAAACCCATAAGTCATAACTAAATATTTTGGACTTGCAACAAGCAGTGCTCCAAACGTGGCAGTATCCAAATAGCATGAATTCTGTGGGTCCTTCAGAAATTTTTCTAGAAATACGAGGACCAGGGTTAGATAATAAATGAAGATAAAGACAACAAAGGATTACACCCAAACTCTTCCCTGTGCCATTCTTACCATGTTAATCGCACAAACATATCTGATCAATGAAACGAGCAACATTAAAACCCTTTACTTGGTAAAAACATAAGAAAAAAATCTTTGATGAGAGTTCTTGATACTTCACGTTTATTTCAGCAACACACCCAAGAGCCCTTCCTTCATAGGGAATACAGACTCACACAGGAGTTAAAGAAGAAAATATAGCAACCAAATAGAACTACAGCAGAATAGACTGGTGAAGAATCCACACTCGGTACGATGACTAAAGAACTGTTGTGTTTTAGGAAAGAGCTAACAGTTTTTCCCAAAAGAAAGCAGGTGAACAAACAAAATTAGGATCTACTTGGTCTGTCCTTGGTCTTGACGATTCAGGGCAACTGGACATTTATAAAAGCTATAAATCAGTCAATACAATGTGGGATTACTAAAATTTACAGTGAAATAGCATCAATATACAGTACAGGTTTGTATGAAAGCTATAAGGTAATTATTATTTGTAATATATAAAATATATTTACATATATGTTTAGGTAACATGTCACACTTATTAAATAATTGTGATTATTATGATTATGTAGCATACCATGATAAACTCTAATAACTAATATTGTTACAGATATTTTTATAATATAAGTAATTATCATTAGTATAATATATATAATATATACTACACATAGTACATATTATGTGTATGAAAATGTAAGAGAAAAGACAAAGAAATAAAAGACTGAAAATGTAAAAATTAAATTTGCTATTCATTAACTATGAAAGAATAAATAGAAGTACACATCATGACTACAACAAAGACAAAATTTAAACATATTCTTGTTGCATCTTTTTTGCTATTTTCAGGTGCTATCTCTAGGGAGCTTACTTTTTCATAAAGGAAAACAAAATAGCAGTAGATCAGGTGGACATGGCAGATGGGGGCAATTGGGAGCATTCTAGAAAAGGGAAGTCACAGCAAGGATGTACTTATGAAAGAAGAATAAATACAAATGAAAAACATTAATATAAATATGAAACAGCAAACCTAAATCCATAAACAACAACCTGGGAAACAATTTCTAATTGCAAAGTTCCACAACAAAAATCTTTCAATACTTCTGAAACCAAGGGAAGGAACAAGTTTATGTTCTTTTCCTAAAGGAAATTTTACACTAATTTTCAAACTACACGAGACATTTTTAAATGATCTTAGTTTCAGTCAATATCCTTGACTGACAGGTTGCAAAATCCTTAGTGAGAATCATAGATACTGCACATCAAATTCAACAACAAATTAATAACACCATAACTCAGGATCAAGATTGTCTTTAACCAGGAACACTAAAAATTCGTTTGTGTACACAAACTGTCAAAGCGTGGCTTGTACATGACACTAAGGTAAATCCTAAATATAGTCAAACATCACTGGAAAGCAATTCCGTCTTCAGGGAATAGCTTGAAACTGGGGAAAGTGTTGCTACAAACATGCAGGTGCACAAACACAGGTGTCACATTTTGTTTCCCACAGGTCAAGATCAGGCAGGGGGATAGATAATCTTTATGTAATGGGAAGTACTTGTCAAATTCAGTTTGGGACGCAATGGAAATATAACAAATGAATATGATCACATTAGAGTAAAGCAATATATCAAACGTATGATCAAATGTCACATTCTATACAGTTAATGTATACTGCTAAATTTGTAACTTACACAAGAACATGGGAATGAAATGATAACCAGGTTGAGTGAAACCCAAACCAATTATGTAAAAAAAAAAAAAAGAGTAAATAAATGTTAAAGCCACAGCCAAAAATGCCCTGAAAAGTTGGGAAATACACTCACTATGTCCACATCCAATAGTTTGGGGAAAAGGCCAAGTGTACGGCAAACAACTGAGTCCAACTGATCTCCCAAGAACCAACTGTCTCTGTAGTACAGACAAAGCCCAGTCTCAGACAGTGCCTTTTTATTGGCTAGTGGCTAGCACACCTCACAAGGTGTCCTTGTGATGTCACATGCAATGGACCTATGAAGAGCCAACGAGAAACCCATGATGATTTTTAAATTTTTTTCGGTTTACGAATTCCCCCTGGAACAAATGTTCTTAATAGAGAGAAATGCTTTCCATCCCCACCCCACCCCTGCTACTTTCCCAAAAGAGATTCAAGTCAAAAGAGATTCATTGCTGTCCCACAATCACACATTGATAATATCTCCCCCACCTACACCCTGAATATAATCAATGAGCACTTGAAGTGCCTTAAAATCCAGATCCCATCCTCTGTCCTGGAGCCATCGGTCTCATATTAACCAAGCCTCCTTCTTGGTGTTAGAGCATCTTCCTCTCTCTCAGAAACCTTAACTGTTGTGGACACATACTCTGTCTGATGGTATTAAAACTCCTTCTAACGCCCACTGAGTGTCCATCAACACTAACAACATTTTGTCTCAAAGGAAGAACCCTCCTAGCTCAATTTCCATTCTCTGTAATGTCTGGCCGTTCCCTCCATCCCAAGCCAAAAAAGGAAAATATATCCTAGAAGGGGAAATAATAAATAAAATGAAAAATTAGAGTATATGAAACAAAACTCGACAAAACACTCTGAAAATACTGAGTCAACAAAAATTTTAAAGGAACCAAGACATATGATGAATTCTTTAACCTGACCATGTAAAACCTATGTTCTCCAAATAATTCAGTAGCATATAGTCTCAGGGAAGGAACATTTTCAAATTCTTTCATGAATATAAGTTGCCCTTATTCTCAATCAATTAAATACAACAATAAAGGAGCCTAGTGTCAAGCAATATCATTGACCAAGTAGTTAGAAAATCTGTAATCAGAGATAATCCTTAATGACAGACAGCTCACACCACATTCACACAACATTCTCAACATACATCATGATCCGTAAGCCTTCACATTGAAACAATATGATTCCTGCACTCACACAAATTGACACACAGCAGACCATAATATAACATTAATCAAGTCTCATGATCACTCATCAAAGGTATGACATGATATTTTTATGATAAAATCATGAAACTGGAGATAGTGTTACTTTAAATATTCCAGTTCCACAAACAAAAATGTCACAAAAAATTGTTTCCTGGAGGGTAATGAACAAACAGTGGGAAAAATCTTTCTTCCTTTGGGTTTTCTCCTCACATTCAATGGGTGGGAAAGTGAAAGAGATTAGTAAAATGTGATCAAAATGCAGTACAGGCTGGTATGGGAAGTCAGGGTAAATTCTTCATCCTATACAGCTAATATGTAGCATTTCATATATAATTACACTATAACAATCACAAAGATGAAGACAAAAAGAAGCTGATAGAAGTGAAATTGGGTGAAATGAGAAGAAAAATTTTGCAGGCAAAAATCAAAACCCAAACCAATGGTGTAAAGAAAGGAATAAATAGACAAGTGACAAAAGGCCAAGCTGAAAACCTGGGGCACTCACTCGCTATGTCGCAATCCTATAAGTATCGAAATGTCAACATGAAAAGAGAAACAGCTGAGTCCAACTGCTCACTCCACCTCCACCAACTGCTTCTCTGCAGAACAAAGACAAATCACACTCCTGGGTGGTGTTCTTTCATTGGACGATATGTATCTTACCTCACACGGAATCTTAGTGATGTCACATGCAGTGGTGCAATCACATCATGGCAAAATGCACAGCGATTTTTTAAAATTTTTTAATCAAACATTCTTGTCTCCAGCCATTCTACAACTAACTTTTCTAATGGATGGAATTTAATACTTGTGAATGGTGTTCTTGCAGGAGGTAGTGTTTATTTAAACTCAGATTTAAGGAAATTTAAATCAATGTGAGCACTAATGGCAGGGACATCAGCATAGTTGTACAGTTGATTAAATGGCATTGTAATCTCAATATTTTTCTGTTGTGTCCCTGTCTTCTCCACTTACTATTTCTAAAATCTTTAACATTTTGCTCTACTTAGGCTGTGTCATGTTACACTTCAGCTGTCATGATGAATACAGGCAATCAGTGGTTCTTTCTCTGCCCCCAGCCCTCTCCCATTTAATTTATAAATCATGACATATGTGATCTTAATGAGTTTCTCCTTCAGTGAGCAGCTTCCAGGATTGACACACACATCTCAAGATATAGCAGCTCCCTAAATCAAATCCCTACAGTTCCTATACTCCAAGAAGACAAGGACTTCCAAACACTTCCCATGCTTTCCTTACAAGAGCAGTGGGTAAAACTTCTCCATTTGTCCCTCATCTCTGCATAGTTAGGCCACAGTCACCAACATGACTGCCCTTAGTGCTCCAACCTAATGTGTTCCAACTTTTCTGTGTAGGCACTCTCTCCCCTAATTTGTTAATAACCTGTGATGTCAGACTGTCTGTAACTTATTTATGTCTCTATCAGGGCAAAGAAAGGAACACTTCCACAGAGGATGAATAAGAGACTATCCACCTGGGTGTTATAGTTCAGCAAGTAGCTCATAGCTTAAGGCATTTTTGGATTTGTTACCAAGAGTGGTATAGCTAGGTCTTGAGGTAGATATGTTTTCATCATTCTGAGGACATTCCACCATGGTTTCCATGGTAGTTGAACACATTTGCACTCCTACCCCAAGTCCTTGACAGAAGGAGCTGCCATTAGGTTGATTGATTAAGATGTTCTCATGGTATAAGGTGAAATCTCTAAATTAAATTATTGTTATGTCCCTAAGGGTTTATGATGTTCAACCATATATCTTTTTTTTAAAAAATAAACATTTATTTACTTTATGCTGGACATAATTATACCTGCCTTTTTTTAATGAAAACAAACATTTATAAACAATATTTGAAAATTTGGGCATCATTCTTTCCAAGCTGCTTCCTGCTGGTAGGGGGTGCTGTCATCGGAGAATTCTAAGAAGTTGCAGAAATCCTGGCTCTAGTGGTCTGCAAGGCTGCATTGTCCCATTGAAGTTGCTTCAGAGGGTCTTGCTGTATCAAACTACATTATTCTGGAAGGAATCAGAGCTCTCTCTCTCTCTGCTTTTTCGTTAGTTTGGATAAAGATTTGTCTATCTTGTTGATTTTCTCTAAAAACCAACTCTTTTTGCATTGATTTTTTTTTGTATTGTTTTCCTGGTTTCTATTTTATTGATTTCAGCCCTCAAATTGATTATTTCCTGGCATCTACTCCTCCAGTGTGAGTTTGCTTCTTTTTGTTCTGAGGCTTTCAGTTGTGCTGTTAGTTCTCTAGTGTGACTATCCTCTGTTTTCTTCATATGGGCACTCAGTGCAATGAACTTCCCTCATAACACTGCTTTCAAGGTGTCCCATAAGTTCAGATATGTCGTGTTCTCATTCTTATTGAATTTTAGGAAGTCCTTAATTTCTTTCTTTATTTCTTCTTTGACCCAGGTGTGGTGCAATTGCCCATTGTTCAGTTTCCATAAGTTTGTAGGGTTTCTGCGATTTGTGTTGTTGTTGAATTCCAATTTTAAAGCATGGTGGTCTGATAAGATACAGGGGACTATTCCAATTCTTTTGTATCTGTTGAGGTTTGTTATGCCACCTATTATGTGGTCAATTTTACAGAAGGTTCCATGTGGAGCAGAGAATAAGGTATAACCTTTTGTGTTTGGATGGAATGTTCTATAGATATCTGTTATACCCAGTTGAGACATAACTTCTGTTAGTTCTTTTGTTTCTCTGTTGAGTTTCTGATTGGTAATCCTGTCTAGTGGTGAGAGTGATGAGTTGAAGTCTCCCGCTATAAGTGTGTGAGGTTTTATGTGAGCTTTGAGTTTTAGTAGCATTTCTTTTAGGAATATGGGTGCCTTTGTATTTGGGGCATAGATGTTCAGAATCGAGACTTTTTGTTGATGGATTTCTCCTGCGATGAATATGAAATGACCGTCTTCATCTCTTTTGATTGATTTTTGTTTGAAGTCTAACTTGTTAGATATTAGGATAGCCACACCTGCTTGCGTCTTGGCTCCATTTGATTGGAAGATCTTTTCCCAGCCCTTTACCTTGAGGTAATGTCTATCTTTGTAGCTTAGGTGTGTTTTTTGTATGCAGCAGAAGGATGAGTTCTATCTTCATATCCATTCTGTTAGCCTGTGTCCTTTTATAGGTGAATTTAGACCATGAATGTTGAGGGAGAGTAAGAACCATTGATTGTTAATGTTTGTTTGTTTTAGATTTGCTTTTGCAGTGGTATTGTGAATTTGTTTGTCCTTCTTTACACTTGGTTCCTAGTGAAGTAGGATTATCTGTTGCCCATGTCTTTGTGAGGGTAGTAACTTCCTTGGGTTGGAGTTTTCCTTCCAAAGCTTTCTGTAGGGCTGGATTTGTAGATATGTATTGTGAAAATCTGACTTTGTCATTAAATATCTTGCTTTCTCCATCTATAGTGATTGAGAGTTTTGGTGGGTATAGCAGCCTGGTCTGGCACCCGTGGACTCTTAGTACTTGTAGGACATCTATCCTGGACCTTCTGGCCTTTAGAGTTTCCATGGAGAAGTCAGGCGTAATTTTGATAGGTCTGCCTTTATATGCTACCTGTCCTTTTTCCTTCACTGCTCTTAATATTTTTCCTTTATTCTGTATGTTAGGTGTTTTGATTATTATATGTCGAGGGGTCTTTTTTCTTTGCTCCAGTCTATTTGGTGTTCGGTATGCTTCTTGTACTTTCATGGGCATGTCCTTCTTCAGATTGGGGAAGTTTTCCTCGATAATTTTGTTGAATATGTTTTTGGCCCCTTTGAGCTAGGCTTCCTCACCTTCCTCTATGCCTATTATTCTTAGGTTTGGCCTTTTCACATTGTGCCACATTTCCTGGATGTTTTGTGTTACGATCTCCTTTGGTTGATGAATCTATTTTCTCTAGTTTATCTTCAGCACCTGAGATTCTCTTTTCCATCTCTTGAATTCTGTTGGTTATGCTTGCGTCTGCAGTTCCTGATTGTTTGCCCAGTTTTTCTATATCCAACAGTCCTTCGGTTTGTGTTTTCTTTATTGGCTCCATTTCCGTTTTTAAGTCTTGAACCTGTTTAATTGTTTTTTCTTGGCTTTCTGTACTTTTTTAAGAATTTTATTCATTTTTTCAATTTTTTGTTTGTTTTATCTTCCATTTCTTGAAGGGATTTTCTCAGATCTTCTTTCAGGGCCTCTATCATTTTTATGATGATAATTTTTAGGTTGTTCTCTTGTGATTCATTTGCTTTGTTGTGTTCTGGTCTAGTTGGTGTAGCTTCCCTAGATTCTGGTGGTGTTATGCTTGTCTTTCTGATGTTAGGTGTTTTCTTGTATTGCTGTCTTCCCATAGCTTCTTCCAGTAGGTGTTAGTGGGGTTTCTCCCTCTCTGTATGGATTTAGGTGAGTCAGAGTTTCGAAGTCTGTAGTTCTGGTTGGTCCAAGCTCTGTAGGCAGGGGCCCGACGATGGGGGTCAAAGTTCAGGCTCCAGCAGAGGCAAGCTGAGGCCTCTTTGGCAGAGGCTAGCCCACAGGATGTTTCCTCAGGGATAGTCGGGTCTAGCTCTAGCCAAGGACTCTAGCCAAGTTCTGGTGTTGGGAGACAAAGGCTAGGCTGATACTCAGGATGTTTCCACACCGATAGGTGGGTCTAGCTGGCACTCTCCAACTGAGTAGGGCCTCTTTAGCAAAGGTCCTGTGATGGGGGTCAAGGATCCTGCCCCACCCCCCTGCGCAGGAACTCAAGGTGGACCCACAGAGATAGGAGGATCTCTGGGAGGGGCCCAAAATTCCAGTAGAAGACCAGTGGTGGTGGTCAGAGACCAGGCAGGTGGAAATTACGGGTGGTCCCATGTGGATAGGCTGGTCTATTGTGCTCAGATAGGTTCCAGGAATTTCCCTGAAGGTGGCTGGATTATTGGCTCCACCCTCTGTCTCAGTGCTCAATCAGAGCTGTGGCACAGTGGGCAGGGTAGGGAAGAGTGTAGAGGGAGGGCAGGCTCTTGGTGGGGATGGGTGGGGGTATATCGGAGCTCCAAGAGCACTCTCGGTGGGGGACAGGGCACAGGGGCAGGGTTTCCCCAGGAGGGTGTAGGGGAGAATCCATAGCCCCAGTGGGATTAGGCCCACACTCACCTGTAGCAGAGGCCTGGTGACAGGGACAAAGGCTGGGCTGATACTCAGGATATTTCCACACTCAAGAAAAACTATTTTTAAATCATGTGTTTAATAAAGGCGCTGCATATAAGAATCTCATATATTATACATATTCATGTTACATTGCATATATTTATATTATCAATAAATGTGAAAATTTGAATAGCAAAAGAAAATTGCCATCTTTCTTCTCAGTGTGTGTGTGTGTGTGTGTGTGTGTGTGTAACAATGAAATTAGAACTATATCTATCACCTTCCACAAAAGTAACTTCAAATGTTCAAAGACCTAAATTCCAAAGTAGAAACTTACCTAGGTGTTGGTAGCACATGCCTTTAATCGCAACACTGAAGAGGTAGAGGCAGGTGGATTTAAAAAAAAAAAAAAAAAAAAAAAAAAAAGAATATGTGGAATGCATTTCTTTCATAATAGAATGTATTAGACTTTCAAAAATGAGCTTTAACCCTATCATTTAAAATTTCATGGATGATAAGTAAGCATTACATTAAGTGAAGTAAAGCAGACTTCAAAAAACAAATGCTAAATGTGTGTGTGTTCTTTGAAAAGGGTGATCTCAAATGAGTGTAACACAGAACAGCAGTACTAAAGGCTGTGGAATACAAAAGGAAAGCAGGCTTCACAGATTTTGGTGTAAAGGTCTGGACGCACCATAAAAGAGGTGCAATAGTAAATGTTAGAGTCCAGTGATGGAGGGAAGGGTTCTAAAACCTTCTGAGCATGACATGGCCATTTCAGTCGCAAATTTATAACAGCTGTGGTTGCACGCACCAGGTCTCCACAAGACTGGACCTCTCAATAGTTAGCAATGGATTGCTTACCCGTCCCTGAGGAGCTATTGGCTATTGGTAGATGTTGGAAGTGGAGAGTCACTATCTTCAATTGCATATCCCAACATGTTTCAATCAATAGTTCCAAACCTATACATACACAAACAAAATAAAACAAAAGTACATGAAAGAGTGATAGGAACTCTTGAGATGGTGGGAGGGATATAAGAGCAGGGATGAGAATAAAAATGTATAGTATACACATATGAAACTGTTAAAGAATGAATTAAAATAAATAAAAATCAAAACTACTTTGAGAGTCACACCAGTAAAATGGCAATTGCCAAGAAAACAACTGACAGCTAATGATGGTGAAGATGTGGTGAAAGAGGGACACCTAGTCACTGCTGTTGGAATAAACCTCTGTGGAAAATCAAAGTGGAGATTTCTCTAAGTAATAAAAATTGATATACATATACCACTTAAGGACATACATCCAAAGGGTCTGTCCACTATGTCAGATTCACCTACACAGCCGTGTCAATTGCTACCCTATTCACAATGGGTAGAAAGTAGAATCAACCTTGATGACTATCACTTGATGAATGGTCATACATAACTGTTTCCAGAACCAAGAAAATTCTATCTTAGGACACTCAGCTATGCCCCCTTGTGAATAACCATCCCTGCTGAGCTCCCTGACTGTTTAGGCCTTCTTGTGGAGGGGTGAAGTATTCAGCTGCTCTCTCTTACCTGTTTTTTGTAATTGTGTATTAATTATATGTGGTCTTGGAGAAGAGTATATAGTTAGCTGAGGTCTAGGGAAGGAGGTTGTCTATGCAGCTACAGAGAAGCCCTCAGGTCTTCTGGGTAAGGCTTTTTAGATGCAACTGCCTGGAGAAGGAGCACCTACACCCTTGTAAGCAACTCCTCCCATATACTCTATGAAGAAGCCCAATAAACTCATTTGTTCCCTCAAAGTGAACTTTGTAATTGTGCCTGTTTGTCTTGGGACCTTAGGAAAATAGGTAGGTGAAGGGGGATGTCCTTGTGTATATGCATTTCTCTTATTGGTTGATAAAGCACTATGGCCAGTAGAGACAGGGAGATAGGGGGGACTAGGGGACGAGGAGAGTTCTGGGAAAGCAAAGGAAGACCACAAGAGAGTTGCCCTGTAAGGACCAGGAAGAAAGAACGAACCAGGTGTTCTCTGGTAAGCCAAGACCACGTGGAAATATTTAGGTTAATAGAAATGGATTAATAATTAAGATAGAGATGGCCAATAAGAAGCCTAAGCCATCAGCCAATAGTTTAATAATTAATGTAATGTCTCTGTGTGTTTATTTAGGGCTGAAGCAGCTGTGGGCTAGGTGGGACCAGGCTAGAAATAACCTCCGCAACTTCTTGGGTTACTTCACTCAAAATACACATTGAAGTTCTATTTTTCAGGTCTCAGGTCTGGTTTAGGCAGCCATATTATCTGTAGTGTCATTGTTGTATGTTCCCTGTCATTTTCTAGGAGGCATTCTCACAGCAGACTCCCTGGCCCTCTGGATTTTTTGTTATTTTGTTTATTTGTTTGTTTTTTAATACTAGATTCTTTATTGCTTTTCTTTCAACAATGAAAGATAAATAAAAGGCACAGTCTTGCTTGGTTTTGTTATCAGATTTGGGGTTTGGTTTTTGTGGGGATTTTTTTTTTGTCCTTTTTACATTTTTACAAATACAAATAAAACATAAAAAACTCTACCTCAAAAAAAAAAAAAAAAAAAAACTAACAGTTCAACAGAAATCCTTAGCTGCATTCTAGACATTAACAGGCTATGTCACAATTTAAAATCCAATGGTAAAAACAGAGGTTTGGAACTGTTTGGTAATTACATATCAAAAGAACAAAGTTCTAAAAACACGTTTTTTCCTGCTAGCCACACCAACGGGGACCCAGTGGCAGTTGCCAAAAGGCAATTTTTCCACACCAGAAAGGAGTTGTGACTCTTGACAGATAATATGGATTTTTCCTGCTTCCAAAATATTTATCAAATCCTGTGTCTCCCAACAAATGTAACACCCATTGTCACTGAGAAGTGAAACGTGCTGCTTTGGGAAATGGCCTTTATACTTCAGTCTGTATCTGCAGCATGAGCAGAAAGGTGAGACTCCCTCCTCTTCTTTCCTTAAAATCCTATTCCTCCTAAACTATAATTCCAGAAAACTGGAAGTGAAGAACTAAAATGTCAGGGGAAGAAAGGGAGAGTGGAGGGCACACACCAGGAACACAAGCGTAATTAAAATTGTACAAACTCGAGCAGTTTATATTTCTGCCCCCTCATCTGTGATGGTCCCTGAGATATAGGTGTATTGTAGATGTAGCAGATGGGGCTGGGCAATCTCATGATCAGTTTTTCTTTGTAGTTTGACCAGCTGTGGTTTTCTGTGACTGTTTCCATCTACTTCAAAGAGAGGCTGCTTTGCTAAGGGGTAAAAGCCACTCTTATCTATGGTTATAAGGATAAATATTTAGAATTTGGTTAGGAAGTATGCTGATCTGGTAAATTGATGGTTGTGGCTTACCTCTAAGATACATGGCCTCACTAGCCATAGGTGATTAACTAAGTTTCCAGTCCCAGACATGATTTCCCTCTTGTTGAGTAGGTCTTGATATCAATTAGAGATATGTTGGTTACCACCAATGTAGGCCCCTGCATGAATTCCCAAGGCACCTTGAGCAAGCCTGAAGCTACTGGCTGGAACTCCTTGCCTTAAGGCTGTTGTTGGTACTCTTCCCATTTTTGACAACACACACCTCGTGGCAACACACACCTCATAGGGAGGAGCTAAGCCTAAAAATCCTGTAATTCTTCCACTGTGCTGTAAGTCAGTATTTAAGCCCGTTCCATCCCCTCAATAAATGCATTCGGCATTTGGCGGTCCGACATTGCCTTTGAACGAATGACCGCTGTCTTGTCTTTATTTCAATCTCTAGGCCTTCGCCCCATTCGTGGAACAGATCGTAGAGCGGGCGCTATACACCAAGATAGCAGTAGCACTATTTCATTACACCCTCATTTATTACAGGGCTGACATTGTTGTGGTTCATGGACATCAGAGCTGGAGAGCTCTTCTGCAGCTTGCCCAACAAGCACACACACACACACACACACACACACACACACACACACACACACACAATCTTTTATGTATATATCACATCTATATCCCATATCTTATATGTTATATGTAGTTTTAGATAAATATAAAATAATAGGTTTTCTTAAAAGCTTTTAAAAACATCCTTAGTGTTGGTGTATTCCTCCCCTCCTCCCTCCCCAATTACAGCACTCCTCCCCACTTTTCCCATCCCCCTACTTCATATCATTTGTATCTCCCTATTTCTCTCTCTAGGGCCTTTCACTTCCATGATCCTTTTTGGCTATCCTGTTTTCTGTGGTTACTCTGGGCTGTGTGCTCTTATCTGAAGATGTGTAACTAGGGTCCTGAGATGAAAAGGAACGTGAATTTGTCTGTCAAGGTCCAGGCAAGCTCACTTGACATGATCTTCTTTAGTTCCACACATTTATTTGAAAATTTAACAATTTTTTCTTTATAACTAAATATGTACCACATTTTCATTATCCATTCATCAGCTGAAGTACAATTAGGTTGTTTCTAGTTATTAAGCCTTGAATTTTTTTATATTGTATTTACTCATTGGAAATTCCATAGACATGTACAATATTTTTATATTAGCAACCCCAAACTACTTCCCTCCAATTACCCCAGGACCACACACCACTTACTCTCAACTTCATGTTTATTATTATTATTATTAATTATTATTATTATTATCAACCCAGTGAGTTCAGTAATGCAGTGATATGTGAGTGAGTGTGAGGTTATCCACTGAAGCACTGGAAACCTATCAGAAATTACATCCCCATAGAAAAGTGACTCCTCCCTCACTCCACAGCCAGCAACTGTCCACAGTCCCTCAGCTGGGCTAGGGTCTTGGGAGTTCCTCCCCATCCATGCTGGCGTTCCACTGGGAAGATCTTGTGCAGGAAGCCACAGCTGCTGTGACCTCACAAGTGCACCAGCCACATCAGGTCCAGAGAACAGAATTCCACAGCCCCCTCCTCGTTTCATGAGTGTTACATTCTTTCTACCCACTCTTTCATGATGCTCCCTGAGCCTTGGGAGCGGGGAGGTTAATGTAGATGACACATATCCCTGAGCACTCACAGTCACTTATTTTCATCACTTTGACCAGTTCTCGTTCATTGACCATGAAAATAGTCTTTGTAAGAAGAAACAGATGCGGAAGTAATCAAGAGAAAATGGCATCTGCTCTACTTGCTTGTTCAAAGTCACACAAGAAGATAGAAAAAATGGTTGAATAGCCATCCTCTATGAACCTCTATGGAATAACAAAGCAAGCAAGGGTTCAATAAGTCTCTAAGTCTTTCTCTCTCTCTCTCTCTCTCTCTCTCTCTCTCTCTCTCTCTCTCTGTGTGTGTGTGTGTGTGTGTATGTGTGGGTGGGTGGGTGGGTGGGTGGTTAGGTTAGGTTTTGTCTAGAAGAACGGTTAAAGTGATTGAGTGAAATAGTGTTCAACATGATAAGAATTAGCTAATGTTGACTTTATGGTAACTGGGCTAATAATAGAAAGTTGGAGAAAGAAAATGTAATTAGTAAAGGTCAAGGAGTCTTGTTTATACCTGAATTATACTTTTTTAACAAACTATTGAACATGTCATTGTAAAATTAATTATCAACATATTCATTATATTAAATATGTTCTTATCTGTATACTTGGAATATTTCAAGATAAATTAAGAAGTTATTACTTTATTAAACTATTCTAAGTTTATAAGGCACATAAGCTTAATTTAATTGTTGTATTGATAAAATACAAATTGGATAACTAGTTTCTCAGTCTTGAAGAATACCCAAAATAAATCTACATAAATGTCCAATGACCCTTCATGAAGTCACATCATTGAATATCTTCCCTCAGCATATTCAGAGGAAGTAGATTTTACTATATGTGTTTTATATATGTACCAGAAAATTATCACAATGGATATATGAATAACATGTTGAAGTGATTTTTTTTTCATGAACCTAATCTTATTAGCTTTTACATTTGTTAGTTTAAATTATTGCATAGTAGCATGACTTTCATTTAAGGCAACTGAGTTAACAGTTAAAATTTATGATGTAACTAGCAATCAACACATACAAATCAGAGGATGTCTACCACACAATTAGTTTGATGTTTAGAGCGTAGAAAAGTAACTTTATTGCTGAGACTCAGTTCTCTGCCTACTGCAACCACATGAAAGGCAATTTTGTATGCTTGAATTTTCTAGTAAATGATCCATATTGTTTCAAGACAATTCACTAAAGTTCCTTTATTATAGTAAGGATCCAATTAACCACAAGTCATAGGGGACAAAATAAAGTTTTAACTCTTGATAATAGGGAAGCTGTTTAGCAGGACTCTCTGGGAACTCGGTGATATCAAATCAAGCTCATTAAAAGTTTTCCGCCACAATCCCCAAAGCATGACTTAATGAGTCTCTGAAAAATTTCTCTCTGAGTAGGAACTTTTGGTCCCACAATTCTCAAAGAGACATATATTTTCCTTTGATTGGTGCTTGACTGCCTTTGTTAGTGAACATCCCTAACCCCATGTGTGTAAAACTTAAAAATTAATTTAAATTTCTGGTTGCTGAAGGAATTGTGTTGGGTGTTAGATTTTTTTGGCATTTTGTTGAATATAAATTAACTTGTTATGTGGGCCTCTACTCATGAATTATCTTTTATGGAAATATTATAACATTTTAATTACTATGTATTTAAAATACAGTCTGAGTCAGGTAATTTGATGATTCAGTACTTTTTGCTCTAGACTGTTTTGACAATTTTTGTGGGTCATATGAATTTTGCAACTAATTTTTCAATTTATAAAATTGCATGAGATTTCTTTATATTTAATATATTTTAATATTATGTCTCATACAGTTTTACACACATATAAACGACAATTAAATCAACTGCTGGATATAGTTCTATAAAAAAAACAAGTAAATATCTAAAAGAGAAAATTAAATGGACTGAGTACAAAACACACAAGATATAAATATTCTATTGTGTAAAAAATTAATGAAAAGTATGTTTTGGATCACAAGCATGTGTATACATGATAGGCAATCTGAAGAAAATTTTAGAAAAACCAAGAGGAAAAAAGTAAATAAGTCCTAAAATTAATTTCTCTTATGAGCATAAGTTAGCATTTATGTTCATAGAGTATACAATAGGAGCAATACTATCATGATTTATTCTTTGGTATATTATTTATAATAGGTACCAAAGAGTTCCCACTCCATTCACTTATAAAAACAGGATTTCAAATATTCTCTATTCTAATGAAAAATTACCTTTTCTTGGCATTAGTGTTTGTCATAAATTATGGGTGAGGAAATTCAAGTGAGAAATTAGTTTTTCAAACTACAGAAACTCATTACTTCATTTGTTTAAAAACATTTTGTCAATTAACTCTCTATATTATGGTATTGTATTCCATGAATTGTCATTAATGTCTTCTATGTTATTGTTTACTGCTCATAATCCACTTTTCCATTATAGTTTTACATTTTCCCACACAGAGATTTTCTTTCTTTTTATTTAAAGTTAAAATAAAATATATCATTTCTCTTTTCTCTTTCTTCCTTTCAATCCCATCCATGCATACCCTGCACTCCCTCTCAAAATTGTTGCATATTTTGTGGATGCGCATAAAGATGGCTGTACTCCATCTTGGCACAAGGACAGAGTTCAAAGCTGTCAGCAAGTCACAAGACCTAAAGGTCAAAGGTGTGGCTACAGAAGAATGTTTCAGCCATCTTAGTCTAAATAACAACAGACCTGAATATGAGGTATGGCTACGCCTGACCTCAAGGCTAGGGAACAAGAAGTTTAGAGCTAAGGTGTGGTTACTGAACCCTTAGAATAAGTGAGGAAGAAAAGTCTGTTTCATATACATATACTGTGTTCCACTTTTTAGTTATAGTATATAAGAGTGGCAAAAAATAAACTCATAGTATTTCAGTATTGACTGATCTGCCCTCCTGGCCTTTACTCTGTCTCTGTATTTTTTGTCTATAGCTAGCCTTTCCCTCATCCACACTCGCCCACTCAGGTATGGACTTGGGGCTTCTCGGCTGGCTCCTATTGCAGCCCCTCAAAGACCACTCCCGACAGTCTTTCTCTGCAGTTGTCTTTGTAACCATTGTGTGTATGTGTGTGTGTGTTTGTGTGTGTGTGTGTGTGTGTGTGTGTGTGTGTGTTGTGTGTGTGTGTGTGTGTGTGTCTGTGTGTGATGCATGTGTGGCTAAATAGATGAATAAAACATGCTCAGGTTGTTTTGTGTTACTTGTATGATTATGATTTATCACTTGGTATTGGGTAAACAATTAGAGGGCATGTTCCTTAGCTGCCTATAGTTCTTTGTCTAATGGTGGAGCCCATGAGATTCCCCCTTCCACATAAGCATATCTGTTGTTATTCTTCTCCAAGTCTTTCTTTGGCAGCCACATTGGTTGTTGAGGTATTATGCTGAAAGCTTCCCTCTCATTCTCAGGATACACAATCTCACAGTAGCTTTCCAGGTCCTCTAGCTTTCCTTCCCCCTCTTCTGTAATACTCCCTTATTCTTAGATGCAGGAGTTGTGTTATGTATGGGTCCCTTAAGGCTGAACACCCCACAATTACTGGTTCTTTGCATTTTTTTATTTAAAATATTTTTCATTTTACATACCAACCCCAGTTCACCCTCTCTCCCCTTCTCTGGCCCTCCACTTCCCCTCCTTCCCACTTCCCACCCACTCCTCAGATGGGAGTCTGCATACCAAGTTGAGGCAGGACCAAGCCCCTCCCCACTGTATCAAGGCAAACAAGGTATCCCACCATACAGAATGGGCTCCAAAAAGTCAGTTTATATTCCCAGGATCTATCCTTATTTCTCTGCCAGCGACCATGTCCCCCAAAAGATCAAGCCACACAACTATCACCCACATTCAGAGGGCCTAGTTTGGTCCCATTCAGTTTCCCCAGCTGTCAGTAGAATCCACGAGCTCCCACTGGGTCTGATCAGCTGTCTCTGTGGTGTTCCTATCATGATCTTGCTCATATGATCCTTCCTTCCTCTCTTCAACTGAACTCCAGGAGCTCATCCCAGTGCTTGGCTGTGGATCACTGCATCTGCTTCTATCAGTTGTGGATGTAGGTTCTAGGATGACAATTAGAATAGACTACAATGAGATAGTCCCTAATCTCATTTTAGGGGAAGGCCAGTTCGGGTACCCTCTCCATGATTGCTAGGAGTCTTAGCTGGGGTCATTTTTGTGAATTCTACATCTGGAAGAGAGCTGATTTCCAATGTATATAGAGAACTCAAAAGACTAGACATTAAAATACCAATGAACCCAGTTTTAAAATGGGGTACAGATCTAAACAGAGAGTTCTCAACAGAAGAAACTCAAATGGTCAAAAGACATTTAAGACACGGTGCAATATCCTTGGCAATCAGGGAAATGGCAACCAAAATGGCTCTGAGATATCATCTTACACCTGACAGAATGGCTAAGATCAAAAACATAAATGTCAATTTATGCTGAAGAGGATGTGATACAAGGGGAACACTCTTCCACTGTTAATGAGAATACAAACTTGTCTAGCCACTTTGGAAATCAGTATGGCAGTTTCTCAGAAAATTGGGAATCAAACTACCTCAAGACCCAGCAATATCACTTTTGGGCATATACCCAAAGAATGTAGTCACACCACAAGGACATTTGCTCAACTATGTTCATTGCAGCATTATTTGTAATAGCCAGAACCTGGAAACAACCTAGATGCCCCTTGCCCAAATAATGGATAAGGAAAATGTGATTCTCTGTCTATTGAATGGTTATTGTTTAGTGTAGTGGCTCCTGTTGAAAAGAGAAACTACTTTGGTGACAGGTTGAGAGCTATACTCACTAGTCATTATAAGGATAGATTTTAGAATGCAGTTAGGAATTATGCTGGCCTAGTAAAGTATGGATAACTATGCTCTTGTCTAAAATCCATGACCTTATTAGCCCCAGGTGGTTAGCTAGGTTTCTAGTATCAGGCACCATTTCCTTCCTATCAAATGGGCCTTGGGTCCAACTATAGAGATGTTAGTTACCACCAAGATATGAGCTTCATTATTGCACTCTTAGGCTATTATGCCACAATGGTCATCATTGTAGTTCATAGCATCACAGCTGGTAGGATTGTTGGTTGCTACCCTCCCTTGGAAACTTGCATAGCATCTTCTTGTATTATGAAAACTGGTCTTCAGAAAGGATGCTTTCAGCTTAGGTCCAGCTCACAGCTTTCCAGACATGGTTTTCAAGTTCATGGTATCTTAGGAATAGAGCCTTACCTTCATCCTATGGGAGGCAACCAGGGAAACATCAATAGCCTATAATATTTATCAGTTTCTTGAACAACTCTGACCAATGATTTGTAAGGGGCCTTCTCATGCATGATGTTATGGGTTTGGTTAGCTAGTCTATGTCTCTTGGGGAGGGGAGAATAGTTGCCAGGCCAAATGGGAATCTTCATTTAAATTCTCTATACATGAATACACATAGAATTACATGTATTGTAAATTACTTAGGTAAATAAGTAATAATATGATTTCTTATTTTTCAGACATCTTTAGTTATTTTACCCCTGTCCTTACTCTTCTGTAGTTGCCTTCCACCCCTAACCTCAATTAAAGTCCTATTTTATACACTTCCCCCTTGTATAACTTCTCTAGTGGTCCCCATCCCACCATGGTCCCTTTTAACTGTCCTGATCTGTTGCTAATCCAAGCTATATACTTACATCAGAATTTTGTGGCTAGGAACCACAGATAACATAGAATATATAGAATATATAATTTGTCTTTTGCATCTGGCTTACCTTACTCTGTGTAATGTCTTCTAATTCCATTCATTCACCCAGATGAGTCCTGGTGAAAAATGGGCAGAACAGGGTAGGGCTGAAAAGTTGCACATTAGATTTTTATGTGGAATAGATTATTTATAGATTACATATACTTTTACATGTATGAATAGATAAAACATGGAATGTAATTTATTTTATGTAACTTATTAAATTCCTATAATCAAGTTTTCATAATTTTAAGTGTGTGGATTTTTTTTCTTCCCTGGTTAAATTGATTCCTCTTTTTATATAGGGTGATGTATTCATCACATAAATGTTATACTTTTATCTACAGATTTGGTATATCTATTTACATGCTTACTTACAAGGCAAAATGTCAAAACTTTTTAATCAAAAGGTTAAATGAAGAGAAAAAGACTAACAGAATAAAGTAGAAAACAAGACCCATCTTCTTGCTGCCCTCAACAACAAACACATCTCACCATCAATAATAAGCATCATATTAAGGTAAAGAATGGGAAAGGTATTCAAAAAAAATGGAACTAAGAAACAAGCAAGTTTAGTGATTTGAATATTTGAACAAAGTATACTTCAAACCCCAAAACAGTCAGAAGATATACGGAAATTCATTACATACTCATTAATAGAATGGTTTACCATAAGAATGTTACAATTAAAAGCACGTACACACCAAACAACATCACAAAAATATTACTGTATAGAAAACCACAGGTGAGACCATATCCCAGCCCACATCTCTAACAGAAGCCTTCTTCCCCACCAGAGGCCAGGCCAGCATCCTGAACCACAGAGATCACATTTAAGATAATAATATCTTAAATATGAGATAAAGATGAGATAAAGATGGTTTCAGATTCTGAGAAGGGACTTTCCTAATCAAATTTTTTTCTATCTTGTTTAATGAGAGAAATGAGACTGGAACTGTGCTATTGACTGACTCGGTAAGTAAAAATTAGCACGATGATAATACAGACAATAGAATGATTATATGTTTGAGCTTATTACTAGAGAAGAAACATCAGTAATGACTTTTTTGAAAATGTGTATGTGTGTCTTGCTTGCAAGTACATCTGAGTGCCTTATATATACCTTGGGGGACAGAAGAGGCCATCAGATGCCCTGAAATTTATAGATGACTGTGAGCTGCCATGTGGGTGCTGGAGTTAAACCTGGGTATTCTGGAAGAGCATCCAGTGCTCTTAACCACTAAACCATTTTTCCAGCCCCGTCATGACTTTTGGATCCAAACAGGCAGTTCTGAAGTTCAGTTACAGCTGTAGCCCATACTGGCATGTGTGATGTTTGATGAGTGGCTGTAATTCACCATAACTTGATGTCCTTGGCTGTAAAGTAGAGCTCAGAACAGAGTTGTGGGATCCATACCAAGTTGTTAGCTGTGGTCTGATATGAACTACTTCAGCAGGAGATGCATGTATCCTTTCAGGATGAGGTCACAAAAGTCAGTCCTGCACTCTCTGTCTCATCCCTAAACAGAAAATGAGAACAATGGCATACTATAAACACCCAGTATACTGTAACCTACAAGGAGAACACCATCGTTCCCAGGTGGGTATTCATAAACTCAAACACTAATGTAACTCTCACAGTGTGTATTGACTGCCTTCTTACCCTCTTCTATTCCTTAATGTTTCCTTAATTGGGGCCTAAAGGAGAGGGATGCTTTGCACTTCATCAAACCATGCATGCCTGCAAAATATTTTAATCCAAGCTACCTAGGATTCTGCACATTTTTATCCTTTTCCTGGAATCTGTGGATGTGGCAACACGTACTTAACTGGATAATGAGGACTCCTCAGATATCATATCTCCTTCCTGCCATTCACTGGGGAAATTCTGGGTCACTCTAAGATCAGTTCCCTCTTCCCCCTCCTCTCTGCCACATAATGCTGAGGATAATGGCTTTACTGCCTGTTTAGTACAGCTCTTCATATTGTGGTGACTCCCAACCATAAAATTATTTTCATTGCTGCTTCCTAACTGTAATTTTTCTACTGTTAGGAACCATAATAAAAACATCCATGTCTTCCAATTGTCTTAAGTGACACCTGTGAAAAGGTTGTTTTACGCCAGAGGGGTTGTGACCCAGAGGTTGAGAAGCACTGCCCTACAGGCTGACCTCCAGTTGCCCAGCTAACAGGTCTCACGATTCCAGGTGGGTGTCCAAGATATTCAGTCTGTTTCCTCATTAGAGAAGTGAGGTTATGACCTTGCTATTTTATGAGATTGGTACGAGGAGGGGTAAAGGGCTTGATGCTGCTTCATGGCAAATAACTCTTTAAAAATCTCAGTGGTAATATATACTTCATTTTTATTATGATTATACAAATGCAGGAAAAGAAAGAAGATGCAATGGAACAGAGAAGAAAGTACAAAAAAGGCCAGAGAGGAGGGGGCCATTAAAAAAGGGTATCATAGAAGCAAGAAAAAAGATGCCAGAAAGGAGGGAGACAATAGAACAGGCCACTCTGAGGCCAAACATTCTGACAAGACATCTGCCATTTCAGCCCATAGCAACCAGTGAGGGTGGAGGCGGAAGGAGGAGCTTGAAAGGGAGGGATGACAGCCGGAATACCCTAGTCGCTTTTGTTTAGCAGTCTCCATAGTCTAATCTGAAAACCCAGGTATCCTATCTAAAAGATATGTGTTTTTCTTGTATAAAGGAAAGGATGGTATCTCATAAAATGAAGTAAAAGAAAAAAGAAAGTTAGTGAAATAAAGAAAAAAAAAGCAAACAATTTTGTATGTGCACAACAAAGGCTGGGGAGCCCTGCAAAGGGATTCCAGAAGGGATTTTTTTGTTTTGTTTTGTTTTGTTTTGCTTTGTTTAGATTTGGTTTGGTTTGGTTTGGTTTTCAAGACAGGGTTTCTTTGTATTGCTTTGGAGCCTGTCTTGGAACTAGCTCTGTAGACCAGGCTGGCCTCGAACTCACAGAATCTGCCTGCCTCTGCCTCCCAAGTGCTGGGATTAAAGGCATGGGCCACCACCTTCCAGCTGAAAGGGTTTTTCTAAACACTGCTCTAGCTCCAGTGAGGAGGGTCATGAATAGCCAGGAATTAATTCTTTTCCTTTCTGTGTTCCTACCCTGCCTGAGCCAGAAAGCAATGTTGGCAGCATAGACTATGACTTCATGTAAAGTGTGTAACAAGTGTTTGAAGAGTGAAATTGAACCAAGTTGATTTGGAACGCAGAATTTTTTTTAATTTATTTATTTTTCTTATTTTACATATCGATCCCAGTTCCCTTTCTCTCCCTCCCTTTCCATCTCCCTCCCTCCCATGCCCCGACCACCCTCCCATCCCAACCACCGCCACTCCACAGGGAGGGTGATGTCTTCCAGGAGGGGTCAACAAAATCTGTCAAGTCATTTGGAGTAGGGACTAGGCCCTCCATCCTGCCTCTAGGTTAAGGGAGTATCTCTCCATGGGGAATGTGCTCCCAAATTCCTTTTGTGCACCAGGGATACATCTTGGTTCCACTGTCAGAAGTCCCTTAGACTGCCCAGGCCTTCTAACTGAGACCCATGTTCAGGGGGTCTGAGTTAATCCAATACTGGATTCCCAGCTATCAGTCTGGGGGCCCATTTTTTCCTCCTTGTTCAGGTCAGAGGTCTCTGTGGGTTTCTGTGGCCTGGTCTTGTCCTCCTTCTCTGCATCTGGATTCCAGTTCGGCACATAGAACTTTTTTAAACTGTGCTAGACATTGGGGACAGATATTCATCAAGGGAAAATGTGATGCTTAATCTTCATTGTCACCTTGACTGGATTTAGAATCACCATGGAAACACATTCTGGGGACGTCTGTGATGGTGTTTCCAGAAAAGTTCAGCTACAGAAAGAAGACCCATCCTGCATGTAGGTGGTGCCATCCACACATGGGCTGAAGTCCCAAACAGTTGAAAGGTACAGTGTGACTTACTGCCTCATGCTTTGGCTGCCATGCATTTTCCACCATGATGGACTGCACTGTCAAACTATGAGCCAAAATAAATGCTTCCAAATAAATAAAAAATAAAATAAAAGCAAAGATCAGCCCCAAAATTGTATGTAGGGGATCATGGAGTTGGCCTGTTCTAGCTACCTTGAGATGCATACTTCATAGGTTTTTCAGGTAAGAGTCCATGGACCCTGCCTGGGGCACTGTGTACCTTTCAGTTCCTGAGAAACTGAGGCACTCCCTCCAACAGTGAAGCACTCAGACACACCCCCCCCCATGTATCTCTGTATTCCCTGGCAGTCAGCAAAACATACAGAAGTTTGGCAGAACAATTACTCTTAGGTGTTGAACTTGTGTACCCTGTACTCTGTGTGACTTGCAAATGTCATTGTATTCTGGCAGCTACTATTGTTTTCTTTCTGTCGACCACCATTGTGTTCTTTTTCTGATAAGGGTATAAAAAGTCAGATTGAAGTCTTGCTGAGACCCCTCCAACCCGACCTCATTTTAATTCCTACCAACCACATAAGGAGAACCTGGTTCAGTAAGTACTTCCTCTTATAATTGTATTTATGGGGGACTTCAGTGTCCCATTCTCAACAGCAGACAGGCCATCTGGTCAAACATTAGGCTAACATTGTAGTTAATGGTTTTATAAATCAAATGGATATAATGGATATCGGTAGAACATTCCACCCAAACAATGAAAAACACACAATCTCCTCAGCAATCCATGGAATTTTCTCCAAAATTGGATACACATTGGAACACAAAGCAAATCTCTACCAGCATAGAAAAATAAGAAAATATCCTGTGTTCTATGTGACCATGCTAGAAGAAAGCTAGCTATCAATAGTAATAGAAAGAAAACAAGCCCATGGAGGCTGAGTAACACACAACTAAACAACAGTTTGTTGTAGAACAACTTAAAAAGAAACATTTTAAATTCCTAGAACTAAATGAAAATAAGAACACAGTATATCAAAATATATGAGACACAATGAAGGCAGTCCTAATGGGAAAGTTTTTAGTGTTAAAGACCAACATCAAGCATTTTAGGAGATCTTAAATTATTAAGTTACGGTTTTAAGGTTCTGGAAAAGCAAGAACATTCAAAACCCCCAAACAGTAGAGGGAAAACATAATCAAAATCAGGGGGTCAATTAACTAAATAGAAATGAAGACAATTATATAAAGATAACAAAGAGATGGTTTTTGAAAGGATAAACAGAATAACAAACCTATACTCAATCAATGAAAAGGAGCAAAAACACAAATTATTAAAATTAGAAATAAAAAGGGAGATGTTGGGCAGATATCAATTAAATTATAAAAGAATATAAGGATATACTTTGGAAATCTCTGTTCAACAAAACTGGAAGCTTTAAAGAAATGGATAAAAGTCTAGATGCATAACATTCCAAAATTAAACCAATGTAAATAAGTGTCGAACAATGAAATTGAAGCTATAGTAAATGATCTCACAACAAATAAAAGCCCATAAATTCATAAAAGAACTAAAACCAATTCTACTCAAATCATCTATAAAATAAAGAATAAAATGTTTCTGAACTCTTTTTATAAAGGTAATACCTATACTTATAAAAATGTTGTTTACAAGTATAATATTGATACCCAAACAAGCTAAAGATATAACAAAAAACACAGATTGATCTCCTCGATAAATCTATATAGATATATTCAATAAAATGCTTCCAAGGAAAATTTAATATCACAGCAAAAGTTATCCATGATGACCAAGTTGGTTTTATTTCAAAGATGTAGGATGGCTCAATTCAATATGCATAAATCAATAAATGATTCGCATCACATAAATAGATTCAAAGACACTACTCACATTATCATATCATTAAATGCTGAAAATTTCAAGAAACAAATCCAATATGCCATCATGATACAAGTCATGGAAAGGCTAGGAATAGAGGAGCAAATCTATAATGCTGTACATGGCAAATATATAGCCAGTGTCATTCTAAGTGAAGAAAAACTCAAACTGTTCCCAACTTATACCAGAAGAACAAGTTAAGGATATACATTACTCTCTCAAATATAATCTAACATAGAGACTTAATTCTTACCTACAGCAATAAGATAGAAAAAAGAAGAAAATAAGAATAAGAATAGGAAGAGAAATCAAAGTTCCGTTATTTGTGTATAGGGTCATTATCTACATAAAAGACTCCAAAAACCACTTAAAGGATATTAGAGCTGAGCAATACTTTCAGTGAAGTGGCATAATACAAAATTAACACCCAGAACCCAGTAAGCAATGTCTTTGCCTGTGTTCTATTTCTGTGGGGAGACACCACAGACATGGCAACTCTTATGAAAGAAAAGATGTAACTGTGTCTTGCTTACAATTTCAGATGTTTAGTCCATTATCATCATGGTGTAGAGCATGGCTGCATGCAGGTAGACATACTGCTGGAGAAGGAGTCGAGAGTTCTACATCAGAATCCACAGGTAGCAGGAAAAGATAGCAAGCCACTGGGTCTGGCTTGGGCTTCTGAAAACTCAGCCCTACCCCTATGGACACTTTCTCCAACAAGGACACATCTCCTAATCCTTCCCAATTAGTTCCACTCCTTAATGACAAAGTATTCAAGTATATGACCCTATAGAAGCCATTCTTATTAAAACTACCACATTCCACTCCCTGGCTCCCATAGACTTGCAGCCATTTCATAATGCAAAAATTCATTCAATCCAACTTTAAAAGCCCCCATAGTTTATAGCAGTCTCAACACTGTTCACATCCCAAAGTTTAGTTTCTTAGACTCATGGCAAACTGTAACCCCTGTAAAGTCAAAATCAAAAAGCAGATCACATACTTCCAACATACCATGGCATATAACATACCATACCATTCCAAAATTGAGGGAAGGGATCATAGTGAAGAAATATTGGACCAAAGCAAGATGCAACACCATCAGTGCAAACTTAAACTCTTCATCTCTGATATCAAAGCACTTTTCAGATCGCCAACTTTCAGCTTTGTTAACTATAACACGCTTCTTTCTTTTACACTGTTTCCACTCCCTATTAGCAGCTCTCCTAGACAGGTAGTACACAGCTCTACCATCTCCAAACTTTTGACATCTCCAAGGCAACCCAGGTTTCACTTTCACCTCTTCACACAATGGTCTCTCTAGGCCTCCATGCAAGAACACCCCTGACACATGCCTGGCCTCAGCAGCTTTCCTTGGTCATTCCATAACGCCTTTCTTCTATCCGTGACTCTAAAGCCACAACCATGTGGTTGCATCTTCCAACTTCTTCTGCTTGTTGGGACTGGAACTTGGCACCCTTGTTACAATACATTTTTATCAGCTTTTTGTTTTCAATGGTTTCCTTCACTGAAGTTTTTATTTAATTCCTTTTCACAAATTGGGAGCTTATCCAAGCGGGATTCTTCCCTGAGATCACCACTCCCTTTGTCCATTTAGCCTTTTCTTTAACTTTTTATCATCTTGAGCACTGAACTTTATTCCATTAAACTTCCTGATGCCCCCTTTCTCCTCAAACTGTACATTTTGTATTTTCCTTTGCTTGGCTTTTTCCTTTTCTGCCTAAGTGGTTCTATTATTAGAACCACTAATTACCATGTGGCACAGTCCATAGGACACTGTTTTGATGGCATCTCTGTCAATACCAGTAAGACAAAAATGGTTAATTCAGCCTTAGGCATGTTTTTTTAGACAAGTGCAAAAAGCAGTACCATTCTTTGCCAAAGTATCAGAAGAATGGTTTCTATGCCACTTACTAATAGTCTTCTCCTCTAAAACCTCTTGACCCAAGCCCTCACATTCTACATTCCCCTCAGCACCACTGCCTTCCATGTTCCTACTAGTATGGCCCATTAAACTCAATTTAAAGTGCCCAGCCAATTTTCTAGTCTCAAGTTCCAAACTCTTTCATATTCCTCCAACAAACAGAATGGTCAGGTCTATTGCAGCAATATTCTACTCCCTGGTACCAACTTCTGTTTTAGCCAGTGTCGTGTTGATGTGAAAAGACACCATAGCCACAGCAACTCTTAGCAAAGAAAGCATTTAACTGGGGCTTGCTTGTAGTTTAAGAAGTTTAGTTCATTGTCATCTTGGTGTAGAGCCTGGCAACATGCAAGCAGATGTGGTGCTGGAAAAGTAGCTGAGAGTTCTACATCTGTATCTTCAGGTAGCAGGAAGAGAGAGACACTAAGTCTTGGTTCAGCTTCTGAAATTTCCAAGACCACCCTCAGTGACACACATTCTCCAACAACAATACACCTCCTAATCCTTCCCAAGTAGAACCACACCTTAATGAGCAAGCACTCAAATATTTGAGTTTTAGAGGCCATATTTATTCAAATCACTATAGACAGACATATTGAAAAAATAAGACAATCCCATTGTACACACACACACACACACACACACACACACACACACACACACCTTAGAATAAACCTAGCCATGAAAACAAGAGAGATTTTTAATGAAAACTTTAAGTCACTGAAGAAAGTTGAGGAAAACAACAGAAGTTAAAAATACTTCCCATAGGACATTCCTCCACTGCTGGTGGGAGTGCAAACTCATACAGCCATTTTGGAGATCAATATGGCAGTTCCTCAGGAAAATGGGAATCAGTCTACTACAGGACCCGGCAATCCCACTCTTAGGTATATACCCAAATGATCCACATCCATGCAACAAAGACATCTGTTCAACTATGTTTGTAGTAGCATTATTTGTAATAGCAAGAACCTGGAAGCAACCTAGATGCCCCACAACTGAAGAATGGATAAAGAAGATGTGGCACATTTACACAATGGAATACTACTCTGTGGGAAAAAAGCAATGGAATCTTAAACTTCTCAGGCAAATGGATGGAACTTGAAGAAACCATCCTGAATGAGGTAACCCAGTCATAAAAAGAAGAACATGGTATGTACTCACTCATATATGGATTTTAGATATAGAGCAAAGGATCACCAGCCTATAATTCACACCACCATAGAAACTAAGATACAAGGAGGAACCTTACAGAGAAACTAGGATACAAGGAGAAATCTAAGAGTTTCATACAAGGTTCCTCACAGAAGGGGAAAGGAACAAGACCTCCTGAACATATTGGAAGGGGGTACAGTGAATGGAGAGGGAGCTAGGAGAAAGAGAAGGAGAGGAGATGAAAGCACATGGGACTAGGAAGATTGAGTCAGGGGAGGAATTGACAAGAGAGAAAAGAGAGAGAGAGATACCATAAAAGAAGGAGCCATTATAGATTTGAAGAGAAAACTGACTCTAGAGAAATGTCCAGAGACCTACAAGACTGACCCTAATTAACAATTTGAGTAACAGTGGAAAGGCTACCATAAATGCCCTTCCCTGATAATGAGATTAATGACTAAAGTATCCACCATCATAGAGCCCTCATCTAGTAACTGATGGAAACAGAAGCAGACACCCACAGCTAAACACTGAGCTGAAGTGGAATCCAGATGTAGAGAGGGAGGACAAGACCAGGCTACAGAAATCCACAGAGACAGCTGACCTGAACAAGGAGGAACAAATGGGTTTCCAGACTGATAGATGGGAAACCAGCATTGGACCAACTCAGGCCCCCTGAACATGGGTCTCAGTTAGAAGGCCTGGGCAGTCTAAGGGACCTCTGACAGTGGAACCAGGATGTATCCCTGGTACACGAAAGGACTTTGGGAGCACATTCCCCATGGAGGAATACTCCCTTAACCTAGAGGCAGGATGGAGGGCCTAGTCCCTACTCCAAATGACTTGACAGATTTTGTTAACCCCTCCTGGAAGGCATCACCCTCCTTGGGGAGGGGATGGAGGGGGGTCATGAGAGGGAGGGAGAGAGGGAGGAAGAGGGAACTGGGATCAATTTGTAAAATAAGAAAAAAAAATGCTTCCCATGGTCACAGATTGGAAAACTGAATCTTACAAAAATGACTATTCTATGAAAAACAACCTATAGATTGCATCCAATCCTATCTAAAATATTGGGACCTTTAGTCCACACAGACATAGAAAAACAAAAAACAAACAAACAAAAAACCACCAAAATATGTGAGAGCCTAAATATTACTGAGTATTAGATAACCAAATTGTTATGTTCTTTCCTGGAAATGCCTATTTCTCCCATTGTCAGCATACCTGCTGTACATATAAAGAATAGAAAATTATTAAGCTGTATAGAAAAATAAAATCATAAAATATTCTGGTAAATGAGTAGAA
The DNA here is from genome assembly GCA_030556225.1 of Cricetiscus sungorus. Lineage (NCBI taxonomy): Eukaryota > Metazoa > Chordata > Mammalia > Rodentia > Cricetidae > Cricetiscus > Cricetiscus sungorus. Next base: position 6,605,373 of record JANBXA010000606.1, on the reverse strand, counting down.
CTGGAAAATTTATAGTAAGTAAAGTCACCCGGTCTCCAAAGCACAAAGGCTTTGTGTTCTCTTTCTTAGCTGGTTTTTAGCCTTGTGTTTTGTTTTCCTTTTTTACCTGGAGTACATCTGGAACTGGGAAACTAAAATGGGGCCATTTGTGGGGTGGGAAGTTAAGGGCATATAGGGGCATAATAGAATATAGCTGAAATAAAAATAAAAGTAGGAATACTCTTATTCCTATGTCCAGAAGGGACAAAGGCAACAGTAACAATAAAAATTACGATCTTGTATCCTTGATGAACACTGGTAGAGAAAAATTCTCAATAAAATACTTGTAAACAAAATTTAAGAACACATCAAAAGCTTATTCACTATGAAGGTGGCTTCATTCAAAGGATATGAGAACAGTCTGGCATATGAAGATGTATAAATATCACATAAATGGACTCAAGAACAGAAATCACCTGATCTTCTTGAGAGATAAAGGAAATTCTTGTGACAAAATCTAATACCTCTTCTCAATAACCCCCACCCAAAAAGAAGAAAATAAATATAACATAATAAACAAAACTATATATGGCAAACGTGTTGTGGTGGTTTGAATGAGAATGATCCCCACAGGCTCACAGACTTATATACTTGGTCACTGGGGAGTAGCACTGTTTGAAAAGATCATGAGGTGCAGCCCTGTGTACTATGGTACATTGTATGTTAGAAGTATATAATTTGGTTTTTAGCTACATGAGGATTTCAGTTAAGATACTGCAGTAAGTCTCTTAAGAATCTCTGGGCATGGCAGCTTAACAAGACAAAAGCCTAACAAATGGATTCAATGTAAGTTTTAGATGACATTGAGGCCTTCAGAAATGAAAATTCAAATACTTGGTGGAACCTGTGTGTTTTTATGGGTGGTCATGCATAAGTTGGAGTGGAGAACAGTGTGAAGGATCTGATGGCCATAAGCTGTGGGAGGGAGGGAGTAAGAATGACTCCCCCTGCCTCACAGATTTAAATGCTTGGTCAACTGGAAGTGGCATTGTATGAAAGGACTAGGAGGTGTGGCCTTATTAGAGAAAGTGTGTCACTGTGAGTAGGCTTTGAAATTTCAAACAGCTCATTCCAAGCCCAGAGTCTCTCTTTTCCTGCTGCCTGTGAATCCAGATGTAGAACTCTCAGCTGCTCTCCAACACTATAGGCCAGGCTTCCCACCATGATGACAATAAACTATACCTCTGAAACTATAAGCAAACTTCAGCTAAATAATTTCTTTTATAAGAGTCATCGTGGTTATGGTATCTCTTCACAGCAATATTAACATTAAGTAAGACACCTGCAGTCACCATTATGCAAAATGAGGGAAATGTAAGTCATCCACACAAAATGATTTATCTACATTTCTCCATACTTCTAGAACAAGACAAGAAAATCAAATAAAAAGAACAAAATAATGGCAAAGGAAGAAATCAAAGCACACTTGTTTGCTTCTGTGCACATGAGACCCTAAACTTTAGGGCTTAAAGGCTCCAGAAAAATTTTAAAAGCTGATAAATATTTTCAGCAAAGCAGAAGAATACCAAGGTGATATACAGTAATCAGTAGCCTTTATGCCAATACTGATTGCATTCACCATAACTTTCCAAGTCATAAAACACTTTGGAATAAATAAACAACAACCATAAAATACTCCCCCAGAGTGAAATTTTAAGACACTAGAGAGTGAGAAGACCTCCCACGTTTATGGAGCATCAGAGTCAATATTGTGAAAATTACCATGACATCAAGTGCAACCTGCATTTCTAATATATAACCCATCGAGATGCCAATGAAATTCTTTACAGAAATAACAAAAAGAATCTGACAAATAATTCCAAAACAAAATGAATAAAACTGAAGGTATCACCAAACCTGATTTCAAGATATATTCTAGACCAAGGCTGACAAAAACCACCTTACCCTGACACAATAGACATGTAGATCAATGTAATAAAATAGACTTCAAACTCATATACCTGGATTCAAACTCATATACCTGGATACACATGATTTTTCACACAGATGACTAAACCATAATTTGGAGAAACGGCATCCTCTTCATCCAAAATGCTGGAAAAACTTAATAGCCACATGAAACTAGATCTGTATCTCTCACCTTGTACCAAAAAATGTCAAGTCAAAATGTATCAACGTTCATATAAAACCTAAAAGCCTGAATTTTTTTGGAAGAACAAATATGAAAATACTTTAAAGCATATTCATGGGAAAGAACTTTATAAAAAGGACTCCAATTTCTCATGAAATTGTGCTCATAAATGATAAGTGATATTGCATAAAATTAGAAAATTATAAATGTAGCTAGCATAAAAAATAAAAGGACCCAGAAACAGATATTGGGGTTCAAGCTTTAAGCTAAAGATCAGAAAAGCAAAGCAACTGGCCACTAGCTCGTACCTCTAGCTCAGGCTGAAAGGGTTGATTCTGTTTCCATGAGATCTCAGCAAGCCTTAGATTATAACCTCTCCTCAGTGTGGCTGGAGAATCGATCCTTCCTATCTTCAATGTAGCTGGAAAATGAATGCCAGCTCTGAGACCCTGTTCCTGTCCTAAATACCTCTCATGAGCCCTGGGATTAAATATATGTGGTCCCAAGTGCTAGGATCATCCTTGTGTGAGCTGTTTCTCTTAGCACTGGATCAATTTCATGTAGTCAATGTGGCCTTGAACTAACAGAGATCCATCTACCTCTTAATACTGAGTCCTGGGATTAAAAGTGTATGCCTGGCTTCTATGGCTTGTGGCTGACTTTGCTTTCAGATTCCTTAGGCAAGCTTTAATAAACATAAATAATATATCACCACATATATATTCAAAGAAAAACAATTTATTGAGTGAAAAGACAGCTAAGGTAGAAGAAACTTATTGCTAACAAGACATTCAATAGAGAATTACTATCTAAATTGAACTAAATACCAATAAGGCTGGTGACTCAATCAATAATGGGCATTTGAAATGAACAGAGATTTCTCAAATGATGTAGAAATGGCTAGTCAGGATGTGAAAATATGCTATATTACTAGCCACCAGAGTGATGCAAATGACCTTCACCTTGACATCGCTCCTACCCCAGTTAAAAGGGCAAACATCATGAACATAAATAACAGTGAATAACAAGAGGATGCAGAGAAGAGAAAACTTTTGGATGCTGTTAGAAATAATGTAAATTCATGTGTCCTGAGACATCTTATAATCCACATCTCAAAGGTGGAAATAAAGAACATTGAAAAACTGAAGAAAAAGTTTTAAATATGAAAACCAAAATAATGAACACGTAAAGTATTCCCAACTTCTCTGACAGAGAAGAAACTTCACAATAATGAAAGAAAATAAAAATTAAATCCTGCCAACAGAGAATATGATGCCTAGAAATTTATTTTTTAGAGATTAAAGTTGGATAAATCTGTTATCCAAACAAAGTCTTATGACAGGTACCTCTCTATCAGATCTGTCCTATAAAAATGTTCACATTCATCAGACTTAAAGACATGTCAAACAAAGAAAAGCACAGAAATGCACAAAATGCATTAATAGACAAGAGCAGAATGTTGTAATATTTCAAACATTGGTCATGCACCAGTCATATCTTTGCTATAAAGAAAACAATCCCCAATAATAACTACTTTAATATGTTAAGAGATAAACATTATAAGATTTAAAATACCAGAAATTCAAAATATCAGGAAGAATAATTTCTATATTTGATCATTTGTGGCTTTTTGTAATGATCTCATATCTGCTGTCAACAGAAGTCATTTTGATGAGTGTGAGAACTATGCTTACCTGTGGGTATAAGTATAATTATTTACAATGTAGTTAGAAATGGTACTAGTTTAGGACAGTGGCAGGAGAAGGTCCTCTCTAGGTTCTGTGGCATCACCAGCCACAGATTGTGGGCTATATTTGCAATGCCACCATAATTTCCCTTTGCTAAGTGGGCCTTAAATGCAATTAGGTAACTTTTGGTTAACCCCAGGGTGCTAGTGTCACTATTGTACCTTTCAAAATATCTTGCCTTGGTGGTCATTACAGTGGTTTGTAGGATTGCAATTTTCAGTTGCTTTTCTCCCTCAGTAATTTTCATAGTTCCTTCTGATATTATGACAGCTAGTCCCTAGAGAGGGGCTTCCAGGTCTGATCTGGATCAAGTCCTCCAAGTTCTAATTGCAGAGCATGTGGTAGTTCCAACATTATGGTATTAACATCTTTTTTCTGGTAGGCACCAAGGACAATGGCATTAGCTGATTATGTTATGGGAGTCTCTTGGACTCCCTGAGAAATTTCCATGACTGCCAGGGACTTTTTGTTATAGTCTATGGATTTGAGGGAAAATGTTGATTCTAAGCAGTGGTGTGTGTGTGTGTGTGTGTGTGTGTGTGTGTGTGTGTGTGTGTGTGTGTGTTCATGAACTTACATGTATGCAATTTTAGACAAATACAGAATAATTTCTCAAACAACTTTAGCATTATTCCTCTTCCTTCCTTCACGCTCTGTTGCCCTCACTCTCCCTTCTTTACTCACACCATCACACCTCCCATCTTTTCCCATTTTCCATGTCAAAGCCACTGTGTCCCACTATCCCTCTCTCTAGGGCTTCTGCCCTTTCCCCTCCAGCCATACCCACTTTTCTACTTTTCTGGTTTCTTTGTCTACTCCAGTATAACTACTCACATTTAAATATTTGAAGCTAAGATCCATAAAAAAGAAAGAACATAAAGTGTTAACTTTATGAATCTGGGTGACCCTATTTAGTGTACTGTTTCTAGTTCTATCCGTGTACCTGCAACTTTTATTATTTTACTTTCATTTACAGTTGACTAGTACTCCGTTGTGTAGATTGCCACATTTCCATTATCTGTTCATCAGTTCTCTTTTGTATGTGTTTTATCTCTCTGTTCATGCTAAGCTTCAACTATTTTTGAAATAGCTCTTTACATTCAAAAGATATGTAATAGCTCTGTATATAATTACTTTAAGTATAAATAAATTACATTTATCAATTAAAAGCAACAGAATGATTGGAGGTACACATTAAAATATTTCACTGTATTTACTTAAAAGAAGCATGCTTGATAAGAGTGTATGGGGGATTTTACAACTGTCAGCAGCAAGAGCAAAAGTTGAAGACCCAGGGTGGGGGGACAGGGTCTGACACACTGTAAAGTCTGTAAGTCCACAGAAATGCCACAACTCACAACACAATGAGGCAAGCCCTCAAACAGTAAATAAGAAAAAGTAATCAAATCGGGAAACAAATGTAAAAAACAGAAACAAAAATGTATAGCACAAATTCTACTTGCTATTGACAATAAAAACTCAGAGACATATATTGAGATTAAAACTGAAAATCAGAGATGCAAAGAGGCTGGCCATTAGAGAGTTCTCACCTCTACCAATGCACCGACCAAAAGGGTGATCCTGTCCTCAGACTGCATCTGTGTCCACCATACCTCCTACTGTCTCCTGTCTCCTACCACCTTATATTCCTCCTTAGTGCTGGGATTAAAGGCAGAGATCCCAAGTGCTGAGATCACTTTTGTGTGGGCTGTTTCTCTTTTAGACTGGATCAATTTTGTGTAGCCAGGGTGGCCTTAAATCAACAGAGATCCATCTGCCTGCCTCTGTCCCCCAAGTGCTGGGATTAAACGTGCATACCACCACTGTCTGGCCTCTATGGCTATGTGGCTAGCTTTGCACTTTTATCTTCATGGAAGCTTTATTAGGTCATAAACAAAATATCATCACAGACTGCAAAGAATTAATGAAGATATATTTGTTTGAAGAGATTAAATTAAGAAATTAACAAATCTTTAGCCAAGTTAACCAAAGGAAGGGAATGAAAGCCCTGGTTAATAAATTATAGAAAAGGGAAACAGGAAACAATGAAATTTAGAAAATAACAAGGGCATATCTTAAAAACCTATCTTACACTAAGCTGAAAACTTAAAGGAAATGGAGGAATTTCTAGATGCATATAATATACTGAAACGAAACCTAGATTAAAAACAAAACAATAACCTTTCCCAATGTATTAGTCAGAGTTCTCTAGAGTAACAGAACTTCTAGAATGAGTTTCTAAGTGCATACATAGAAAGGGGATTTATTAGAATGATTTATAGGCTATGGGCCAGCTAATCTAACAGAGTGGAAACTCCAAAAATCCAGTGGTTTCTCAGTTCATGAGGCTAGATGTCTCAGTTGATGTTCACTATAAACTGAAATCCCAGATGTGGGCTCTAATGTCAGTGAAGTAGTGGGCTTGCTACAAGGTGAGAGTAAGCAGGCGAAGAACAAAATGTCCTTCTTCCATGTCCTTATACAGGCTTCCAGGAGAAGGTGTGGCCCAGATTAGACTTGGATTAAAGATAGGGAGTCAAGGTATGCCTTCTTATCCCAAAGATTTGGATTAGAAGTAGATCTTCTCATTTCAAATTAATCAGAAATCCTTTATAGGTGTGCCCTCTATTTTGAGGTTTTAGTTAATTCTAGATATAATCGATTTTGCAACCAAGAATAGCCATTGTAAGGATTCAGGCATTAGGCTGGCCTGCCCTTGTCACCTGGCAGAATGCACTCAGGCAGTACTCTGGTCAACCCAAGGTTCTAGTCTGCAGGCAGGTGTAAAGGACCCCTTTAAAAGTCAGACCCCTGCCCTCTTACGCACTCTTTTGCTCTCTCTCTTTCCTGCTTTCGGTGGGTCACCAGCTACACCCCTCTTCTCTCTCCTCTCTCTTCCCCTCTCTTTTCTGTTCCCAGTGCCTCTAGGTCTCTTTCCTTCTCCCTCACTCTCCTTTCTAAATAAACTCATCATTTATCTCTATCTGCCTGGCGTGTTATTCCCTGCCGCCTCGGTCACCCTCACCTGCTATGGAACCTGCAATGTTTTCCCACCTGATCCCTTACCTTGGAACCCCACTCACTTGGGACCCTCACCTGGGACCACTCACCCTCCACCCCCCTTTTCCAGCCTTTTATTCTTATAACTGTAATGAAAGAACAACAGCCATTACACCCAACTAAAAATAAAAAAAACAAGGGCCAGAGAGATTGACTATAGAATTATACAAGAACTTCAAAGAACAACTAATAACAATATACTCAAATTAATCAATGAAAAGGAAAAGAAAGGAAGTTTTTGAAATACTTTTTATGAAATTAATGTTACCGTGATACCAAATCAAATAGAGATACTGCAACCAAGAGAAAATTACAGACCAAATTCCTGATGAACATATGTGCAATATTTTTCAATATATACAAACCAAATTCAATTATGACATCAATAATTTCATTATTCATGACTAAGTTGAATTTATTTTAGTGATGGGTCAACATACATAAATCATTAGAGATAATTCATCACAAAAGTAGACTCAGAGATAGAAAAAACATGGTCATCTCAGTAGATATAGAAAACATCTTTGACAAAATCTAGAATCCCTTCATGGTAAATGTCATGGAAAGAATAGAGATGGAGGCAACACAAACTTTATGTACAACAATTTTATTGGCAACGTCATACCAAATGGAGAAAAATATCAAAATATCTCCATTTGGATCAGAAACAAGAGTGTCCACTCTTTCTATTTCAATTTAATATATTCCTTAAAGTCTTACCTAGAGCAATAACACAAGAGAAAGGAATAAAAAGAATACAGCTGCAAAAGAAGAAAGAGTTCCCACCAACACTTAGAGCTAAACACACCTTAAGAAAAGTTGTAGGGCACAAAATTAACATGCAAATCAATAACTTTCATGACAAACATACAGATAGAGAATGAGACAATCCTATTCACAACACACACACACACACACACACACACACACACACACACACACACACACACACCCGGGAATAAATCTAACCAAAAAAGGAAAGACCTTTATAAAGAAAATTTTAAGATTTTCAGTAAAGAAGATAACAGAAGATGGAAGAGTTCTTGTAAAACTGGCAATATCACTGAAAGCAATTTTATCAGCTTTGGACCAACTCAGACCCCCTGAACATGGGTCTCAGAAGGCCTGGGCAGTGTAAGGTACCTCTGACAGTGGAGCCAAGATGTATCCCTGGTGCACGAAAGGACTTTGGGAGCACATTCCCCATGGAGGGATACTCCCTTAACCTAGAGGCAGGATGGAGGGCCTAGTCCCTACTCCAAATGACCTGACAGATTTAGATGACCCCTCCAGGAAGGCATCACCCTACATGTGAAGGGGGGGAGATGAGATGGGAGGGTGGTTGTGGGGCATGGGAGGGTGGAAGAGAGGGAGGGAGGGATGGAGAGGGAACTGGGATTGAACTGGGATTGATATGTAAAATAAGAAAAATAAGTAATATGTAAAAATTTTAAAAAAGCAATTTACAGATTCCATGCAATCTTAAAAAATAAAAAATAAAAAAAGTTATCTAAAAATGTGTACAGAGGCCCAGAAAATCTAGGCAAACAATCCTGGACAAAAAGAATTTTGCAGGAGATATCACCATGCTTGATTTCAAATTATACTACAATGAGCCATGGTAATAAAACAATGTGATACAAGTACAAAAACAGACACATACATAAGTCAATGAAATAGGGATGTGCGAATGACTCTTGTAAACATACTTTTAAGCCTGCTATCCTGAATGATTTTCTTCTTCAGCACTTTCTCTTTTTTTTAGAAAGAAAAAAATTATCCTTTATTAGTGAATTGAATCCAAAGAAAAGAAACTGTGTGAGAGCATTAATAAACAGTCAAAACTTTGAATGATATATTATTTTTCAAATAGTGCTTCTTCTATTACTGATATTATAATTCATGGCAGCATCTCGAGAGAAACAGAGTTAGTCTAGAAGTTTGCACTGTCCCTATGACATAATTTTGAATAAATGTGAAGAAAACAGAGTTCTCACTATGTCAAGCAATAGTCAGTTTCTATGTATGTATCATGGCAAACATAGTGCTCAATTCAAATTATTATTTAAAATCAATAACACATGTAATGACTAGACCTACTGGTGAGAAAAAGTTCCTTCTTGTAGATGTTTATTAGAACAAGGATGATTCAACCACATGCAAGCTTTTCTCTGGTAAACATTTTTACCAGTTATCAAGTTATGGGTACTTATAGCTCTTTCTTGTTTGATAAGTTCAGCCACCACCCTCACTAGATACAGCTTAAGAATTTTTGCTCAATCTGTTTTCCACAGCCTTATTTATCCATAGCTATGTGCTTGCTCTGCTGAAGTTGTAATTAAATAATCACATCTTTGTTCTGATATGTGTGTGCACATATGCATTTGTGCACAGATGCACACATGCATGTATATGTATAAATACTTATATATCATGCACAATTGTAGGTAAACACAAAATAATGATTCCCTATGGCTTTTTCAAATACTCTTAGTGTTATTGATCACTCCCCCCTCCCTCTGTATTACCCTGGCTAAAGACCCCTCATTATTTATTTCCTTCTTCATAGTACCTATATGCTGCTATTATCCTCTCTAGGGATCCTCCCTGCCCCCATACCATGGTGCTTCTTACTTTTTTGGCTTCTACGCTGACTCCAATCTATATACACACATGTGAAATTCTCAGTGAAACATATTTCATCAAAACAAGAAACCAACTTAAGACATCTACATTTTGGAACTAGAGCAATTACCAGTAATCAAGAAATATCTAGACTCAGTTTTCTGATCTATGACCTCTAGTTCAAGAAAATACAAACTTTCTTGTATTCTGAATTAAACATTTAATAAATGTATAGTGTTTTCTGCTTCTTGAATGAACCTCTTTTGTTCATGTTAATTTACTTCATTTCTTGATTCTATTATATTTTGCATTCTACTATTCACTTTATAATTTTTTTTCTTTTCACTATTAGATTTTAGGGAGTTAGTAAATACTTGCTTAATATGCCTCAAGTCCTGTGGCTGGTCCCAGAATTGCATAAATTCAGGCAAGGTGACATATCTCTGTGATACAGTACTTGGAAGATAGATATGGGAGAGTAAGAAGTTCACGCTCTTTCTCTGCTTAAAATTTCTCCATTTTGTGAAAACCACCTACTTAATGTTAGACTGGTATATTCTAAATGCTCCCTGTAGTGATATATTATTTATAATTTATTAAACCTTGCCTGAGGATTCAGAAAGCAAAGTAAGCCACGAGCCATAGAAGCCAGGCACATGCCTTTAATCCCAGCAGCCAGAAAGTAGGAGGTGATGATACACACCTTTAAGCCTAGGCCTCAGGATTATGAGGTAGATGGATCTCAGTTGAGTCCAAGGCCACCCAGATCTACACAAGATTGATCCAGTCCTAAAGAGAAACATCTCACACAAAGATGATCTCAGCACCTGGGATTACACACCTTTAATCCCGGCACTAGATGGGTATAAAAGATAGGAACAGGGTCTTCAACAGTCAGTATCATGGATTCATTCTCCAGCTATGCTGAGGAGAGGAAGCAGGATGAGCCCATTCAGCCTGAGGTAGTGGTGAGAGCTAGAGGCCCCCTACTTAGCTTTTCTGATCTTCAGCTAGAAGTTTGAACCCCAAATCAGTCTCTGGGTCTTTTATTTACCATGCAACAGTTCCCCTTGATCTATGATATTATTGTTTTATTATTATAGAAACTGTCAAATTGCTACCATGTTGGAAGATTGTCACTTATATTTAGCCTCTGAATCAATTATGCCTTATTCCTCTTTAGGTGAAAACTGTTTCTGTGTAGACGCTGTGTACCCTCTGTGTTTATCATTTGTTCTTTAATTCAAACATGCACTCTCTGGATTTCTTCTTTATGTCCAAGGGGAAAGATAAGTTCTGATATATGAAGATCCTCCTGGCACATTTCTTAAACAATTTACTTCTTCGAAGGTTTCTGTTTTCTCAGAAGGTGCACGAGGTCTTCACTTTGAACAGATAAGTGACCTGGGTCCATTCTCATTTCTGACATAGTCTCCATTTGAAGGCTCACGGCCAGGCTACTGGACCAGCTTCTGGGCATCTTCTCCACTTTTGTGGAATAGGCTACAAGACAAAGGGAGCATCAATCGTTTCATCTTTTTGACCCAAATCTCTGAACTTTAAAAATCACTGAATGGCAAATACAAGAAGAAAATGTTACTTGGTAAACACCTTTATGGCTTAATGTCTGATCTATTTTGGAGAAATTGGATTAAAATTGAGTGCACTAAATTCAACCCAGATAAGGACTCATCTTTGCTTGGTCTGAAGACCATGGAGTCTGTTGCAGGCCACCCCAGCCCCTTCTTATCTCCACATGTCTGTGAATCCTCTTAGTTTCAGCTGTCCAGGATCTGTAAGGTTATTTGCTTGTGAGTTTCAGGATCCTCCTTCTTCCCTTCAGGAGGAAGTGCCTCAATTCCAAAACAATCATTGCCTAGCACCCTGTAACCTATCTCTGCCTCTCTACTCCTGTTTAACCCTTTACACTCTAGTAGCCCCTCCTCCCTCAGTTTTTGTGTTACCTATATTCCATTACCTCCCCTCATATTGCTTTGGGTTTTGTTACTATGATAAAACACCACACCAAAAGCAACTTGTGGAGGAAAGAGTTTATTTCAGCTTACAGTGCATGTCCCATTCTATCACTGAAGGAAGTTAGGGCAAGAATTTGAGTCAGGAACTTAAGCAGAAGCCATAGAGGGACGCTGACTGCTTCCCGGCCTTCTCCTTGTGGTTTGCTGAGCCTGTTTTCTATATGACCCAAGATGACCTTCTCTTGCTTGCATCAGGTTGACAGACTACTAACCATCACACCCTTCTCTAAGGCATTCTACACACTATGGGCCCCTTGATAGTTTCTTGGCTTCTCTAGACACTTCAAGACAAATGTGTGAATTCAAAGAGTCATTTCTGGGATCCACATAAGAGAGAGAACATGCAATATTTGTTGTTCTGGGCCTAGATTGTTTCGCTAAAGATAATTTTTTCAGTACCATCCATTCACTTCCAAATTTCATAATTTCATTTTTCTTTACAATTGGATTAAATGCTGCTGTGTGTGTGTGTACCATATTATTACCCATTCATCAGTTGTGAACAACTGGAAAATGTTCCTAAAATCCATAGGTTATTAAACAAAAATACTAGTGCCAGATTGTAACACAAATTCTAATAGGTGTTAATAATAACAGCCTAGAGTCAGATATAGGGGTTAATTGTGAACGACCAGAGAAGGAGAGCATCCAGCCTCTAGAGATCTTACCTCTACAAAATCCTCAAACTGAAAACAGGCTGAGTTCCTGTCTCCTCCCACGTATATCCATCACTCTGCCCAGCCATCTCACTTCCTGTCTGTCTGTACAGACCTCCAGACTTCAATGGTTAGCCCTCTGATGTTCAGACAAGCTTTATTTGTTGGAGTATAAACAAGATATTGCCACACCAGATGTGGTGTATCTCCTCATAGTTCTTGCTTGGGAATGTCAAGAATGCCCTGAAAGGGTCCATTGCAGGATCTTCTTGTCTGTTGTGGTTGACCATGAGAACCAGTTGATAAAACCCTATTGCTGAAGACATGGCACACGTTGACTGCAAGAAATAGGGAGATCAAGCTGGACTGACACTGCAAGCTAGCTTTTATGGTGCCAGAGGGTGCTGAGCAGAGTCCTGAATTTAAAAACAAGAAAGAAAGCATCAATTGTCTTACACAGCTGTGAACACTATGGACTCCAATGCTAACTCCCGACCCAAGATGGGCCCCTTGATGCAATAGCACCATAGCTGTTGTTGTGGCGACTAACAGCTCTCTGGCTGTATTTGAGGCCCTTGCCCTAGGGGAAAACTAAGTACTATTGGCTAGTTAAACTGACTTCGTACCAAACTGCTTTCTAAATATCTCTATGTATTCCTATAGACAAATGTTATTCTCTACATTGATTACAAAATTCTCTCTCCAGCTAATAGTGATGAATGCCGAGACTCACAGCTGCTCAAGGTGCTGAGAACAAATAATGGTTGACTGCTCAGCCCTAGACAAAGCCATCCCTTTTAGGGCTCAGAGAACATTACAGAAACAGGGTGGGGGCAGAAAGAATGTAACAACCAGAAGATAGGGCAGAAGTCTGAAAAAGCCATCTTCTGGGAGTGAAGTAGCCATTGAGCCCGTGAACTCACAGCAGATACAGCAGGTATGTTTCCCTTATGTACCTGCACAAGACTGGCACTATCAACAATCAGTAATGAATAGGGGACAAGGTCATGGGGCCCTACCCCACCCTGCTGACTACGGATACATCCTGGGAACTGGGGAGTCATTGTTTTCAGTTGTATCCCAACAGGTTCCAATGAATAACTCCAACCCCACCGTTACCTGGTTGAATCTGATTAAACTCAGTGGGTCACAACACAAAACAAGTATACATGGATGTGGGGAAAAGGAGTTTACAAAGGAAAGGATTGCCACAGTTGGCAGGAAGACAGGAGATGGTAGGGATAGAGTAATTAATATGCCTTACATACATGTATGTAATATCAAAGAATAAACTTAATAAAATTTGTAAAAAGAGTTGATATTGTGGAGATAAGAGTGCTCATGATGGGGGTATTGATACAGCTATTTTAATAGTTTTATACATAAATAAAAATGTATTTATATTACATACATATCCATGCACCAGAAAATTTGACCCTAACTAGAGTAGAGAAATAGAAAATATCCTATGCATTGTTATTGAGCACACTGGAAATGCATCTTGAAGCTCATTTGACCTGGTTGATTTCTGTCTCTTGACTAAAATTATAAAAATGCAAGACTGCTTATAATGTATTATGAAATTAACAAATGATCTAAACATATTTAATAATGTGGCTTAGTGATGATGTAGCCATCCTTTTAAAAGCATATATCCTAAAAATAACACTGGATTTATGGATGGTGGAGCAGCATAGCATTAATTATGATCACTTTTACACAAGACCTGCAAATCTCCCATCTCTAGAGAGGAAACAAGTGAGCATCATAAACTTTTCCAGGCACTCATTTCAGTTATAGCAGCATGAAAAGGATTTCCCTCAATTTTCAATTACTCTAAAATGATTTACTACCTTAATAAATTAAAAATGACTTTGTAGGTCTGAAGAGATGGCTCAGGAGTTAAGAACACTGGCTCTTCCAGAAATCCTGAGTTCAATCCCAGGCACACCATGGCAGCTCACAACTGTCTATAACTATAGTCCCATGGGAACTGACGCCCTCTTCTGGTGTGTAAACATACATGCAGGATGAGATACCTATATGAACAAATTACATAAATAAAAATCTTTTTAAAAATAACTGTGAAATTGAATACTCTTTATGAAATGAGGACTCTCAATTTAGGATAAAGGAGGTATTTTTGTTTTGTTTTTAACAATTTGATTTCCAATTGCATACTTAAAAGGGTTCAATAACAGTACTTCCTGTGAACTGAATTGTTGCTTTAGTTCAATTATTAAGCAAAATCTTGCCAGATCTGTTTTCTTAGCAGACTTCTTTGTCTCTGCTGAATTAGGAAAAAAATGAATTAACAAAATGACCATTCTCAGAGGATGAAGTAAAAACATGTAGTAAACACATGAAAACGATGTCCAACCTCACTGGCCATCAGAGAAATGCAAACTAAAACTACACTGAGATTTCATCACATACAAGTCAGGAAGGCACCTATTAAGAGAACAAAAGAAATGGCTAGAGAGATGGCTCAGTCCTGAGTTCATTCCCAGCAACCACGTGGTGGCTCACAGCCATCTATAAAACGTTATATGACTGTAGGCATGTTTGCAAATAGGGCACTCATATACCTAAATCAATGAAAGGAAAGGAAAATGACAAGAGCTAGTTAGGATATAGATATAGGGACTTTACACTCTACTTGTGAGAGTGTAGTGTCAGCTAGTCTAGCCACTATGTCCGTCAGCGTGGAAGCTCATCAAAACGCTAAAAATTGTACTACAGTATGACTTAGCTCTTATCCTGGGTATTTACATGAATGATTAAGCTATCACAGAGGTGCCTGAACCTTGGTGTTTACCATAGCACTATGCACTATGCACAATAAAACCAACCTTGGTGTCTAGTAGCAAAGCCACAGGTCATGAAAATGTGGTATACACATAAGAGAGATTGTTGTCATTCTTAAAGAAGAATGAAATCGTGTCATTTTTTTGGGAAAATGGACACAACTGGAAATAATCATATTAAATGAATTCAGCCAGGTTCAGAAAGACAAACATCACATTTTCTCTCTACTGTGGCTCCTAGGATTTACACACACACACACACACACACACACACACACACACACACACACAAATCTTATGCGTATAGATGACATAAAATTGGAAGGAAACTGTCTAAGGAAGCAAAGGTGCCTTGTGTGAGTGGGAGCAAGAGCAGGAAGGCTAGTGTGGCGTGAGGGGTGGGCATGAGGCGAATGATGGGGGATGCCCTTCTGTATATATGTTTCTCTTATTGGTTGATGAATAAAACACTATTTGGCCAATAGAGGCAGAAAGATGAGATGAGGAGAATTCTAGGAAAGGTAGTCAGAGAGGCACTGAGCAAAGAGACACCATGTAGCTGAGGAAGGAGTAACATGCCGAGACCCTTCTTCAGTATGATAAGATCATGTGGACATACATAGATTTATAGAAATGGGTTAATAACTAAGACAGAGCAAACCAATAAGAAGCCCTAACCATAGGCCAACAGTTTATAAATTAATACAGTGCCCATGTGTTTATTTGGGGCAAAGCAGCTGTGGGACCAGGCAGAAAAGAAAACTCCAGTTACAAGGGTGAGCATGGGAGTGGGCATGAGGGGTGGACATGAAGTGCATCATACACTTGCTTGAAAATAGTCCCATGTTACCCATCTAAAGTTTATAAAAATCTTTACTTATTTGTATTTTTAATAAATGATATTAATTGGGAAGCTACTTCATAGAAGAGAAAAATGGATGCATTAGAATTCCAAGTCTACAGTGACTCATTGAGTGAGTACATGAACTGCCTCCTATTGTTTGGCACCATTCCAAATATTGCTAAGTCAAACTCCAGAGAAATGAGGGACATAAGAATTTTGGTGACGAAACGCCTAGTCAACAGTTATCCTCGAGCTGTTAATTAAAGGCAAAGCAGCTGAAGAGAAGAGGGCCTGTTCTCTGATTGCTATCTGGCATTGTGAGTGAAGGGTCTGCTTTCAGCCTGGGCCAGTTTAATTGATACCCTCTGGATTCTTAGTCATTGTTCCTATGAGAAATCTCAGGCTTGTTATGATGTCATTTTCTAAGTTATTTAAACTTTCCTTTCCTTGGATGCCTGGTGCTGCGTGCTCCGACTTTGTCTAGTGATCAAATGAGAAGCAAATGGCTCAGGTAAGTGGCCATCTTCACAGGTTTGGAGAGACAGGGGGAGAGAGAGAGAGAGAGAGAGAGAGAGAGAGAGAGAGAGAGAGAGAGAGAGAGAGAGAGAGAGAGAGAGAGAGAGAGAGAGAGAGAGAGAGAGAGAGAGAGAGAGAGAGAGAGAGAGAGAGAGAGAGAGAGAGAGAGAGAGACTAGTAAGAGAACATAAAAAGGGAAATCCAGACAAAAACTTTTACCACCTCTCTAGTTTCTAAAATACCTCCTTTGAAGGCTGTCATACCTGTTTTGGTTTAATTAACATTCCTCTTTCTAGCTATCTTATACTTATAAGTCATCATTTTCCACTTTCATCTAGAAAACAAGAAGAGTCACACATCTATCTTGGTTCATGTCTAGGTAGAAACATGGTTAAGGGAGATTACCCATTTGAGATCACTCAAATAACTTGGACTTTTTCAAGTGACACAAACTTTCTTTAAGAGTGACACACAGGGACATCAAGGAGCTAAGAATATAATTGCATTGCAGAGGGCTTGGAAGTGAGGTCTTTTCTGGTTCTGTAATAAAAACCCTCACCTTATAAAGACTGGGTCAGAAACAAACAAAACATACTCAGGAGTCAAAGATAAATTGTCAAAAGCCTAGTTCTCAAACACAGAAATAGATTTCTGGCTCACTCAGAGATTCATCTCTGATAGGAGTCAAATATTTACAGTCAGCAGTAGACTATAACATCAGAAAGATGGGAAAGATCACAGATTTCCTGTTGCTTTATGTACCAAATGAAGCATCTGCCTACTACGCAGTGTACTGGACATAGGATGGATTACCTTGCAGGCATTGCAATCCTGACTGAAAGCTGGCTATAATGAGGGAAGATTTTATTTGCTGCTTTTGATGACTCATTCAGGACAAACCATGAAAGAGGTCTGGAGAACAGGCATATTCCCATTTTATATATATAAACATATCCATTATGTTGAGTTTGGTCAGGTGTCATCATTCATACCAAATTTAAACCACAGGCTTGTTGTACTCCATTGAGTTAGAAGAAAGCAAATAATCTGCACATTTTTATTCCCTCTCATTGTTGATGTCAGCTTCCTTTCTGTTGTCAAGGTCTCTGTCAGACTCAGCTTAGTCCTTTGTATGACATAAGTTCAGAGAGAAGAACAAGGTAAATACATCTTCAGGCATTTGTTCTCTTACTCAAGAGTGCCAAGTTTGGAGTGAAAATGATTGCCTATAGCATCATTAAACTCTAGAAGTGATCACTTGACTGGCTAATGGCTGTGGGTAAAAAGACCACTTAAAGAAGACTACATCCTCAAACATAACACATTTGAAGATGTATAAACATGGAATAATAACCCAGGACATCAACATGACTTACAGGAGAAAGACAAAGGTGGATCCTGAGAACAGAGCAATGGGAATTCCTCTTGGACAGATTTAGAGTACCATAAAGAAGTGAAAAGTGTCTACATGACCACTATTGAGTAGCAGAGTCTAGTTTTGTTAGGTTTCAAGGCATAAAATACATAGTTAATAGCATTCAACTAAGTAAATTACTTGGAATGCTATGGTAAAAGCATATTCCTAGCTATCTGTTTCTTGCTCAAACATGCTATGTACATGTTTACAAAACAATAAACTAAGATTATTATTAATAACTTCATGGGGATTGAAAAATATTTAACTTAGTCAACCTGAAATATTTTGACTACTTTTTTCACTATTAATAACACATTTATTTTATATTTTACATATATCTATGGCTTTATGCTATGCACTTTATGCTTTAGAATAAATCCCTAAAAGTGGCCAAATCATACATGATCTTCTAATGATTTCAACATATTCTGCCAAATAGTCCCACAAAATTGTTTGTTTGCTTAAACTCACAGCAGTAGTATATGACATTGCCTTCTTCCTCACCTTGAAATTCATAAATGATGCTATGAATCACACACATACCACACACACACTACACACATCACACACACACTACATACACCATACACACATCACACCCACATTTACCACACACACAACACATACACCACACACACAACACATACACCACACACACATATCACACACACCACACACCACATGCCATACATATCACACATACATTACACACTATACACACCACACAATCAAATCCACAGACCTCACATACACACACAAACACACATCACATGCATACATTCAAACATAACATATGTTTTTTGTCATTTTGCTATGAGTGCATAGAAATATTTTGCTGATAGTTTGGCAATGTGAAAATTGTTGGAATATGTGTACATGCACATAAATATCACTCTGTTAAAATAGTATACCTTTAGCTAGAAAGATTCAAACAGTGCACAAAAAAAATTGTCTTTAAATATAACAATGTTAATCTTACATTTTGAGCCACTTGGTCTAAATATTTTAGCATTTAAAAATCTTATTCTTCAACTTGAAGCTTCAGTTCTTGTTTCAATGTACATAATGTAAAATCCACCAGTTAAACTCTTAACTCACATATGAAGAACATCCATTATGGGATTTTGTGTAGCTTTTTTTTAAGGTCTGATAATTATTTCTAGATCTTTTTTGTTCCTTTGTTCAACTTCTGCTGTTTGGTTGTATTCTGTGAATCGTAGTCATGTTTTTAGATCCATCCCCGCCCCTCAAAAAAAAAGCTATGGTCTTTCTTCAGATAGTATTTTAGAATCACTTTGTCAACATACCCTAGAAGAATTTTCATTGCAGTTTAACACTACAATTTTATTAGCTTTATAATTTTTCTTCAAGTTTTAGTAAGTGTCCAGCTATTTCAGTTCGTATTGTTACTGCATAGACATGTTCTGTTGACACTTCATTGGTACAATTAAAGCAGGCTTGCTGGCATATGATGGGGCTTGTGGATCAGGTTTGTACCCCTAATATAGAAATATATTGGGACAAGCCAAGATCTGGAATTGCTCAAACAGTGGACAGGAGGAGGCTGTTCTGGGCAGAGAGCTCTTCAGTCAAATTCTTGCTTAAAAGCCCAATGTGATTATTGACGAACTGCTGAGGTGAGATAAAATTCCTATCTAAGTGAGATCGGTTTATACTTTGGATGTTATAAGTAAATAATAACAATACTGTTCTGCATGAACAATTTGGAATATTTTACTCTTAGAAGAATTTCATTTCTTTATTAGTGTGTATTAATTTCATTAAGAGCTTAATTGTGACAGTTTCAGACATGGTTATAACATAATCACAACAACAATCTGTGAAATACTCACTTCCTTTTACCTCCCTTCACCGTCTGTGCCCTCCCTCTTCTTACATAGACCCTTTTTCTTTCTTTTTCTTCACCCCGCTGTATTCCACATAGGAAGCATTCAGTGCTTGCCTTCCTGAGTCTAAATTGTTTCCCTTACCATGGTTTGCATATTTCTATCTTTGTTTCTTGAATATTATGTGATTCCATTCCTTTTAACAGTTGAGTAAAACTCCATTGTAAGAGCCAAGAAATGTCTCTCTCTGCTAAGACAACTTTCTTAGGTCTTGGGCTTCTGAATCTCCAGAACCAATAAAAAAAAAAAAAAAAAAAAAAAATGGAGTTTTCTTCCTATGTACCACATTTTCTATCCATTCAACCATTGGTTGGCATTGAGGTTGACTTTGTGCTTGTAACTAGTAGAGTAAAACCACAGGTAGGCATGTGGTTATCATGTCCTGCCTTTGAATCCTTCAGGTTTACACAGAGCAGTGTTGTAGTCGGCTCACTCAGTGGTTCTAGTCTCAGTATTGTGAGGAGTTTTCCAGAATGATATCCTTGGTGACTATGCTAATTTAGGACAAAGGTAATTTTTTTTTCCTGTGCCTTATCAGCTGTTGTTTTTTTCATTTTTAGTTTTTCCTGGTGGTAGTCATTTTGAATAGAATGGGATGGATCTCAGTGTGGTATCATTATGTTTCCTGGTGGCTAAAGATCTTAAATATTTCTTTAAATGTGTTAGTTGACCATTTTTACTTCCTTTTGAAACTGTTTGGTTCATTTGATCATTTATTGATTAGATTTGGGTTTGGGGTGTTTGCTTTTCTGAGTTCTGTATATTAATATGTGGTGAGTGAATAGCTTGCAAAGCCTTTCTGTTTGTCAGCTGTCTTCACTTCCTTGTTTCCTTCACTGTGCAGTGTTTTTAATTTGATGCGGTATGGTTTGTTTTGACTTGTGATAATCCGGGCTCCTGGAAAGCACAAGCCTGTGTGTACATGCTAAAGAGCTCTCTCAGTTTTCTTCAGGAAGCTTCAAACATTCAGATTTTACATTCAAATCTTTAATCCACTTTTAGTTGATTTTTTTTTTTATAAGGTGAGAGACAGAAGCTCTAACTTCAATTTTAGGAGTATTTTAGTTGTTTTCTCAAGTAGAAACTTTGAAGCATCATAGTTTTACTTTTAAAAATTCCCTTGTCTTCCAAATTTATAGATAATAGTTAACATTTTTAGAATTTATTTTTATATGCATGTGCATACATGGTACCTATATTAACACACATATTATTTATACATATGCTTACAAGCACATAAAATTAGCTTTATTGGGATTTCTAAATATATTCATATTAGCCTAACATATTTCCTTCTATAAATGTTGCTCTTCCCTTATCTGTGGGTCAATTGTTTATTTTTATTTTTTAAATCATTTTCTTCCAACTACTATTTGCTTGGAGAAATTTGAGTGAATTTTATCTCCATTAAAAAAAAAAACAAAAAAAAATTTTTATTTCATTTATTTTGAATAAGGATATTTCTTTTCCAGAATGGATATGGTGAAGGCTAATGTGATAAATGACTAATACAAGAAAGATTCTGGAGGGCAAGGCCAACTCCACACCTGTGAACTATCAGGGAGATTTACTGGAGTCCTTGGAGTCCTTAGAAAGTCTCTGAGACAGTTGATAGTGGGAGGGAGGAGCCATCCACACCCACTGTCCACTCTACCCAAGCCACCACAGGACCTGGAGGTGAAGCATCCAGGGAGGTCAAGTAGCAGACCCTTTACCCAGTGCCTGAGGTATGGCAGTGTGAGTGAAATTTATGGTCAGGTTAGGCCAGTAGACGCTGGCTTAGAGGAAGTACACAGCTGATTTGCAGGAAGTACACAGCTGGCTTGCAGGAAGCACACAGGCAACTTGCAGGAGGCACACAGCTGGCTTACAGGAGGAACACAGCTGGATTCCAGGAGGCACACAGGCAGCTTGCAGGAGGCACACAGCTGGCTTACAGGAGGAACACAGCTGGATTCCAGGAGGCACACAGTTGGCTTACAGGAGGTACACAGCTGGCTTGCAGGAGGCACACCCCTGGTTTACAGGAGTTACACCGCTGGTTTGCAGGAGGCATACAGCTGGCTTACAGGAGGTACACAGCTGGCTTGCAGGAAGCACACAGACAGCTTGCTGAGTACACAGATGGTTTGCCTGGCCTAACACCCTTGATTATCCAACCATTCCTGTACCTAAGAGTCTGTTCCACCCTTCATTTGCTTTTAGTCCTGTCCTAGTGGTGATGTTCTATCCCTTGGCAGGTGATATAGTTGGCACATCTTCTCTGTCACACAGATCTGGTCCCATGGCATCTATAGAGAGTAGCAGGCAGGGATGCAATTCCAGACTCTCTTCAGTGACTTGAGATGAGGTCTCTGCCATGGTGAACATGGTCCCTTCAAGTGCCACCAAGCCCTACACAGCCTATCATCAGCTTCAGAATACATCTGCATTTACATTGGAGTCCATGAGTGTCGGCTGCATATTTTTAAATTTAAGCCTATTTTTGGAATCTTTAATATGAGTACTATATTTGAATATAGTTTTTGTTCCTCACCCTCCAACTCCTACTATACCTTAGACTCCCTCTCAAACTCATTAACACATTTCAGCATTTGTTATATGCATTTTGGGTCCAGAATGATAGGTTGATGTGTGTATATGCAGTGCAATAACAAAATTTTTAAAAATTACTATTGTTATTTCTGCAACACCCCTATACGTTTCTGTGTACATACATAATGAGAACATCCAATTCTTCTTTTCGGTTACTTTGACATATACTATGTACTACTGCTCACTCTGGTTGTCCTGACCTATATTTGAATCCCAAAATGTATTCTTCTCATAAAACTGTATGCAAAGGTGACACCCTCCTGTACCCCTGCGCCCTCTCCTTACCCTTGCTATCTACTAGATCTCTCTACTCTGAGCTTCCAGGGTGCCAATAATTTTAGGTTCTGCATATGATATTTATCATTTTGTGTAATTACTTAATGTTATTTCATCATAGTTATGTCTGGGCTGTGTTTGCGCACGCGCACGCGCACGTGTGTGCGTATGTGTGTGTGTGTGTGTGTGTGTGTGTGTGTGTGTGTGTGTGTGTGTGTTTTACTTACTCACTCATTCATATTTGGACAGTTAGGTAGCCTCCTTTCAGTGACTTCAGCACTGTGGGAGTTAGTGCTGTCATCAGTTTGGGAAGGCGGCCTGATGGCTTGTTATTTTGTCTCTTTAACAATAGCATTAACTGACTGATACAGAATCATGGTTTTGATTTAAATGTACTTGATAATTAGTGACACTTAGCATTTTCTGAATCTTTTTTGTGGTGTTGTGGATAAACCCAAGGCTACATGCATGCAGTATGTTACAGTTGGGATATAAAATATTCCGAATAGACTCATGTTTAAATACTTGGTCTCCAGCTGTTTGTAGAGGTAGGCTTTGCAGAATCTTTGAAAGGTGGGCATACCTGGGGATCAGGCCTTGAGGCATATAGTGTAGCCCCATTTCTGGTCCCACTTCTCTTTCCTGATCTGCCCAGATGTGAACAAGTGCCTTCTGTCACAGCTGCAAGAAGCCACCTACAGTCATGCCTTCCCTGCATGGGAGCTGCACACTGAAACATGTGCCAAACATGTGTCTTTCCTTTAAGCTGCTTCTTGTCACTTGTGTGTTCACAGCAATGTCAGAAGTGTCTGATAAGCTAGGCATGTGCTCTGCACCCCAGCCTCTCTGTAAGTCATGTGGGATTTGTCTTTAGAAATAGTTTTGGTCTCAACCCTACACAATAAACTACACACCTGGGCTGGGGGTGTAGTGGTGCACATCTTCAACCTCAGCACTCAGGAGGCAGAGGCATGTGGATCTCTGTGAGTTCTAGGCCAGCCTAGTATACAGAATGTGTTCCAGGACAATCAGGTCTACACTGAGAAACCCTGTCTCAATACAAAATAAAAGAAATATGTATGTGTATAGATATATGTTTATATACATATATACAGAGGAATGTACGGGAGAGCTTCATAGGAGAAAAGGGAAGGTGAAATGTTCTAATTATACTACAATCTCAAAAAAAATTTTTAAAAAAATTTTAACACTTATCCACAATTTGATTGGTTTATTGGAACTTTTTACATATTTAAAAAAATTATTTCCATTTTTAAGTACAAAAAATTAGCTTTTGTGGCACTTTTCACTTGATTTTTAAAACTGTTTCCTTATCAAGTTTCTTGAGTTTCTTATAACATTTTAGACATAAGTATTTTTCAAAGATTTCTTTTTGTTTTTTGGTTTTTTGTTTGTTTGTTTGTTTGTTTATATTATAGATGGTTTCTTCATTGTTGATTGTTTCTTTTGTCCTCCGAGAGATTAGTTTACTTGTTTGGCAGAACTAGGGGCAGAGCCAAAGGTCTTGTAAATATCAGGCAAATTGTACCATTGGAGGTTTTTAATTTGATGTAATCCAATTTGTTTACTTTCGCTCTTGTTGCCTGTGTTTCTGTCATACCAAATGTGTGCCAAGCCTGCAGAATGCCTTAAAAGGATTTCTTTCCTTGGGAGCTGCAAGTGTTTCATCCATGGTGGAGATGCTCACCCTGCCAGGACTCTGTGCTTTCATGATGCTGTGGGCTGCGAGACCCTTCAAACTTTTTCTTCCATCACCATTTCTAGAACTTGTGACTGCCTCAACAAACCAAAAAACTTCTGAGAGCAAAAGTGTATCAGAAGTTAAGGAGATTGGGGACAAAGATCAAAATGCACAGCCTGGACTTCTGCAATCTAACCTAGATGTGTGTTTTCCTCTTGCTAATCTTTAAAGTTAATGGAAGGTTAAAGTAATAGCAATAGCAGTAATGATAATAATGAGAAGAAGAGGAGGAGGAAGAGGACAAGAAGGAGAGGAAGGAGGAGGAGAAGGAGGAAGAGGAGGAAAAATGTTGTGAAGGGGGAATTCCTAAAATATCAGGATAAACAGGTTAAATGTTATGCAATTTCTTAAAATTGAAGTGTAGTTCATTCTACTGGTAATACTTTAAAAAAAATAATTTGAGCTCCTTATTCTGGCCCACTTATTTTGAGAAACTGACTGCCCATCCCTCACTGCCCCTTTTAGTATTGTTTGTTTAATGCCGTCCTGAAGATGGCAGTCAGGGCTTGGCACACACTCAGCAAGTGCTCTACCACTGAGCTCCACCCTCAGCTGCTCCCTCACTCACTTCTCTTCCTGAGTTGGCCATTTTCCTCCATAGTCAGAGTTCTGTGTGCTTTACAATATACATTTGTTTTATATTCTGTAATAAAACCCTCACTCAAAGTTTACTAATGGTCATTTTATGTCTAGTCTCCTTTACTGTCTGTGATGTTCCCCGTGGCTCTTATTAACACCATCCAAATGCATTTCCCTTCCTCTATGACTTCTTTCAGTGTTTTTCTCCCAAGTGGATATCAAAACACATGAAACTCCCTGTTATCTACTACACTGTCACCAAAATTTCTGCACAAGTATCGCTGTATAGATGGCAATGAGAAATTGACTAACAGTTGTGGTAAACTATGAATGATATTGTTATCCCATTCGCTACTGTTTATTAGTTTTCATAAGAGTACACAGCTTCTTGGCTATTTCTAGTGGGATTGGTAAGTTTTAACATTTCTTTTGAAAGTATTACTGCATGTATTTATTTAGCATGTACGTTGGGGGGGTATTGTGGCACATGTGTGGACTCAGAAGAAAACTTGTAGGTATCAGCACTCCCCTTCCATGTTGAGTCCTGAGGTTCAAACTCAGGTCATCAAGCTTGGCAGTGAGTTCCTTTTGAGCCATCTTTATTTCCAGCCAAGGACTGACAAATTTTAAATATGTGAAGAAAATTCACAATCTGATCAAATGTTGTTCTGATTATTTGGTTGTATAAATGGTTGTATAAATGCTATTGGATATGATCAGGCTGTGCTCCATGGAAAGAAGCCTCTCTGAGACCCAGATACTATGCAATGATAATTAAACTTTATTGCATCAACCTAGTTATCAAATATCCACTCAGTTTTGTGCACAGGAAATAGACTTTTGGGGTTACTCTTCAACAAGAAGAAATAACAGAAGAAAAACTGTGGCTGACTTCCCAGAAAGCTCTTGACATTGGACAAATGTGCCTCACTTGACGATTTCACTCATAGGTTTGCAATGATCCCTCTTGCCTTGATACTTTCAATAACCCCTGCTTCTCTCTTTATGCTTGCAGCTCAGGTCTAGACATATGGATGGAAACAAAACTTTCCCCAGTGACTTCACCTTCGTGGGGCTCTTTACTCACAGCAAAGCCTCAGGATTCCTTTTCAGTGTTATCTGTGCCACGTTCTTCATGGCCATAGTGGCTAATGGGGTTATGATCTTTCTCATTCACATAGATCCTCACCTCCACACCCCCATGTACTTCCTCCTCAGCCACCTCTCCTTCATTGACATGATGTATATCTCCACTATTGTGCCTAAGATACTGATTGATTACATTACGGGCAAAGGGACCATCTCCTTTGTTGCCTGTACAGCCCAGTACTTTCTTTACATGGGCTTCGTAGGGGCTGAGTTCTTCCTGCTGGGTCTTATGGCCTATGACCGCTATGTGGCCATCTGCAATCCACTCCGTTATCCTGTCCTCATGAGTCGAAGGGTGTGCTGGTTTATTTTGGCCAGCTCTTGGTTCGGTGGTGCCCTGGACAGTTTTCTACTCACCCCTATCACCATGAGTCTCCCATTCTGTGCATCCCACAAGATCAACCACTTCTTCTGTGAGGCTCCCACGATGCTGAGGCTGGCCTGCGGTGACAAAGCCATTTATGAAATGGTGATGTACATCTGCTGTGTTGTGATGTTGTTGGTGCCCTTCTCTGTGGTGATCTCATCCTATGCACAGATACTTCTCACAGTACATCAGATAAAGTCAGAAGAAGGGAGGAAGAAGGCTTTTGCCACTTGCTCATCACATGTGATTGTAGTGACATTATTTTATGGAGCTGCTTTGTACACCTATATGCTTCCCCAATCCTATCACACCCCACTCAAAGATAAAATCTTCTCAGCCTTTTACACTATTCTCACCCCCTTACTAAATCCTGTCATTTATAGTCTGAGGAACAGAGATGTGGCAGGGGCTTTGAAGAGAGTGATAGCAAGACATAGAGGGACCTGCAGTGTGGAAAGGAAATGATTCTAAGAAGCTAAAATGTTAGTGCCTGTCTGGGGTGAATTATGGATAATGTGGATACGCTACCACAATTTCAAAAGCCAGCTCCATGAAATAATGCTTCAGCAGTGTTTGCAACAAAGATAAGAAGCTCTGACAACATTTCACATATAAGCGATGCTAACTTCTCATCAGTATCACTTATTTTCTACTCCTCTGTTTCCACTGGCTTTAATTCACTCTTGGGAATTTTATTATTGCAGTTCATGTTACATGGAGGCCCCAAAGTGTGTGGTTAATGTTGTATATCAACCTTCAGTGACTTTATAAGAAACTATGAACTGAAAGACTTTGTTTAAACTATTCAGTAATAGAGTTTATGAAAATCTTATGAATGTCAACCTTTAAATGACAATTTAACACATTACCACAGGGAATCCCTATAGATACCTGTCAATAGAATTCATAAAATTCAGACATCCCTTTCTGGAGTAGCAATTGAAAAAAAAAAAAAACAAAACAAATCTTCTTTATCTAAACTTCAAGGTGAAAAAAGAACCACATTTATATAGCAATCCAAAGACCAAATTACCACCAAGCAAGGATTCTATTGTATTACTATTGTGGTACATAGCAATGGATAGTTGAGAAAGAAATAGCTCATGTAAGAGAAAATCCTACAAATGTGTCCCAGGATCTTCTACAAATCATTACAATTCTTGGACTCTCATTGTGGATGTTAGTGATCAGGGGGATAATGCCATTTTCTTTCTACTTCCAGAGAAGTTCTGGTTACAACATGTTTTCTTCTCCACAGGACTGGCCTTTTCACTGGATACATAAAGTGAGAAAAAATGTAACTCAGCTTTTGCATTTGTAAGTTACAACTAGAAAATAATTTTTGGAGATAATCAAATATCATTTCTGGTTTTGGAAATTAAAATCTGGAAAAAATATTTAGAGAGGAGCCAGTCATAAAGACCACATTCCCACCCTCATGGACCAACTCTGTGTGGTACAGTACCAGGCTTTGTACCCTGCCTGTTGAAGAAAATCCAAGTTGCATCTGGTTTTGTCCCACTGTTCTGACAATAGTGTGAAGAGTAAACAGAGCTGGACTCCTACTGTACTGATATGGCACAGGGTATTAGATACAAAATTAGTCAAATGGAGCGGACTTCTCGGGGTTCTATACTGGACCAACCAGCTGACTGAGGAGGCAGACCCAATCCTGCTCTGAGTAGCAACCGCTCAGAGATTCCATCTGGAGGGTTTTATGAGCCTAACTTAGAACACAGCACTTGTGGGAATGGAAAGTTGGCAGGCCATTATGGAAGTCAGAATGGAGGTTTCTCAAAGACAAAAAAAAAAAAAAAAAAAAAACCCAGGAGATGTACCCTAAGACCCATCTATACCCTATTGGGAAAACATCTCCATGCTGGTGTGATGCTTGCACACCTGTTTATCACAGCAGTGTTCACAGCAACTAAGCAATGGAGCCAAACAGCACCCACAGCAGAGGAATGGGTAAGGAAAACATGGCAGATACACACAATGGGAGGTTTTTTTTTTCCCACTAAGAAGAATGAAGTTATGGTGTTAGTTTTGGGAATATGGGTGCCACCTGAGATAACTATACTAAGTTAATCAAGGCAATCATAGAAAGAGAAATATATGTTTTTCTCATTTGTAGTTTCTAGATTGTTTACTGATACATAAAACTATATGCATACACACAAATGTAAAAATTGCCACTGCAATGTGATTTCCAATCTAGGAAATGATGTTCAAGAGGCCTAATAAATAAGAAAGGATGGAGGGGGCTAATGTATGATAGTTGTGTATCAATTTCTGATATATGCTTGTATTGGGTAGGGTTCCTTACTAATCAGAACCAATGAACTCTCTCTCTCTCTCTCTCTCTCTCTCTCTCTCTCTGTGTGTGTGTGTGTGTGTGTGTGTGTGTGTGTGTGTGTGTGTCTATGCACTATTATATAAAGAGAGTTCATTAACTGGCTTTGGTTATTGGGGCTAATAGCTCAAAGTAACAGAAATCAGAAAATTTAAAAATAAATAATTCAGGCTGGTGTTCACCCACTCTTGTCAGGCATTGGTCTCTTTGCCAAGGGCCACATATTGTTGGGAGCTGCTTCAAAGATGTCTCAAGGCATCAGCTCTGGTAAAAGATACCAAAAGACTATAGGATTGCCTGCTTGGCAGATGTTCCTGCTGTGGGACTATCAGTAGGGACCATTACAAGAACTAGCTGAACTCCCACCAGTGCAGAAGGCAATGACCATGAGCAATGCCACTTTGGGCAGTGAGATCACCATGTCTAGATCCCACTTTA
Source organism: Cricetiscus sungorus (assembly GCA_030556225.1). Classification (NCBI taxonomy): domain Eukaryota; kingdom Metazoa; phylum Chordata; class Mammalia; order Rodentia; family Cricetidae; genus Cricetiscus; species Cricetiscus sungorus. Next base: position 6,576,107 of record JANBXA010000606.1, on the reverse strand, counting down.
CATCAGCAAGAGAAAATCAGAGAAGGAGAGCCCATCCATATCTGCACAGGCGATGTGCTTTCTCCTTCCTCGCTCCATAGCCATCAACTGTCCACAGCCCCTCAGCTGGGGTAGGGCCTTGGGAGCTCCTCCCCATCCACTCTGGTGTTTCACTGGGACAATCTTGTACAGGAAGCCACAGATGCTGTGACCTCACATGTGCACCAGCCACATCAGGTCCAGAGCACAAAATTCCACAGCTCCCTCCCCATTTCATGGGTGTTGCATTCATTCTACCCACTCTTTCATGATGCTTCCTGAGTCTTGGGAACAGGGAGGTTGATATAGATGGCACATATCCCTGTGTCACTTATTTTCATCATTTTGACCAGTTCTCAGTCATTAACCATGGAAACAGACTCTGTAAGAAGAAACAGATACGGAAGTAATCCAGAGAAAATGGCATCTGCTCTACTTGCTTGTTCAAAGTCACATGAGAAGATAGCAAAATGCTTGAATAGCCGTCCTCTATGGACCTCTATGGAATAACAACGACCCCACTTTACAACACCAGGAGAAAAATCAGCATACAGACAGGGTGCCCATCCAGACCTGCACTGATGTGCCTTCTTCCCAGGCCTATCTCAAGTGAAGACCAGTATCCACATGAAAAGCTAAGCCAGTTTTTCTAGAAACTATGTAAGTCTAATATTATACTTGATCCAATAAGTCACTGGAAGCTATCATCAAAGAATTGTAGAAGTGTAAGAACTAGGTTGGACCTGGAAATGACAAAAGTTTGTTCAGAAAACTAGGCTTGGGCTTATGAGTATTTAGTTGAGGAAAAGTGACTAGAAGAAGACGAAATAAATTTTAGTTTCCCACATTGTGTATATGGTAGTATAATATTTGATAATTCGTGTTCTAAAATAGACTCTATACTGGTTGCCAATGCACTGTTTTTGTACAGAGGGGAATTAAGAGAATAAAACACTTGACACCAAATGTTTTGTGTCACATTTCAAGTTTTTCAGATGATGCAAACTTCTGAAGACAGGAATAACTCTAAATAGCTTTTCTAAGAATGGAAAAATACAGCCTAACTCTCCACTGACCCCAGGAAGCTAGAAGTTTAAAAATACTAAATGCCTTAAATTCCAGACCCCTCCCTCAGCCAGTAAATAGGCAAAAGGTCACACTCCTTGCAGCTTACCTGACTTTGTAAACTACTTGTGAAACTCCCACCCCAGTGACCTAACCTAACTGCCTTTTGTCATCCCACCTAGGAGCCCACACAAATGTAGATCTCCAGGGCTATAGAAAACTGATGGTCTACAAAGCACAGTCTTGGAGGGTTTAAATTGATTGGTCTGCACCATGTGGGCTCTGGATGCTATAAGATGATTGGTTTATGATGCACAGGCTTTGTTGTAATCCTATAAAAGCTGTGTCAATTCTGTACTCAGGGTCCTCAGTCCTCTACCCCTGTATGGCATATGACTGTGGACCCCAGCGCACTTGGAATTAAAAGTCCTCATGCTTTTGCATCAAGACCTCTTCTCGTGAGTGATGTGATTTGGGGTGTCGCCTTTCCTGAGTGGGAAGGTGAAGGTCCACGCTCTGTGGGCCTTTCACTTTCTTTTCTTTTTCTTTATTTTTCTTTCTTTCACTTTCTTTCCTTTTTCTTTATTTTTTTTTAATTTAATTTTTTTTTTTTTTGTTTTTTTGTTTTTTTGAGACAAGTTTTCTCTGTAGTTTGGAGCCTGTTCTGGAACTCTCTGTCTGTAGACTGGGCTGGGCTCAAACTCAGAGAGATCTACCTAACTCTACCTCCTGAGTGCTGGGATTAAAGGCGTGCACCACCACTACCTGGCTTAATAGCTGTCTTTTCATAACAAGAAACTCACATCTGCATTAGCAGAACAAAGAAAGACAGGTTCTTCTTATCTGTTATCACCACCTCCTCTCCTGTATGGGGTCTATCACAGCCCACACAGACACCACCAGCGGATGTTACCTGGACATCTATCTGCATATTTACAGTAACTGTGGTGATATATTATTTATGATTTGTTAAAGCTTTCCTGAGGATTCAGAAATTAAAGCCAGTCACAAGCTATAGAGGTCAAGCCGTAGTGATACACATATTTAATCCCATCACTAGCTATGTAGAGGCAGATGGATCTCTGTTAGTTCAAGGCCACACTGAGCTACATGAAATTGATCCAGTCCTAAAGAGAAACAGCGCACACAAAGATGATGTCCACACTTGGGATCACACGCCTTTTATCCCAGAACTAGGGAGGTGTAAAAAGCAAAGGGTCTGATGTGAAGATTGATTCTCCATCCATGCTGAGAAGAAGTAGCAGTCTGAGGCTTGGTGAGAGGTAGTAGAGACAAGATCAGCCCTTTCAGCCTGAGGTAGAGGTGAGAGCCAGTGACCAGCTGCTTTGCTTCTCTGATCTTTAGCTGGAAGCTTGAACCCCAATAGCTGTCTCTGGATTTTTATTTTTCCAGTTCTAAACAACTCTTCCTTACCAGAAAGATCAAATGCCTAATTGGATCTAGGGTCTTAATTTTTAACCCAGACTGAAACTTCTTGGAGATCTGTTTTTTATCCTTTCTAAAGAACTTTGTTGATTCACACTACCCATTGCAGGATATGGTTTCAATTAATTGTATGGCTGTGTGCACAGGAAATCTGTATTTCTCATTCACATCTTTCCATGACAAGTATCAAGAGCCTGACATTGTCAATGGATGTTTACATGTGACTCCTCTCTCTCATGTATAATCCTTTCATCACACATGTGAGCACACCTCCAGAGAACATGCAGAGTTGTTTCCATCTTAACTCATCACTGGTGATGGCCAGGAGAAACCATAATAAAGAACATGTAGATTAGTTATCAGGGTTCTATGTGAGAATGATACTAATAATACTGTTTTGTAGGGTTCTCATAGAAGATCTTTAATGCTTAGTTTTAAGTTATAATTTTTCTAAGATCATAAATTAACTGGGCATGGACTTCCTTTTCAACTTTGTGGGAAAATATTCTTGTCCTTTTGGAAGTTTTCTTAAGATGCCAAATTCTTGCCCTCTTAATGGGACAGTAGCTTTCTGCCCAGTTCTTCTGACAGTGACCAACTCTAGTAAAAGAGAGCCTACAATGGCTCAGAGGGATTTTCTGATAGCTCCTCTCAGAGGAGTATGATAAGGAATGTTCTTTGTGTTGTCTCATGAAACTTTATGGACCAAAATTGACCTGTAGCCTACAGAATATAGAATGCATCATCCAACTTCACCTGGCTTTTGAGTTCCCCTCTTCAAGGTGCTTGGGTTCACTAACCATTTAAGATAAAGTAAATTCAAGCTCCAGTAGTTTTTGAACTTTTTGAGATTTATTTATCTTTATTTTATATGTGTACTTTGACTGCAAGTATGTCAATGCACCATGCACATGCTGAGCACAACTGGTCCAGAAGAGGGCATTGCCCCCCCCTCCCAGAACTGGTGTTATAGTACTGGGAACTGAATCTCATTCCTCTAGAAGAGCATTAAGTGCTATTAATCATTGAGCTATTTCTCCAGCCCATCAAATTCCAGCATAAAGATTATACAAGATACTATAGTATTTAATTTGAGGTAATAATTCTTCATAAGTCACTTAATATCCATCTTTATATGAGAATACAGTACTGCCATGGATAAGAGGTGTCTGTGTATGTTTCCCACATGGGTTCCACTTTCCCTCTATCATCAGTATGGGGGAAATGATACTTTCTTTTTTTTACACTGATATACCCATTACATTTCAGTGAATTTTATATTACCATTGTGTATGTGTGTGTGTGTGTACATGTGTGCATGCATTCGTGTGTGAGTGAGAAAGAGAGAGAGAGAGAGAGAGAGAGAGAGAGAGAGAGAGAGAGAGAGAGAGAGATTCTAAGTTAAGTAGCTAGGAAAGAAATGGAGGCATGAAGCTCAGGGTTAAGGTTTTTCATTACTCAGCTATTATCAGACTTGATTATAGAATCTCCAAAGGAACTCTATGATCTCCATAAACACTTAGGCTTCTTAGAGCATACATAAACCCTATATGCAATCTACAGTATACGATAGTGGCAGTGACTCATAAGTCAAGAATGAAGCCAGCACACTAATATAATGCAGTTCATTACACTCATTATCTGAATGTGCACAGGAAGGCCTGATGTTTTCGGTCAGCTCACATATTCTGAGATCTGGGACACACTGCTTAGGATTCCCAGTGAATCTGCCAGGACCGTGTCACTCCTATGCACATGCTCCAAAGCTGGCAAAAATGGGGACATCCACGTATGGTTTTGAAAACTTATTAATATACATTCATTATACAAAGTGATGGGTTTCATAATGACATTTTTGTCTATGTATATCAAATGCCACATTTTGACCATGGTCACTGTTACTATTTCCAAGCCCCCATCCCTCCCTCTGCTCTTCTTGTTCTTCCAAAATATTAATTCCTTCTATTTTTATCTCAACATCTTTCTCTAAAATAGGAATAGTAGTTTAATTTCCTTTTTAATTTTTGATAATGCGTTCATTATAGGTAATTATGTCCATTTAGGCAACAGAGGAAGAGAATCTTAGCAACTGACACCTGATTCTTTATAGCTGAGTATTCTTCCCCTGGGTATATGTGTCACATATTGATTATCCATTCTCCAGTTAGAGGACATGTAAGTTGTTTCCACGTCCTAGCTATCACGAACAGAGCAGCAATGAGCACAGCTGAGAGAGTATCTGTGGAGTAGGTTATCCAGTCTTTTGTACACATGCCTAATTTGCAATGCTACAGCTGGTTCACACAGTAGATTTTTTTAGATATTGAGAATCCTCCACACTGATTTCCAAAGTGCTTGAACCAGTTTGCATTCCCAAAAAACGGTGGTTGAGGGCTCTCACTCTGCACATCTCTCCAACTTTTGTTGTTAACTTGTTTTGTCTATTTTAGCCATTTTGTACATGGTAAAGTAAAAATCTCAAAGTAGTTTTAATTTCTAAAGATGTTGAATATTTATGAGATATTTCTTCGCCATTTTTATTTCTTCTGGTGAGAATTCTTTGTTTAGATCTGTAACCCATTATCTACTTATTCTTTTCTCATATATTATATCCAGACTCTAATGTCCCCTTCCTCCACTTCTCCCAGTCCCATTCCCCAACCTCCTCTCCCCCCTCAGATCCTCTCCTCCTCTGTTTCCCTTTAGAAAAGAGCAGGTCTCTGAGGGATAGCCACCAAACATGGCATAACAAGTTACAATAGGACTAGGCGCATACCCTTATATCAAGGCAGAACAAGGCAACTCAGTAGGAGGGGAAAGGGTCCCAAAGGCAGGCAAAAGAGTCAAAGACAGCCCCCACTCCCACTGTTAGGAGTCCCATAAGAGAATCAAATTACACAACCATAACACATGTGGAAGACTAGCTTTGACCCATGCAGGCTCCCTGGTTGTCACTTCAGTCTCTGTGAGCCACTCTGAGCCCTGCTTAGCTGATTCTGTGGGCCATGTTCTTGTGATGTCCTGGAACCCCTTGGCTCCTACAATCCTTCTTCCTCCTCCAAGGTGTTGCAAAGCTCCACCTAGGTTTTGTGTCTTTCTGCATCTAATCCCATCAGTTGCTGGATGAAGCCTCTCTAATGATGCTAGGCTCCAGTCTATGGAATAGCAGAGTATCATTAGCCCCTCCCCCCCACCTCCCCGATGTGTTTGGGTCTATCCTACATCTCTGGGCTATCCAGCCTCTGGTTCCTGGCCATCCAGGTTGTGTCAGGCATGGGCGCCCTCTGCTGGTGCGGGTCACAGATTGCACCAGTCTCTGGTTGACCACCCCCACTAGTTCTAAGCCTCTGTTCCTCCAGCACTTCTGCCAGTCAGGACATGTCAGCTTTTGTAGCTGGGTTGATGTCCCATTCCCACCACTGGAAGCCAAGACTTAGACCCAGGTTTTCTGACTCCAAATTTTTGCTCTTAGTGCAATTAAGGAACAAAACAAAAATAAAGCCTATTCTTGGTGACTTCTGAGGAATAAAGAAACAAAAGACACTATAATTCTTACGAGAGGGTGGTCCTGGATCTTTACTTTTCTTTGAGTAAATCACAGATTGAATCCTTCAATATTTTTATGGCATCCCTAATAGGGGAAAAAACTGAGTATAAGTAGAAACACCAATGACCATACATACCCAAAGTTATCCTAACAAGAAACATTAATATCAAAGGTATCACCATGTCTGGTCACAAACTCTACCACAAGTCCAAAGTAAGACACATACTAGCATTTAAAAATATGTGTAAACTGATGGACTAAAATAGAGGGCCCCAAAGTAAAATCACATATACTTTGACAAAGGTGTCAAAAGCATCCATTACAACAAACACAAACAAACAAAAAACCAAAACAAAACAAAACAAAAAACAAAAACATAAAAATGCCCCCCAAACTAGCCTTTTCTAAAAAGTGTTCTTGAGAAATTGGATGTAGCCCTGTATAAGAATGAAAGTAGACCTGGATCTCTCACCCAGAACAAAATCAGTTCAAATGGATCCAAGCAGTGAACACCTAGAAACTGCTAGAGGAAAGTATAAAGGAAAGATATTGAACATAGGAAAATAGGCAAGGATTTTCAGAAAATTAACCCAACAATAATACAAGGAACACTACCCCAAACTGACAAATAAGATTGCATGAAATGCAAAGCGCTTCTGCTCACCAGAGAAAGCCATTAGCAAAGTGAAGGGACGACCCACAATGTGAGAAGAAAAATGCTTCCTAACAGTGTATAAGGCAGGAAATTAGTATCCAGAATTAGAAAGAACTGCAAATATTCAACACCAAAATCCAAATGGTAAGTTCACCAACCAAGCCCCAAGGTACTGATGACACAGGCCAATCCAAACAATCAGTCTTGTTCTGGAAGGGGGTGTCCCTCTGCAGGAAGATTGACAATCACCATCTCGTCCTTGAGGTTTGTGAACTTCAGACTTATACAATAGTATCTCATAGTATCTCAGCATCTTTAGACAGTTTTTTTGTTTGTTTGTTTGTTTGTTTGTTTTTGAGTCAAGGTCTCACTATGTTGCCCTGGCTGGCCTAGAACACTCTATGAAGATCAAGCTGACCAGCTGACTTGAAACCTTGAAACTTACAGAGATTTGTCTGTCTTCTTTGCCTCCCAGTTATTAGGAGTAAAGGCATGCATGAGAATGCCCAGGAAGATTGATCTTCATAGAAAATGGAGCTTGATTTTTTTTTTTTTTTTTTTTTTTTTGCGCTAAAGGTGTGGCCATTCACAATGTTTCTTGGAACTAACAATCCAGTCTTCATAAACATTTTTGCCTATGAGTAGATTCTGAACACAGTTTTATTCATATCCTATGCATTATATGAACCCAATCTTGCAAGATCATTATAGTCACAAAGGGGTTTGATCTCAAGCTCCAGTTCCTCTTGACCCATAAGCATTCGTAAGAGTCTTAGGGTGACCTTCACTTCTTGTGGGGACTGAGGATCAGTTTCCATACAAACTTATAACATCCTGGTAGCATAAAACAGCTGCCCCTTAGTACCAATTTCAGCAAATCACTGGACTCTACTTTCACAAGTCAAGCATCTGGTAACCATCACAGAGTCTGACTCTTGGATCTACACATCCTTCTTGGGGCATCATGCTGCAGGACCCAGAGGATCTTAAGGACAGCATCAGAGGTCAGCTACAGAAAGCATAGAGCTGTGTTCAAAGGGAAACTTTGTTGCTGGATATCCCACCACACTGTGAACCCTGAGTTTACATTAATTAAAAATAACACTTGGGGCCAAGAGGCACAGGCAGCAACTAGTTGATAGAAAGAAATCATAGACAGTCATGGGGTGTCTGTAAGATGCTAGAGAGACAGACAGGAAGAAGTAGGGAGGTACTTTGAGTGTGGCTGGCTGTTTTGGTTTGGATGGTGTAATAGAGTCCTTCTTTCTGGGTTCTTGGCTAAGGAGGAAGGTCAGCTTGTTGTTCTTTGGCCTCTCTGAGTTGGGTTTTCACCCCAGCATCTGACTCTCACGTCTTTATTGGTAAAACAGAATGATAGGGACGTATTTAAAAGCTACACTTGGCTGGGGTGGCAGAGGCAGGCAGTCCGGGTGGGTTGCAGAAGTCCTGCCCGGCCTTGGCCTGAACAGCTGGGCAGTGAGGCTTGGCCAGTAGCTGAAACAGCTGTGGATTCAGGTGCAGCTGCTGTATTGAAGGTAAAAACAAAGAAGCAAAACAAAACAAAAACTTCTAGTGGAGCTCTGCTTTAATGTGGAATTCCACTTCTGAGGTAAAATCCCTGGCTTTTAGACCTCTATGGGATAGTGTTGCCTAACAGTCATCTCAATTACAGGGATTAATGAAAGTAAATGAGAGTAAAGCCATCCTTTGATAAACCACCATGACCAAAAGCAGCTTATGAGTTTATTTTGGCTTGCACTGTCAAAGAGTTCTTAATAGTGCGGGAGGCAACTTGTTGCCTAGAACAAGAAAATGGGAGCTCACATCTTCAGCCACACAGAGAGAGCACAGAAAGACCTAGAAATGGGGTCTATCCCCAGTGAGGCACTTTTTCAGGCAGGCCTTCAGCCTCCTAAAGGTTCTTTAAGGTGTCCAAACACCACCATCAATGGGGACCCTGTATTCAAGTAACTGAACCTCAGTGGGACTTCTTTGCTATTGTTTTCTTTTTTCATTTTATTTTTTATTCGAGACAGGGTTTCTCTGTATTGCTTTGGAGCCTGTCCTGGAACTCACTCTGTAGCCCACGCTGGCCTCGAACTCACAGAGATCCACCTGTCTCCGCTTGCACCACCAACACCGGGCTCAGGGACAGGTCTCATTCAAAAGCCACAGGGACGGGGTTTATGTAACCATTTCCCAGCTGGAAGGCTACTCCAATATTTGCACACACAAATAAGTACTGTAAAATACTGTAAACACTTTTTTTTGTTGTTGAGATAATGTCACTGAATTAAAACTAGGAAATATAAGGTGCCTTTTCCTTAGTCAGGCCGACTATGGACTTTAAAGATAAAAAAAAGAGGTTTTATTCAGGCCTTGCTGCTTAGCTGTCACTTTAGCTAGTCACTTTTTCTAACCTCTTTATGTCCCACTTTGTATGCCAGCAATGTGTGCCAATAAAAATTCGTCCTACAGTGACAGCTCCTGGAGAAGTATGCCAACTGTTCTTATTGTTTCTCCCCTCTGTATTATATTTTCAAGTTCTTAGAGAATTTCCAGGCCCTATCAGTTGCAACTGTAACACAGGTAAAATAGTTGAAAGGGCAAAGAGAAGAGATTTAAGAAACTGTAGTTGAGCCCAACTCTGACCTAGTAGTGTAAGAAAAAGCTCCGGCAAACACCGGAGGCGGTGGTGGAAGTGGGAGCGGAGTACAGAACTCAGATCGCACCAGCTGATCCCGCCGCTGTCCAGTAGAGGACGCTGCAGGCGGCGGAGGCAGAGACGCGACCGGAAGTCAGGCTGGCGGCTACAGGCGCCTTCCGTCTCCTGCTTCCTGTGCTGGTGCTGGACGGTGCTCGGTCCCCGCAGTTCGCTGCTCCGTCGTCACCATGCCGCTGGAAAACCTAGAGGAAGAGGGTCTGCCCAAGAACCCCGACCTGCGCATCGCGCAGCTTCGCTTCCTGCTCAGCCTGCCCGAGCACCGCGGGAACGCGGCGGTGCGCGAGGAGCTGATGGCGGCCGTCCGGGAAAACAGTGAGGCCCGGGAGCGCCGAGTCAGCGGCCTAGGCCGGGGCGGGCCGGGTGGCCCGGCCGGGCGGCTCCCGTTGGGGCTTTCCGGGGAACCCTAGGGAGCCCCCCCTAGTGCCTAAAGCCTCGTGTCTCAGTGGTTCGTTCCTGCGGCGGGTTGCTCAGGGAAAGCCTCAGGTGCTTGTCGCGGTTAAGGCTTTTGCCTTGACTGATGGCCAGCGTTGTGCTCGCTGTCAGGGGCATTGGGGTCTGCCCCTAGCAGTACAAATGGAGTATGTATGTGTCCTGCTCCTGACATAAGGACTCCCTTGGAACAGGAGTCAAACTGAGGATTTCCCTCCCTGCGGGCTTAGTAGAGATCAACCCTGCTAAGATTGGTCTCAAGCAGGGCTCCCACCTGCAAAACCTTAGCTGTGCTGTCCCAGCCCCCCTTTGGCAGGCGCCTGCTGCCTAACTTTTGGTGGGGTGGGAAGAAGCTTGCGGGCACTGACAAGCGGCCTCACGGTGCTCGATTTATGGCTTTTAGATATGGCTCCTTATTATGAAGCCTTGTGCAAATCCCTCGACTGGCAGATGGACATGGATCTCCTCAGTAAAATGAAGAAAGCAAATGAAGAAGAGTTGAAACGCTTGGATGAGGAGCTGGAGGATGCAGAGAAGAATCTGGGAGAGAGTGAAATTCGAGATGCTATGATGGCAAAAGCAGAGTACCTCTGTCAGATAGGCGACAAGGTCAGTGGAGCTGCTGTCTTCTCTGAGGGTAGAGATGCTCTTCTCACTGGAGGCACAGATTGATGTTGGGGACTAGCGCAGATGAACCATTTTTTTCTTGTTTTGTTTGGTCTTTCAAGACAGGGTTTCTCTTTGTAGCCCTGTTTGTCCTGGAACTCACTATGTATACCAGGCTGGCTTTGAACTCACAGAGATTTGCCTGCCTCCGCCTCCTGAGCACTTACAGGCATGCACCACCACTGCTTGGCAAAACTTGTTTTGTAAAGGATGGTCATGTTTACCTGTACTGAGGAGTCAGTACAAAGACAGTAAATATATAATGTTGCAGCACACAATTCCCTGTTCTTAACAGTAGCCATGTGTATATTATGCCTTTGTTTGTGTCATTAAAAACAAGTGCACATGGGGCTAGAGAGATGAGTCATCATTGGTTTAAGAGTGTGTACCATGTCGTAGATGGCCTGAGTTCAGTTCAAGAGGTTCACAACTCCAGCTCTAAGGGATCTGATTGCCTTCAGCCTCCAAGGGCACCTGTACTCATGTGCACATAACCCCAGACAGACACAAACACAAATACATACTTGAAAATAATAAAAACAAATCTTTAAAACAATTGCACAAAGAGGGTTAGCTCACTCCTTTTACTGTTTAGGGGTCACTTTTTTGGTTGGGAAGCATTCATTACTGAAGTGTATATTACTATGCATTTGAAAAGGTGTACAGTAGGAGGCTGAAGAGATGGCTCAGGGGTTGAGAGCATTGGTTGCACTCACAAACAACCCAGGTTTGATTTCCAGCATCCGCAGGAAAGCTTATGGCCTTAATTCCAGATCCTCTTATACATTTATAAAGCATGACTAATAACTAAAACAGACTAGCTAGTCATGCTTGGCAAAACACCCAGTGTAGACATCTGAATTTGAGTGTTTTTGTAAAGAGCAGTTCTTTGAGTTGAAGTTGCATATGCATGGATTCAGTGGTATTTAATATAACCAGTGATACCAGCCTCCTGTTTAAATGATTAATACTTTTTGAAGTAGTATAATTGTTAAAGGCAGAAACACTGAGGACATGGAAATAGCAGTACCATTGTATATTATCAGTGCTTTTCATATAACCTTCCCAGAGTGAAGTATACCCTGGGCATTGTCTACACTGTGTACAGCTCAAGGAACCCCCTTGGACCTTATTCCCAAGTATGGCACTGACCCTTTCACTGCATCTCTACTTCCTATTTTCCCGGCCACTCTTTCAGGAAAATCCAGGAAGGTGATGGTGTTGCTAAATTGTGTACTTTTCTCCCCTCTGGTCTTGAATTTAACAGGAGGGAGCTCTGACAGCGTTTCGCAAGACATACGATAAGACTGTGGCCCTGGGTCACCGACTAGATATTGTATTTTATCTCCTAAGGATCGGCCTCTTTTATATGGATAATGACCTCATCACTCGAAACACAGAAAAGGCCAAGAGGTACTTTTAGCAGTGGGTCTGATTCTGGAGGTTATGGGCTGTTAATAAGTTGGTAGACCCGAGCTCACCCGTTTTTTGTTTACAGTTTATGGAGTTTGGTCAAATAGTTGACATACTGAAGTACTTGAGTTAGATGTTTCTTTTGTGTTATTTACTAGCCTGATAGAAGAAGGTGGAGACTGGGACCGGAGAAACAGGCTGAAAGTGTACCAGGGCCTGTACTGTGTGGCTATCCGTGACTTCAAGCAGGCAGCTGAGCTCTTTCTTGACACTGTTTCTACATTTACATCCTATGAACTGATGGACTATAAGACGTTTGTGACTTACACCGTTTATGTCAGTATGATTGCCTTAGAAAGACCAGATCTCAGGGAGAAGGTAAACGATGAAATCAGAGTACCCTTTCAAGACTGTTTTAAAACACAGAAGTCACTGAAATGTCTTTATCGGTTTTTGTTTTTGCTTCTTTTGAATACCCAGGTCATTAAAGGAGCAGAGATTCTTGAAGTGTTGCACAGTCTTCCTGCAGTTCGGCAGTATCTGTTTTCTCTGTATGAATGCCGTTATTCAGTGTTCTTCCAATCATTAGGTAAGGATCGATCATCTGTCTTCATCTTCTGATCCTGTGGGTGAATGTAGCAAATTTGGGTTTTTCACATATAAGAGATATAGTGGCCTTTGATAACTGCAGGTCTTCACCCATTTTCTGCCTATTTTGCTAAAAGGAATGTTAGCAAACTTGGTGTGTTTCCAAATGTAAGAATGATTGTATGTGTTTTATGCACATGTGTGCCAGAGTGCATTTGTGAGAGTCAAGAGGACAACTTTTAGGGGTTGCTTCATTCACTTACACCATGTGGGTCCTGGACACTGAACTCGGGTCATCAGGTTTGGCGGTAGAGGTCTTAACCTGATGAGCTAGCTCACTGGTCTGAATTTTGCTTTTAAAGTGGCGTTTAGAACAACATAAAGAATGTATGACAAAGAGCTGTGTGGTTAGCAAAGCCTACAGCTGTTTGTCTGATCCTGTGATATGGGAGTTTGTCTTAAAGAGTGAATGTGAGCAGACAGCTTAATAGGTGTGTGGTAAAGGATTAGTCCCATGAGACCAAAATTAATCATCGCTCCATTTAAGGAATTTTTTTTTTAATAAGGCCTGTGGATTGAAAACAATCTGTGTACAATACTTATGTCCTTTCACAGCTAATTTACAGAGCCCTGTGGACACCAGTTTGCTTCTTTGGGGGACTGTACTCCCTCCTGGATATTTGGTTTGCTACTGGTGACTAAATCACTAAGACGAGAAAGACATCTTCCTCAAATGATTCCCCTAAAAGTTATTAATGACAAATGCTGCTGCTGTTTGTAGGGAAGCATGTTCTTTCTAGTGAAACTAAATTGTTGACGTTGGTGCTTTTGGATGTTAGGGCCTTTCCCACTCTCTCAATTCTTATCATCAGCTTGTATTCAAATAGTTCTAAATGAAAGATTTTAGACTTAATACATCTGTGCACTTTCCGAGGTGTTCTAAATGCAGAAGACCATCAAGTTCTTATGTTTTATTTGCACTCATGAATCGTATAAATCTTGTTGACTGTTGAGAGGTTGAGTCCTGAATATTCACAGACGAATGTGTTTGAGACATTTGAGCTGCAATGGGAAGCAGAATTCTCTGCCAGGGAGTGCGCTGTTGAAATCAGTTGTGAGTGACTCTCATGAACCAAGTACATAGTGTTCCACCAAGTGAAGTTCTTAGAGTTTCTAGTTGTTGAAAGGCTCCCTGTGTGTACCATGAGTTTATTGTCTACTGCTAGGAAGTTTCTAAGGTTTCAGCTTAGCCCTATAAAATAGTCTTGTTTTGAACATGCAGGTAGCGCTGCTGTCCCACTTATTCTTTAGGTGGAGTCTAAGAAATCGAGTATGTATTAGTACACCTTGACCATGCTGCCACTTTTTTTGTGTGTGTATCATTTATACTTATCTCATTTTATAGTATTTGAAAGAACCCATCTCACATTTTAATAAAACCTTAGGCAACTGGAGAGGAAAAAGGAATTGTGTTGGTCGTATGTACTTTACTGTTGATGAGAGTGTACATACCATCTTAGTGGTCTACTCCTGTTCATTCTGTCTCACTGGACATAGGACATCCTTCATTGTTCAGTTTTGTCCACTTGGTTACACAGGAACATACTTTTGTTTTCTTTGGACTGTTCTTTCGGTGACTGACAACTGCTTTTGGTTGCCCCTGCCTTGTCTCTGTCATCTTTTAGGAAATACATCTGGATGACTGTGCTTCCCAGATTCCTGGTTATTGCCCTAAACCTTCAAATACTAGACCCATGCCTTCCTCTTGTCCTTGTTATCCTTGCTTGTGATGGGTGGGCGCATCCACTTGAACAGCGCCACACAGTATGTTTGCACCTCATTCTTAACCCACTAAAAAATTAATTGCTAAGCAGACTACAGCCAAAATTCTTGCTTTTCCTGTGATTTTTCAGATTGTTCACACCAAATCCGCTTGTTCACCTTGTCTCTGCTCTCTTATAGTTTTGCAATCTTGTGGTGGATTACCCATTAATATATTGTGTACACTTTACTCTTCAATTTTGTTATCAACTTACTCTACTGTTAACTAAGCCTTGTAGTTTATAATTTGTCCTCAGACTTTACATTTGTTATAATCACTCTTTATTACTTGTTTTGTGACTTCATAAAAATGTCTTTTTGTTTTTTGTCTTTATCACTGTCCCTGCTGTTTCTGTTATAAATGAAACTACTGAATTTTGCTTGAGTACAAAAAAGTTCCCCAATGGTTGTGCTATAATCTGGTGATAGTTCAGTAAGTCTCCATCTTGCCTGATGCCTGTGCATTATTGGTGTGAAAGAACGGCAATACATAATGGACTCAAAGGTACTGGACTTCTAATTCCTTAGGTGAGAGGAAGACTCATAATTTGTTATCTTATTTATTGTAGCGATCGTGGAACAGGAAATGAAAAAGGATTGGCTCTTTGCACCTCATTACCGATACTATGTAAGAGAAATGAGAATTCATGCGTACAGCCAGCTGCTGGAATCATATAGGTCATTAACCCTTGGCTATATGGCAGAAGCATTTGGTGTGGGTGTGGAATTCATTGACCAGTAAGTTTCACAAATTTATGCATAAAAACTGCCTTTTGATTTGTGATTTCTACATTTTCTGAATTTACACTGCTTCCCTCAGTTTTACAGGAGAAAAACATGAATACTTTTCTGCAGTATTATTTTAACAATGGTGTCTGTCCATGTCTGACTTCCTTGGGATACAGTTTCCAGGAAGATGAGGAAAGGGCTTTGCTTGAGTACTTTTAGTAGTTTTGCCAGGGCTGTGACCACACTGCACTGGGCTCACAGTGCTGCCCAGATCTTGTTTTGTATATAGTGGCATTTCCTGTGATAATGTTGGAGTTAGGTTAGTGACAAAATGTGGGAATGAGATCGCTGATTTGTCAAATAAATACTGAGCTATTCATGTTTGGTGCTGCTGTGGTCTCTTAATGCCCTTTCACTCAAGTGAACAAACCAATACTGGAGTGTACACAGCACAGTGGGAACTGTCAGCTTCAGATGGGGCATGCCTGAAGAGGTAAAGTTGGCTCTGGCTTGAGAAATGTCAGCCATGTGAAGATCTCCCCTCGTAGAAAAGGAAAAAACAAAAACGGCTTAAAGATGGGACTAAGTTGCTTCACAGGTATGGTGCTCAGGCAGCTGCTGCATTTGGGGTCAGCGTCTGTTGGTTCTGGCAGTGTTTTCCTCTATCTGAAGTTTTTCTCTGAGCACTATACATTCTGGTATTTTATTCTAGTAGATGACTCAACACTGCAACAAGTCAGGGATGTCACTACTGTATATGCAGTAGTTGAAGTTTGAGGAAAATGAGATCTTCTAAGGCAGACTTCAGTTTTTCTGAGTGTTCTCTGTAACTAATGGTGGATTGTTTTTCTTTTTTGAATCAGGGAACTGTCCAGGTTTATTGCTGCTGGAAGACTACACTGCAAAATCGATAAAGTAAATGAAATAGTAGAAACCAACAGGTATTCTTATTATCCATCGTTTGTTATTGCTGATAATAGGGGAGTTTAAATGCTTGTGTATACAAGTAGGTCAGCTCTTGTCATGGAGTCATATGGCTGCTAAATAATTCATTTTTTTCCTTGACTTTATTTATAGGCCTGATAGCAAGAACTGGCAGTACCAAGAAACCATCAAGAAAGGAGACTTGCTGCTAAACAGGGTTCAGAAATTGTCCAGAGTAATAAACATGTAAAACTATTTAAAAATTATTCCCTCACAGATATTATTTGAAGCTTTCATAGATTTCTTCACTGTGTACCCACTTCAACAGTATCAAATAAATATGCCATTGTTTCTCTGTTTAATTTGTTCTTAAATATACACGTCTTTAAGTACTGGGTCCACTAATGCCATTTGAATTACTAATGAAAAGTGTTCAGTGTTCTTTGAACTTTACCTAAGTGTGTGGTCCACAGTATAGAGGCTATATTCAGACTTATTCACTACAACTCTGCCTTATTGATAAATTAGGGATGTGACACAAGCCCATTAACAGTGATTCCCACTTAACCATAAAAGAATCTTGTTTTAAAAGTGTTGGCCCTCTCTAGGAAGCTGTCATGAACTAGATTCTAGAATAGACTTACTCAGATACTAAGTCCTGTAGAAATATTAACAAAATGAAATTTTTTTAATTGGGGCACAGTGATCATGAGGTAATCAGAATTGTGCCTTATCTTCTAAGCTAGGAGGTTAGTGCTATGAAGAAAGATATGAAAGCATATAAAATTGTGAAGGGAACTCTGTTCTGTGATTACATGCAAATTGGTGCCTAAGGGGTTAGGGGCACTGAACAAAGGATGACCAGTCGGACTTAGTGCTTTATTCTGTCACTGTGTGTTCAGTTGAGT
Source organism: Cricetiscus sungorus (assembly GCA_030556225.1). Taxonomy (NCBI): domain Eukaryota; kingdom Metazoa; phylum Chordata; class Mammalia; order Rodentia; family Cricetidae; genus Cricetiscus; species Cricetiscus sungorus. The sequence goes on along the minus strand of JANBXA010000606.1, from coordinate 6,559,173 downwards.
GCTGGCCATTTGCCAAAAGATAAGAGTGTAGCAGGAGAAGGGTATAAGAAAATGAGCCAAAGAAGATCCTTTAAAGATGAATATTATGCTTAATTCTTGATAAACGCAAATTGAGTTTTATCATAAAAGGCAAGGGCGGAAGAAGGCGAGAAAGAGGTTTCTGGTGGCTTAAGAACACATTCATTCACTGGAATGACCTATTAAAAATCTCACCTGACTGATAATTACTAAAAATTCAGCATTTCTCCATAAACAAACAAAAAACAAAACAATTCTGCAGGAATGAATGGGATGCCAAAATACAAGCATGATCTTCAAAGTCAAGGCCATGTCCTCAGGAATGGTCACTGGTATGCAGTAAGGGTGAAGCTATGGCCAGACTTGTACTTGACTTTCTTGGAGGTGCTGTGTGGCAGGCAGGAAGTTTGTTGGATATGCCTAAAGCATTCAAAACTACGAAGTTAAGGATTTCTAAAAATGCTTATCTTGATAACCTGGTTATCTTTATTAGCCTTTTGGTCAAGAATAAGTATAAAACCTACTTAGTAATGAAAGAATTATGAGTCACTGAATGCAGCCTCTGTAAGAATTTACCATGTTCCTCGGCCCTAAATGGGATGCCTCCAACAATTCCCTCCCTATTCAGGGAACTCTTAGGGAGAGCAAGCAGAGTTTGCTTGCCAGAGGGGATGGGGGACACCAAGGAAGCAAGGCCCTCTTAACACTTTCAAAGCCCATGAAGTCACATGAGCTCAGACAACATGCTCAGTGCCTGCACAGGTCTGCACTAGTCCTCTGTGTATATACGTTTCTGTTTCCAGTTTAGTGTTTTTATGGGATTCATGAGTCTGCAAACAAGAAGGTCTCTGACTCTTGTGCCTTCTCTAGGGCTTTTTTCCTTTTGTTTTGGTCAATTATGTTTTGTGTGGTTTTTTTCTGTCTTAACATTTTATTATCCCTGAGAAAACCTGTTTTCTAATGAGAGAGAAAGGCAGTTGATCCAGGTAGGGGGAGAGGGAAATAGGAGCTGGAATCATAGAGGTAGGGGAACCCTAATCAAGACATTTGAGGGGAAAAAAAAAATCTATATTTAATAAAAGGAAAAAACATCATGTCCTTTTAAAATTAGTAGAATTCTGTTTATTAACTCAAAAAGTAAGGCTGAAATGCCAGTTTTGTTTTTTTAATCACTTTTTTTCCCTCCAACTCTAACTAGCAATCGACTTTGGCTTACTGTGATCTTTCAAGGGCAGAGAATGCTCTGCCCACATTCTTCCTTGCTTAAAATGTGCTCCGTTTTAACTTTTACCCAGTAGTAACAAATAGTCCAACTTGAGAAGAAATCAGTGCTTTTCTTTCCATGAAAATAAATGTTCATTGAGAAAGAAATCCAGATGTTTAAAAGAACTATTAAAGTTATCTTCAGAATAGAACAATGTAGATCAGTTTTGTGCAGTATTTGTGTTCACAATCTGCATATATCATCTATACAAAATTGGAGGCCTTGTTATAGTTTAAGATTAATTACAAACCTGTGTTAACTTAGAGCTGAAAATAAAACCAGAATTTAACATCTCAAAAGATTTTTATTTACGCGCATGTGTGTGTGTGTGTGTGCCTGTGTCTATACGCACGTCTATGTGAGTGTATGCTACATGTATGTGGTTTGTCCTCAGGAGGCCAGTAATAACTGTTAGATTCCCCTGGAATTGGAGTTCTAGGAAGTTTTAAGTTCTGGGAACCAAACTCGAGTCCTCTGAGAGTAGCAAATTCTGTTAACCTTGGCAGAGCCATCTCGACCTCCCAGCATCTACTCTGAAATATGGCTTAAGATGTGCAAGAAACAGTGCCACTGCATATCTCAACTGGAAAATGCTAGTTGTAGGCCCAGCTCCCTGCATATTGGCAACCTATACCCAGAGCAACCACTGTGACTCTATTTCATCATCTATAAAAAAGTAGGAAAATCATCATCTATAAAAAAGCATGATTATAAATGCTCCTTTGGGGTTTATTTTACACTACAAACTTCAAAGTCAGACACAGTAGAAAATGTTAACAGAAACGACTAGCGTATTACTGAACTGAGTCATCCAGACCAATGTCATGAAACTGACCAAGAGACTGGTCGGTTCCAGCTTTGATATTCTGTCTCTTGGCCTTCTGATTTTAAAACATGCCACTGAAGGGAATTTCCCAGTCTGTGGTCCTATGTTCCAAGGAAAATTTAAAACTGACAAAGCAAGGAGACTTACTGATTCCACAAAAAGTTACACACTGGTTACCTGCAAGTTACACTGGGTCCCTTTAGATATATTCTAAGAAATATATCTACTGTATTTATTCATTCCCAGTTTTAACACAACATAATGCCCCATTCTGGCAAATGGATTTATTTTCTGTGTACTGCACCTGTGAAGCTGCAAAATCAGCTGCCTGTATCAGAAAACTTAGCCAAATAATTCTTAACTCTTGTCTATGACGGCTTTAATTTGTAGAGCATGCCCTTTCTAATTTAGGTAAGGGTCCTTCACAAATAGAGAAAAAGTAAACTGGTGCCGAGCTGAAACAACGTAGTTCCTCTTAATATTGGTAAATGCTGAATATATGGTAAAGTATGGTTTTAAAAGCAAAGTAACAGCACACAGTAAAACCATCTATTTTTCCCAGGTACATTCAGCCACTTTCATAAGACAACTCCATTTCTGTCTTACAGAATGTCCACTCAGCAGCCACCAAAGTATTAATCTGAATTTCCTATTGACGGTTTCAGTCTATTGTACACCTCCTTCTCTTTACCACTTAAAGCATGCCAATTGGTAGGTTTGGCCAATCTAAAAATCTGATAGACATAAGTAGACCTCAAAGTATCTGAAAGAGTTCCTGAGTTATTTTTCCTCCTGCCCTTGGCAGTTTAGAGAGCCAGCATGGCTTACCCAGATCACTGTAGCAGCCTTGCAGTTCACACTGGCCCATAGAGTCTGTCTGTCCTGTCCTGTCCCATCACCCCAATTCTCTCTCCAGTAGTTACTGGAGGGGACTCGAAGTGATGGATATTTTAAAGACAAAAATTAATAGTGTTTGAGTCTCCTCCTCCTCGTCTTTGACTGATGGAGAATTACAAGACTAAGAGATTCTAGAAAAGTCTACTTTGGTTCATGAGCTTTGCCTATATTAAACAAGGGTAACAAGGACCAGAATTTAGCTTTTTAAGCAAAGTCTTAACTGCTTACAGCAACAAGAACATCAAGACCTTAGAAGAAACAGATTGGAAGGATTGTTGATTCTTTTTTAAGTGTGTGTGTGTGTGTGTGTGTGTGTGTGTGTGTGTGTGTGTGTGTAAGAGCACATGTGTGTATGCATGCTGTGGTGCATGTGTAGTTAGTAGAGAACTTGGAGGAATCTGTTAATTTACAATGTATTATTACAGGGTTCAAACTCAGGTCTTCAGGTTTGGCACTTGGCAGCAAGTCCCTGTACTCACTGAGCCACACCCAACTGCCCCAGGGATAGCCTTTTAATTAGGAATTGGGAAGAGCCTGACAATGCAGGAAATAGAGTCCAGCATGTCTTTGGCTTCTGGGCTGTGACAAACACCTAAGCGGCCAGACACACTGACCCAGGAAGTACCTCTGGGCTCTAGCAGGTTACCTTTAAGCGTGAACTTGCTTATATTCCTGAGGACAAAGGCTCATGACAGCCAACAGTGACAGCTCCCCCCAGCACCTCCTGGCCAGTGAGTTTCATGAATTACCTACATCTTTTCCCAGTCTTTGTCCTGTTGGCTCCTTTGCAGGGTGCATTTCTGCCAGGGAAATCCCATTTGCCAAGATCCAAAAACTGCTAACTATGCCCCCTGAGATTGTTTCTTGCCACCCAGGGCCAGATTACCTATGAGGAAAAGCAGGTGATTGGGTAGTTGATCCTTTTCTTTGATGGCCCGGAGACACAGTAAAAAGATTTATCCACAAGGAGATGGGCCACTGAATCTTCTCACTAATGCTCACAAGGCAGTGAAGGGTTGGTCCAGTTTGGCTAATTCATGCACTATGTAAGCATTTTCCTAAGTGAGTTGTTTCCTTTATGTTAAGCAGCAACCAAAAAATTTAGAATGACTATACAATTATGTTGTGCTCTGAACAAAAGAATTTGTATGGCTAATAAGGGGGGGGG
>JANBXA010000606.1:6425000-6552500 GCA_030556225.1 Cricetiscus sungorus | reverse complement strand
TCTAAACTTTAGTAGCACTGTTTAGAATATGTCTGTTTGTGGCAGGCAGAATCCAAAATGGCTTTTCCTCATCCCAAGGCTCTGAGTGTTACCCGGGATATAATGAAGTTCAATTAAAACCCCAGTCTAAGAAATCAAATTATAACACTCACTAATCTAAGTCTCTATTATGAACTTTATTATAAATGTCCTATTGTGGCTCCTATTCACATCTTTCGGAACAACATGACCTGTCTTAAAAATTCCATCACTAAAAGCAACTTAATTTATAACCATCAAGTTCCCTTGGCTCTGAGAATAAATTCTACCCTCACTCCATTGCACTTGTCACCAAGTAATCACTATGAACTCTGATTCCCTCTTCCCTCCTTTCCCACCACTGGGATGGGACAGACTGATCCCTCCTAACTTGACCACACTGGTCATCCATGTTCTCTCCTTAGAGCTCTCTTCTAGCATTATCTCTAAAACATTCACTGATGATTGATTGCATAAGTGAATAAGATTTTGTTTTCCCTCCCTTAGAAAAATTCAACATTTTACATTAATTTATAGTTAAAGTATCTGCATAAAGTCTTTGTGTTCTTAAAGAATAAGAGTAAGTGTAGCAATTCACATTATTAGGCTGGTAACCAAGTATTTATTCATTCTACCTGTTGTTGACTGAAATTCCCTGAAACTCAAGTTTGTAACCTAAGAATTATAGGGGAAAGGATGCACTGACTGGGCTCTGCCAAGACACTGGCCAAGACAAGGATAAGAGCCTTGGGGACTATACTCTTTTGGCCACTCCATTGTACTCTCCTAAGCCAGAGGACTTGGTTGTCTGTGCAGGAGCTGTGGTACTGGTCCTAGATCATCCCCAAATTCACCGGTAGACAACTTTTCAAGCAATGTCTTTACATGTTAATCATTCCTTGGGAGTGGGGCAATGAAAAATCTTAAGAGGGCTTTATACCTCACTCAAGGAAGATGGCTGTCACTGCCACCAGAAAGGAGGGTGTGCATGAGTGAACACTGCTGACACTCACAAAGCCACTCCCCTTCATGGGCACACGGCAGGCTCTAGGACCACCCTTTCTTGGGAGTCTGCTCCTCAGCCCACCTGCATCCAAACACACATCTCTAGTGGCCCGTTGTGAAGCTGTGACAGACACAATAACAGCTGTCTGAAAGCAGAAACTTACACTTCTCCAAACAATATTGAAAGAGGAAATGGGGGTAATGCCTTGGAAATATTTAAGGACATCATAACTTTTAAAAAGGCAAATCTTAAAAAGCAGACTGAGTAAGACAGCCCATTCTGACACACTGTTCAACAATGAATGCATTAACAAGAAAAGTCCGTCTCTTTGGAAATCCTGCAAGTTTTGCCCCACTTCATAATTTTTTTTTCACCTCCCCAAAACCGGTGTCCCAACTGGCTTTTCATCACCAAAACTAGTTTTCCTTGTCTCTCCGTCTTCCTTTTCTTCATTCTTCCTTTCTTTCTCTCTTTGATCACACATGCTTTTGTACCATGAAAACTAATCTTCTGAGATACTTTCAACTTAATATCCGGGTATGAGCTTCAAACCAGTTCTTAAGTTGGAAGAACTTGATAAGCTTCTTATCCCACATTACAGGGAAAGGCTCGGCTACTATGTCTTGATGCACTGACCAACATCAATATTCTACTCCTGAACACTGCTAAAAGAAAAATCTAAAGCCAGATATCCTCTAGGAGGCCACTCAGGATGCAACTCGCTCCCCTTTCTTTGGAAGGCCTGCAATCTCCAGTTAAGGTGGAGATGATTTGACCTACAGGTGAGAATGTGTTCAAAAAAAAAAAAAAAAAAAAAAAAAAGGAGGAGGAAGAAGAGTCTACAGTAATGCTCTTGCCAAAACATTCTTTTGCCCAGCCAATCTACTTCAAGAATGGCTCCATGATATGCTGCAAGTTAAAAACAAAAACAAAAAAACACAAACAAAAACTTCTCACAGATTGGTAGCAAGCAGTCCAGACCACTTTACCATGGACAAAGTAGTCCGGTGGCTGAACTTGATCCAGTGTCCTTTCTGGGTACTCACTGCTACAGACACAGCTTCAGGAAATCCTTGGGAGACAGCCACAGGTTACCCTGGAGCCCACAGGAGTTTACACACAGACTCAAAGGCATCGTGGGGTCCAGAGTGCTGAGCAGAGGTGTAACTTGTCTTCAAAAATGTCTGCATTATTCCTTCCAGTGGTATTGTCAGCTGTCAGGGACGTGCCTTTGGCTTTCAAAAAAGAGGTAAGGAAATATATAAGTAAGTGGCTAAATGCTGTGCTCTCAATGCTACACAAGTGTATCCAACACTAACCCTCCACTGACCTGCTGCGACCAGGGAGAACACCACAGTAAAGACTCACTTCAGAAAACCGACTGGCACAAGAGGTGGCTGCCAGGGTTCCCAGCTCTCATCTTGGCCTTCTAGTCTAAGTGTCTTTAAATTTGTGTTCTTGAAGGCACTCTAGGCTGTTAGTTCAGAACAGAATCACATGTGTTAATACACAGGTGTGGCAGTTTACGCCAAGGCAGGGCCCACAGCACAGGGAGGAATCTCTGTCCTTCCCATGGGGTAAATTAAGAACTAGCTGCCAAGAACAGACTTGGGCTTCCCACACCACTTCTGTTTTCAAACACTAGCCAGCCCAAGCAACACCATTTAAAAAGAAACAGCAAGCTGGGGGTTCTACTTTTCTAGAAACATGTTTGCTTTCAGACAAGGTCTCTCTCTCTGTGCCTTGGCTGTTCTAGAACTTGCTATGAAGACCAGGGTAGCCTTGAAGAAGTGTGTCACCATGCCCCCTTCTAGGGATCTCATTCTTTAAAGTGCTTTGAAATCATGTGTCCCTCCGAGATTCTTGTGCAGCTGTAAGATCCCTCCCAGTCAGATAAAGCACTTCCTAATGTTCACATATATCCTCTGGTTGCAAGCCATAGGGGTCCCCAGGATTTTTTTTAACTATAATTAAAAACAAAAACAAAAACAAAAGCATCCTCAACACAGAAAGTCTTTCTATAACACAAACTTGAGTTTCAACTGATTTTAGGAATTCAAACTTGGACTGTCTGGGTCTTCCCTGTAGATAACCCCCAACCCCATGGAACAAAAAGCAGAGGAAAATGGTCAGATCCTAACTCAAACTCTCCTACAGATATGTAGGCTGTAGTAGGCTTTTAAAGAGGCCATAGAGAGAAATTTCACACTCAAGCCTAGCTCTGAAATTTCTCTTTAAAATGGTGACAGATAGGGATCAACTGTTCCATGTTGGTGGGACTCTCCTGCACTCCCAGATCTCACATAAGCACTGTTAAGTCTGTCCCTGCTGCCCTCAGCGCCCGCCTCTACCTTCATGTCCCCCGTTAGTCACATATGGGTAAGAGGAAGATCTACACAAGTGTAACCGATCTACACAAGTGTAACCGTCTAAATGAAGACAGTGCTCTATGCTACAGATGTGGGATGGACACTACAACCTGTCCTACAGACATGTCAGTCCACAGGGTACCATGCTCAGAGGGGGGCTTTGAGGGGTGACTTTATTATTTCTTACTGTTTTTGTACTAATGCTACATGAATCATTACTATAACTACGACATAAGCAAAAACAAAGTTCACATTCGCCCAAGTACTCCTACTCCAAAGGCCAAATTTTTTCCCTATTAATTTAGACATTGTCAAGTCACACAAATCCTGGAGAAGAGTAAATTACAATAAGAAAGGCCTTGGCATTTCCTGAACATGCCCTAAGCACTTAAGTTCTGAGGGTGAGGAAAGGGGAAATAACGAGAGAGCCTCACTTTTTAAGTCAGGGCTCTGGGGTGCTGCTGCTGCAATTCGTGTTCGTAAGCAAGGAGAGAAGACATCCTGATGAATGAAGTAACAAGATGGGAGATGAGCTGAAGTTAGGGCAAAAGAAGCTAGAAGAAAGAACTACATGAGAGGCAGTCAGAAGAAACCAACAAGAAGGTTGGGGAACAGACAAGATACAGCACAAGCAAGTCACAACCTACTATGACCCCAGGGAGTCACCCCACTATTGGGATGCACAGGACATGTCTTGTGCATGACTTGGAACAAGCTTTCAGTCTCCAGCTGTGCCAACCCTGAATCTTAACTTCCCACCCCCCTTGAAAATACGGAGGAGAAAATATGGGTGCAATTTAAGCAAAAATATCTGAACTTGCTCAAGATTAAAAAGCATTTCAAGTTTTTTTTTTTTTTTTAAGGCCTAATGTAATTGCTTACTAGAATCAGTTTGATTTCAGCCTGGCTTTCTCCTCGGTAACATAGCAGAATCACTATACAGATTTAAACGCTCCCAGCTTCCTTTGCTAGCAGACTCAGGGTACCCGTTCTGTGTCTCTGAAAAGGGAACCCCCTTCAGCTGTGCTGTCTTGCCTGATGCTTTCTTCAGGCCTAGATGCTAACACGTTTGAAAGGCACTAGACATTCTGTAGAAATGTTTCCCTTCAGATGGACAGGGACTTTCCTTTGTTAAAGATGGCCACAAAAGCTGGGCACTCATTATAGGCAAACCAACCAAGCCAACAACCGTTTTCAGAGCTGGCAGAAGACCCCCGAGAAGCGGTAAAGACACCTCCAGAAGGTCAGGGCCCACCTCCTCCTACCTGATGAAGGAGGGAATTGTTCGTCAGTCCCTGGGCCCCTGGGATGGCGCCTGTGTGTTTCATGTGGACGTTGTTCATGGCTGGCAATTTGGCAACCTTTGTAGGTCTGCTGCCACTGTTGCCGGCGTTGCTAGAGCCCGAAGAGCATTTTCTTTTCTTCCCTATGAGTTTGTCTAGAGGAGTGTGTGAGTGTGGAAAAGTGCCCTGTGAGGTGACAGGCAGTTCACTGGTCTGATGAACGAATGGCCCAAGGGAAAGAGTGGAGTCGCTGCTATTCACCATCACACTCATCCTCTTGATGGGCTCCACAGGGCTCACACCAGGAGGGCCCCTCCCTGCCTGCTCATGCCGCAGGCTCACCGAGTGTGCTTGCTTTGTCACACAGTTGAGGCCGAGGCTATGGGAAGATGTTGCGGTTGACAGGTATGGAGTCCCAGAGTGAGCCACACAGTTTTTCCTGAAAGAGTCCACGGAATGAGAGGAGGAGGGTGACGAGGAGGAGGGTGATGAGGAGGAGGAAGAACGAACCAGCAGTGGGGAATTGCTTTTGCGTTTCTTTCCTGAGCCACCACCGGTACTGCTACTGGCATTGTGACAGTTACTGCTATTACCAGAAGACTCCTTGGGCCTTACAGACTTGCTAGGCTTCAATTTCTGAGGTTTTCTGGACAGAGGTGAGGAGGGGACTGAAGAGAGGCCAGAGGGTGTCGAGGGGGATGAGGATGAAGCCGATACTTGTCTGGATTGCATACTGCACACGGGATCCATTGCCCCAGAAGCAGCAGGCTGTGCATTTAGAGTGGTTCCATGAGCTGGCACTGATTTGCTATTTGGGGAGATACAGGCAGACGACAGCACAACTGGGGACGTAGAGACAGTGGTTGCTGCAAAGTAGCTGATCCCACCTTGTGATGTGGGCACAGAATTTGTCCGGTGAGGAACACGGGTAGAAACGGGTGATGTAGTACAGGGCACTGGTGGGATTTTCCTGTAAAAAGGAGATACCATGAGTGAAAATTACCACCACAGCTGGCCATGAATGTTTATCGTAGCTCTAACTGGCCATGGGTGGTTACAGATGGGCGCCCCTTTATCTTTGGCACTGAGAAACATACTCTTATCACAAAGGTCAATCCAAAACACAAACCCAATCCTGATGTATTTTTCCTTCCATTTCCTTATGATTCCTGAGGATCTGGAAACACACTGTGCATACCTCATTACTGTCACAACTCTAGCTTCACAACTCCACTGCTCATCTTTAGCAAGTAATCTTTCTTATACATCCCACAGAGCAAAAACTCCTATGTGCCCTCTGTCTGGGCTACTACAGTTAGTCCTGGCCTCTGTTCATCACTTTAATTTCAAGTCATCACTTTCCTAAGAAGTCTGTCCCAGGGGTGGAAGAGATAGTCCAGCAGTTCAGAACACTGGACGCTCTTCCAGAAGACCCAAGTTCAACTCCCAGCACCCATGTGGCAGCTCACAACTGTTTGTAATCCATCTCCAAGTGATTTGACACTTTCACACAGACACTAATGGAGATAGAACACCAGTGCACATAAAATTTTAAAAAAAAGAAAGAAAAAAGTCTGCCCTGACCATCATGCCTTGCTTATATCTAAGGTTTCTTGGTGACAGACTCTGTGAGACTGGAGGTGACGTTCACATGTGACTGCAAATCATTTATTCCTTTGCAGATGCTGTAATCTGTAGCATATGCACCATTTTACCCATAAGGCCCACAACACAGCATTCCAACACTGAGGAAATTCAAGCAAGAATGAGCTAGTTAAGCAATAGTCAGGTTGTAACTGTGGGCCCGGACACTGTGGAGGACACGAACCCAAGGGGGACTTTGCTTGGATGGCATAAGGAAGTATTAGGTTTGTAATGTCTGGGCACAGTATTGAGTAGGGGATGAGAGAGCTGTTTGGACAGTTGTCTGACTGAGACCCCCCTTTTATTTGAGCTCTGAGTTCTAAAAATGTGACAGAATAAAAGAAAACCTAATAAGCCTGATCGCAGCAATAATATTCAGGTGAGAACAGCGGGACACAGGAGTACAGGCCCATGGTCCCACACTCAGGAGGCTGGAAGATGACAACTGCCCAAGCCAAGGGATGAGACATGTACCTACTAAAGAGAAACAAAAACAACTGGCCAGGAAGATGTGCCAAGACCATCCTATCTTAGTCTGGATACCTGACCTTGGCTGACTCAACTCACAACCACATGGAGCTCGTTCTCCTCCACATTCAAGGGACAAATGTGGCCTGAAACTCTTGTCATGTGACTTCACTACCAACCTTAGGAATTAATGACTGTTTATTTCTACTTTAAAACCCACTGCTTCTCTACTAAGGTGGACATTACAAGCATTTATGGAGCTTAAGCTACAAACATACTTATCACACAGGAAATCTCAGGGAGAACACACAGATGGCAGCCAGTTCTCAAATCTCTCTGGCAGACTCCAATGTGAGCCCACAGTGAGAGGCCTGTCTCTAGCCTTGTGATACTCACTGATATTACTTAAGGGATTTGTCAGGAATGTAAATTCCCAGTCTTCAGCCCAGACACCCTCAGCAGACTCTTTGTCTCTGAACAATCAATGTACCAGGCAAGCTCTTAAATGTAGGTTGCTCAGTGGATGCAGTACCTGACAATGACCACTAGGTGGCTTCTGCAACTGGAACTTAAAAGACCAGGCTGCCTGAAAACAAACCCTGAGAAAAGAAAAAAGGTTTCCCCCATAGGCAACATGTGAACCTTTAGGGCTGATATAACTGCTTCCTCTTTTAAAAGATCTAACAAGCTACGTAATGGTACACACGAAAATAACAAAGAGAGTATTATATGTGGAAATATGAAGGTAAGAGATGGGAAGCTGACTCCAAGCTGCAAAAATCCCTTTGGATGAAGTCAGCCCCATGCCCCTCCCAGATCAATACAGGGGCACAGTTCAGAGGTCACAGGAGCTTGAGACAGCCTTGAGTCAGTCAATGCTGCAGAGAAAGGGTTGGCCCACTACTGTTCAGAATACCCAGCAGCTACAGAGGACTCATTTTAGGCTCACATTGTGTCTTTACCAGAATAAGGAGCTCAGGGTCAGGAGATGAGAGTGCTGATCAAATGGGCCCTTCCTACAAGGAAAGTGTCTGCTGAGCCAGTAGGACAGGACCCAGAACACCCTGACAATGCCCTGCAGTGTGTCACAGAGGTCCCTGGGCAGGTCCCTGGTGAGAAGGGCTAAGCTCCCCAAGTACATTAGGGACTATGAGAAAAGGCTGCAAAGAATTCAACAGACAGTACTCATGCTGCAGTGGTCTGTCAAGAACACTTATGGCTGGGTACCAGTCCACATCGCTATCCACCTCAAGTCAGCTTCACCGAACCACACATATTCCCCATTGCTACTGACTTTTACAAACAGAGGTCATGGGGCTCAGCAGGTAGAGTGCCTGTGGGTTTGATCCACAGCACCACAGAAAACCAGGCATGGTGTGCCCATAATCCCAGCATCCAAAAGGTTAAGCAAGGTCAACTCTGGCTTCATAGCAAAACTGAGGCCAGCCTGTTAAGGGACAGAAGGAATGGGTAACAGGGTAGTCATCCTTGAGAGACCCTGCCAGAGCAGAGGACCAAATCAAGCTCAGAGACCTGCCAGTTCCTGTCCTCACAGTGCATAGGAACGGCAAGCATCTCTCCTCCATGCCGGCTACAGAGCACTTTCCAGTCCAGAAGTGCTGCGTATGAAAAGAAACTTACTGGAAGTGATGAATTAAAGGTTTGTTTTTTTGTTTTGTTTTTGTTTTTGTTTTTTTTTTTGCCAAGGAATCCTTCTTTTACTTATAAACTTCTTAGTAAATATTAGCATATAAAATACTATACAAGGTTTTCTGAGGGTGGGGTGACACAGCTGAGTGATGAAGTGTTTAGCTATCCTGCCGGACACTGTTCCGTCCCAGCACAACAGAACTAAAAAACTCCACAATGTGAAGCTGCAGATCCGAGCTCATGGCTCCTCTACCTACAGCCAGCTTCGGGCTGCCTCGCTCTGCTAGTCTCTTGGGCCTTGGGCCTTGGCTTGTCACATACTCAACTCTTATTGTTTCTCACGCCATCAGCTTTCTGACTAGGTACCTTCACACATCAGGTTTCTCCTCTGGAAAGCAACACTGCACACACCCTAGTGACAGCTCTTCCAGAGCCACAGTCTATTATTTTCCCATCTCAGCTCTGATTGGAAACAAACTGCCACCTAGCAGTCCCACCACCAACCTGCTGTGTGACCTTGTATATCTACTAATTAGCAACAATAACAACAAACGATAATCATGCTCACATAGCAAACACTTATAAAAATTCAACAGTTAACAGTCCCCTGCATACAGCTAGCTTCCAGCAGGTGGCGGTGGTGACTGTTTCTTCCAGTATCTACCTCTCTGATAATAAACTGTAATCTCTTTTCTATTGACTGATTTTTGTGTCCCCACGGATATGATGAGGTCCTTACACATGGGAGTCCTTCTACTTTGAGCCCAGAACAAGATGTTGTTGCTGAAAGAGTGGACGGATAAATGAAAGGGTTGGCACTTTCTTCCTCAGCCAGCTAACAGTTATTTCCCCCATTTCCCCCATTTCGATAAGCATGGCATATCCTCTTTTGCTTTCTTCTTTGGTTTTTCGAGACAGGGTTTCTCTGCGTAAGAGTCCTGACTGTCCTGAAACTCACAGAGATCCACCTGCCTCTGCCTCCCCCGTCCTGTCATATTCTTAAAAACAAAACTTGAGGTCGTTAAGGAAATGTATCACCGGGGCAGGTCACCCACCCCCCACCCCCACAAGGTACTTACTTCCATAGCTGTGCATTCAAATGCTTTTCTACCATGAGGTTAAGGGCACAGCGAAGGCGATTCCACCTGGAGTCAAACACGTAATAACCTCTTCCAATCTGCCGGCTCCCAAATGTGCAAAACTGAAGGAGAGAGCACAGGACGGATGTGTGTCACCTCCGCTGCCAGCACAGCTCAAATTCCTTGAGCACCGGAAGCCATGAAACATGAGAGCATCGATGCCTAGCACTAACTTTTGAGGAAGAAAGGAGGAAAGAATGAGAGGGCCCCAGAATGAGTACACGTATCCTAAGATGCTACGTGTACAGCCTGGCAAGGTCTCTGCCACCACCATTCAGTGTCTATGCTGCATTGGGGAGGCCACTGAAAGTGGATGCAGAACTTACCGATGCTGGCTGAGGATGGTGACCTGAATAATGACAGTCCAGTTTTTCAACAGACTCCTCTTTGTCATCGCCTTCACCCTCCTCACTTGATAACCGAGACGCTGGCTCAGTGGCAGGCAAGGGAGGGTGTGGAGACTCGTGGCCCGGAGGAGGGTCAATGGGGGTGCTCCCACCTTGCTGAGCAGGGCAGCCTGGAGGCCTGAGTTTGTAAACAGGACAGCACACTCAGAACAGAAGCACAAGCTGGGCATCAGCAGCCTCAACTCACGCACTTCTAAAACCACAGAGGATGGAGGAGAGAGGCAGGTCCACCATGGGGGTGCGGAGGGGGCTCTTCTTAGCAGTCCAGTTCTAAGGTGAGAGTGTCTGCCACATACAGGCAAAGGCAGCTTATAATTGTTTCTCCCCCCAAGAGGTATCTGGTGTCCAAGCCTCTCCTCCATTCTCCCCAAAGAACAGGGACATAGTGCAACTTAAGATTCTTTCACTGACTACTCTTCACATCTCAATATTTTATCAGTATCTCTGGTGTGTATGGTAATTGGCAAAGTCCTCTAGTATAACTAACCTAAAGGGACAGGAGGACATAAAGAGTGAAGTAGTCAGTCTGGACATCACTGCTCAAGGGTTACCACTCATCTACATCATAGGGTGGCCCAGTGGTTTCTAAGTAAATCTTACTTTTCAGATGAATTATCTTCATTGAAAGCCTAACAAAGAAAACGACATACAGGGACCTTGGTCTGAGCCTGACTGTATCTGTGGAAGCCTCAGCTGACCACTCTGCTGCCTGGGCCCTAAAGCACAGGGCTTGCTCGTGTTGGGCTGTTCTGTCATGCCCAAGTATACACTCACGTTATCTTGACGGAGATGTTTCTACCTTAACAAAGTCATTCCAAACATCAGGTACAACAGGAGGACATGAAGGAGCAATCGCCAGGGGCTGGCGTACCAGCAGAAAGTATCAGCAGAAGCCCTGTGGCCAACTGCATCCTCCTCATACCCCAGCCTCCACACCCTACCTCTGGAAATGGGTTAAAGCAGCACAAGCACACTCATATTCCCTCATCACTGCCTCTGAGCTATGCACACAGTAAACTCTTAGTAAATCACTCTGACTTTGCTTTCTACGCTGGTAGAAAGTAAGTCCAAGCAAGTAAAATGCCTACTTTGTGCTTGAAGACAAAGTTCCAAATGAGTGAATGAAAACTCATGTTAATAAACAGATGCTATTAAAGCTAAATATCTGTCTACAAGACTTCTCACTCCTTTAATTTGCAAAAAGACAAGAAACAGATGGTCAAAGCCATCTGAAACATGCCTACTAGGAACCTGAATCAAGGCCCAATCTCAGCTGAGCCTGAGACTGGGTTTTCAGAAACCTGGCACAGGACCACTGCAGGGCAGGCACTTCTAACTTTACACCAGCATTTGCATTTATACCTGGGAGCCCTGACCAAAATGTATTGAGGACTTCCACAGTTGCACAGTAAAACCCAATTTAAAAAGTACCAGCTCCCGTTGTGACAGTGACACAGAGTTCTTGACAACACAGCTGTGCAGGAGGTGGAGGGATACACAGGGCACACGTGTCTAGCACATGTTTACTGAAGGAGGGAGACACAGTTGGAGGCTGGCTTACCTTGGAAGACTAGGGGTATGAGGTTTCGGTTTACTAGCTACAAAAGGCTTCGATTCTGAAGAAGGGTGTGGCTCCTGTGGCAGCATCCGAGGAGGGGTGGGATGCGGGTCCCTGAGAGGATGTGGTGGTTGCTGAGAGTCTGCATGGCGAGTCAATTCCTTTTCCCTGGCTTTGTTTTTGTGCTCGGCCAATAACACATCAAATCGTTTTCTTCTACCCTGAACAGCTCTCCGCTGGGTTAAGGAATGTGTCTATAATAGACACACGTAAACAAAAACAAGAACACAGAAAATGAGGAATTTCAGTAAGAAATATGCTTATATCCCAAACATATCCCTCAAGAAAGCATGCTATAGCTTTCAAAGATGAGACATCTCCACATTTACTAAACTGAGGGTGTTTCTCTTCAGGGAAGCCAGGACCACATATTCTAGCTCCTAACCACAGGAGTTTGGGCATGGCCTTCTGCATGAAGAAGGAGCAATATTAGCTGTGTCACCTGGCAGAGAAACAGTACAAAAGGCAGGTACTCCTGTTTTGTGTCATTAAAGCAGCTCATGGACGCTTATGAATTTCATTAACAACAACAAAAAATCCTCAAGATGATTTAAAATTCTGAATACTAACTTAAAAAAAACATACTGGTAAAGTTTTCTTTCAGTAACTGAGGACAAAAGTTGAACACAGCTGCTTTTCTCTACTCAACAAAATAAGGTATGAAGAGAGAAGGGGGCTCATAGAACTGTAGAGACAGTCTGGTACAGCCAAGAAAAGAACCCAAGGCAGAGAGAAGAAGAACTATAAACAAGGAAAGACAGAAATGCAGTAAACAACAGAAACACACAATGTTATTTAGCTCGTGGATCTAGTCAGTATTTCTGACAGCGGAAATGGGCACACAGAGAATGTGGCTGTCTGGCTTTAAAAAGGTGACTAATACAAAGTCAACTCTTGATCACATCT
The DNA here is from genome assembly GCA_030556225.1 of Cricetiscus sungorus. Classification (NCBI taxonomy): domain Eukaryota; kingdom Metazoa; phylum Chordata; class Mammalia; order Rodentia; family Cricetidae; genus Cricetiscus; species Cricetiscus sungorus. Next base: position 6,539,992 of record JANBXA010000606.1, on the reverse strand, counting down.
TGCATTTGATAATCACTGATGTTTTAACATTAATTTTACTTTTAATCATGTATATGTACTTGTGTCTAGAGGTGGGTATCTGCATGTGAATACAATGACTTGGAGAAGTCAGAAGGCTTGGAACGAGTTACAGAAAGCTGCAAACCACCTACAGTAGGTACTGGGAAGTGACTCTTATCCAATAAGCATCCTCCGGCCTCTGACACTTTAAAGGTATATACCCAAAGTTCAATGCCATTCTGACCAGGATACGAAGTTGACTCTTCACGAGTGAAATGGTCAGATGAAGCCAACCTAACCAAGAGTCAAGTCCATTCACTGTAGAAGTCATTCTACATGGGCTAGTCCCTCTTCTCAGTCTACTTCTAATGCCACTGCCAGTCCTCAGGAGCAGGTAGCTCCACCCCTTTCTATGAACACAGTGAATTAATGTAAACGTTTACATCTTTCTTTTAGGTTACAAAATTCTAAAACTGATGTTTTATGTGTACATGTTCATGACTCACTACACTACACAAACAGAGTGATCTAAAGGTTTACAAAGCAGGCAGCAAAGCGCCCAGTGCATGTAGGGGAACTGTGCCTTAAGCCCTCATAGGAGTTTGGGCAACCACAAATCTCCTCCTTGGCAGACAAACTGCAAATGAAGTCTACCCAAAATCTAGCCTGATACAGATGAATTTATTTCCTAATTTTTACCCAATAGCTGGCAATATGTAATATATTTACGAGAGAGCAACTTAAATGAAAAAAGGAACTTTATTCTGCTCATTACTATACCAACACCTAGAAAAACATTTTCCATTTAGTAAATACTTCAAACAAAAAGCATATAAAAGGCCTTGGCTGGAGAGACAGCTCAGAGGTTAGGGGCACTGGCTGCTCTTCCAGAGGACCCTGGTTCAATTCTCAACACCCACAGAGTAGCTCACAATCATCTGAAACTCCAGTCCCAGGGGACCTGACACCCTCTTCTAACTCCATGAACTGCAAACATGGTACACATACATAAATGCAGACAAAACACACATACAGATAAAGAATTTTAAAAACATAAAACAATGGCCCACTAATATACGTAGAAAGGATGATGTGCTTGCCGTCTTTCTGTTCAGCTTCCTGGCTACCTTTCAGGCCCTAGTCTAAGGGTCTATGGTATGGAAGGGCCATCACTCATCTTTCCTCTCACCCCTCTCTGTCAAATAAATCAGACTGTGGTTTCATCAGACTGTGGTTTCATTCATGTTTCTGTAGCTGGGAGACCTTCAAACCTTCTTACTGTAGGGCTTCATAATCCAACCCTCTTTCCTGCCCATAAATCAGCAGTAATAATACATTATATTGCGGTGATTATACTTAAGAATCATTATTTACTAAATTTCTTGTTCCTCCATCATATTGTAAGGTCCACAAGGCTAGAAAACATGCATTGATTGTATTAAAGTCCGTAACTTGTGGGACTTCAAATAAGAGTTGTGCTCACAGTTGTATCTGGTACAATAATCAGGTAAGAAGAAGGACAAAAGCCAATAGTTACAAATCCTTCTGCACAGAGACATGTAAGAAGGCTATGGACAAGCGTGGCAGTGAGAGCAATAAAGATGGGAGGCAGACAATAAGCCAACTCTCCTCTTGGTTCAACAGTCTATGTCTAGGAAATAAAGAGACCTGGCACCAACTTGTGGGCACGGAGATAGGACATGGACATGTTGAGTCATACAGAACGACAACTATTGGGCCAAAGAGAAAGTAAAGAAAATGGGAACACAGAATAGTGGTACACAGTAAAGGCACCTGTCAAGGTACAGGCCTAACTAGAGGCTACATTTTCAGCCAGTTTCATGCTGAACTAACTAACTGCTAAAGACAGAAAGCTTAGAACCATGCTACCAACAGCAATGACACTCTTAACACAGCAGACCGACACACACTACTGAACAGACAAGATGGCATATAGCCATACAAAAGCAGGTTATCATCTATCAATGAAGACACAGGAAAAAAGAGAATGAAAACTCCCTGAAGAGTTTACACTAAAAATCCTCAGACAACCTTATTTCTGGGTAGTTATGAAAAGAACTAAAACTGAGGCTTTGTAGGGGTTTTAGTGTTTCCATGTCAAGGCACTATTTACAAAGATACGGAAAGGAGCTAAAAGCCCATCTTATAAAAGATGGATAAAAGAAATATGGTTATGTTTGCAATGGAATATTATTCAGCCTTTCAATAGAAGGAAATACTGAATTTCTTCCTATGTAAGCTGAAAGAAAATGGTCACATGTGGAATATAAAATATCCAAATTCACAAAACTTAAGTATAGAAAATTAGTTACTCAGGTCATGCTGACAGGAGGGAAGTAAAGTTATCCATCAACAAATATAGAAGTTCAGTTAATAAGATAGGTAAGTTCCAGATGAGAGCTGATCTACTGAACGCTAACAATCAGCAATACTGTATTCTACACTGAAATACCAGGAAGACATAGATGGCCAAATTATTTGACCACTATGCAATTTCAAAAGAAAGGGAGAATTCTTATCTACCAGGTGCTTTATGGGTCATGCAGAAAGCAGATCTTCGGTAAATAATCACTGTTACACATTTCTGAATAGAACCATGTTACAAAGAGCCACATAGGCAGGAGGGGCATATAGGCAGGAGGGGCAGAGAAGAGGTGATATTACTACCATGATATGGATCGTAGGTAAGGACTGCTTTCAAACATTCATGTATTCACATCTCAAACTGTGACAGAATCAAGTGGCCATCATGAAAAACAAGAGCAATAAACAACTATACTATTCAACTAGTACTCCATGAAAAGAAGACCAATACTAAGGCATGAGCTTCTAGCCTAGAAATCTGAAGGAGGATGTGGGCTCAGGTCAACAGTTGTCTGTGTGAATTTTTTTTTTTTTTTGCTTTTATTCATATATGTATTATACACTTTTATATATGTATATATAATATGTGGAGGGTGACTGACCAACCAGTTCTGCCCATTATTTTTTTTTTTAATTAATACTAAAACCCAACAACTCAAGAGCAGGAAGCCCCCACTGCTGCAAAATGCTACTTACAAGAATTAAAACTGAATTCTAAATTAATGTAAGTCTCTTGGGCCAGTAAGATAGCTTAGCAGAAAAGTGTACCAGTCATCAGGCCTCATGACCAGAGTCTGAGACCCAGAAGCCAAATGGTGGCCAACCTGTACAAGTTATCCTCTGACCTCACATGAGGTATGACACATTTAGGAAAGAAGGAACACATTAAGGAAACAAGCAAGAAACGCCGAAAGAACACCTAAAAGTGGTGACAGAGGAAAATTTATGACTCCTACAAGATGTACTAGGACCTCCATGTGTGTGTTATGGTGGTGTTCATGCACAAAGATGTACACAAAAAATTAATTATAACTTTAAGGAAAATAAAAGCAAAGCCTCTCATACAGGTACAAGTCATGGTAGCTAACATAGCATGTTGATAAAATGAGGACTTTTTTTCTTTCTTTTTTTTTTGGGGGGGGTCACAAGCAGCTTACTTAACTTATACAACCCACTGGCCCGTTTTGGGTGGGTATGGTATTGGTATTACCAGCTATGGGAATGGCATGGTATTTCCAGCCCCATGCACATACCAGCCTTCACTTCTGCTCCAGAAAGTACGTACCTTGCAAGTCAAAGACCTGGTACAGGGCTTCTTGGTTTCCAAATCGATGACCCCACAATGGATGTCAGGATCAAACTCTCTCTCTGTGTGGGGCACACAAACATTAATGCAGTGGGTGTGCCAACCACTATCTTCATTTTTTTAAATAAGAGGAAATCTCAAGACAGACACATTAAAGCTATAATAAGATGTGCCCTGTTACTAATGAATATACTGCAGATGAGCTGTGAGCATTGCCGTGAACATTATTAGCTTCACTGAAAGGCTAAAACTACTACTGGAGCCTAAAAAATATTTACTAATTTTCCATAATATTTATATTCAGAAAAAAAATTGTACAAAAGAAATCTTCATTCTAACATACAAGTGTGCGCACACAGAGAGGTCTACCCTGATGGGACCTTTCCCCATAGTTCACATTGACTAGCTTTAAGAAGGCCCTTCATATATAATCGTGCACACTCCCCACTTTTCACATACAGCTTCACAAGGGAATTTTGACATTACCTGATAATCTCTTATTTAAAAACTTCCTATTATTAGAACTGTCTTCAGGTTTCTTTTCCAGAGTGGGTGTTGTGGGAAGCCCTTTGCCGTTCAGAATCTGTCCGGGTGAAGGCAAGGTTGGCTTTGGTATTGAGGGGCAGTTAAGGCCAGACTTGACTGCAGAGCTCACAGTAGCAGGACAGGCTGGCCCCACTGTGGATTTCAGTAGTGTGCCATCCATCTTCGGATGCATCTTTTCCACCTTCACAGAGGGTGTCATGCTGTGCAGGGGAAGTAAGAATGCAATGAACAAGTGCCCTGTTATTCCAAAGGGATGAAGCCAAGCCTAGATCTACCCGTGTGCAGGGCTCTGGGAAGGCCTAGATCTACCCGTGTGCAGGGCTCTGGTGAGGCCCTTGTACATTCTGTTTGAACCACTAAGAAAAGTGAGTAGTGATGTTCACAGCTCTTTTGACAAAAAGCCCAGTTTGTGTGTGTGTGTGGGGGGGGTTTGACCCATTTTCATCCTTTCAGCAACATTTTCCCATGACCAATGGGAAACTCTGACCCAAGAGTCAATGCGGTTTCTTTTCTTGTTCTTTGGTTTAACAAGTGTTGGTTTATTGATTAGTGGGAACACAACCAACCAGAACACATGGCATGTACTTGGGGGAGAAGCGAACCAGCTGCAGCCACTCAGTAACCCTGCTAGTTAGTGCAGTTTCTACAAGAAGCAAAACATGAAGTGTTCTAGAAGGACCAAGATATCACCACAGAATTCCTCAATACCTCACAAGAACCATCACTTTAATGAAAGGAATTATTAAAACAAACATGCATGATTGAGTACATATCACTCAAGCCAGAAGCTCTGCTTCTGGCAAAAGGAAGACTGCTGAATCAGCACAGGGTGTGTCACTGTTTGGGTCCCTGTCCCTGAACACAGGCTTCTGTGACATGAGCTTAGGTCAGAATCACCTAGCAACTGGTTGGTGAACAGGTATACTCGTGCCACTAATAACAATTTCTCTTATTATCTAGCTGGCACTGTCACTTTGTTGCTTGGTAAAAGCGTTATCAACAAAACCCAATGGTTCACTTAGTTCTCATCTAAGCTTTCACATGACAATGGCGGTTTGGGTAAGAGTGTCTGCAAACTCTGGTGGCATCTGGGCTCTGGTGGCTGCTAAGCTGATAAGTGACCTTAACAGTGCCCTGCCATATCTTTGGCTTTTAGACAGCTATATAATGAAACCCAAGTTACCCACATGAAAAAAGGAATAACAATACATATTCTATCTACAGGGATGTGGTCAATATATGACATCACAGACAAATACAACCATTTTCAACAACTCACACCAGAAAGGATGAAAAAAAATGTTAGCAGCCATATTACTATTGTGATAACTAACTTGAAGGGTTAACATATGGCACCTACACAGGACTCACCCTAGCAGGTAAGCTGTAAAACCCCTGTGGTCATACTTACATTCTACCGTGGGGGACTTTAGTCTGCTGCGTGGGATGTATGGGCCTGATGCTCCCCCTGAGCTGCAGTTTCTCTTTGGGCAATTTGAGTAACTTGGAGCTTGATGCGGGTGTGCAAAGGGAGCCTGCACCCGAAGGCCGGCTGCTGGCACTGCCGCCTTTGCTTTTGGACAGAGAAGGGAAGAGGGAAAATACTGAAGGGTGAGGAACAGCCAAGGATGGCTTGCTAGATGAGCTATGTCTTCTTTCTGAAACAGAAACCAAAGAAAGAAAAAAAGAAAAAAAAAAAAAAAAGACATTTCAGCCAAGCTTCAAATGGAAAGCTGAGCCAATTCCCTGAAATAAACACATTAATATCAAAAATGAACTCAAGTAAAAAGCATGATAAATCCAGCATTTTTTTTTTTTTTTGGGTTGTTGTTGTTGTTTTTGTTTTATTTTGTCTTTCAAGACAAAAGAGTTCCTTTCTTTTGTTTTTTCCCCTTGAGACCGGGTTTTCTGTATAACCCTGGCTGTCCTCAAACTCACAGAGATCGCCTGCCTCTGCCTAGGATTAGATGTATCACCACCTCCTGGCAAATTCATCAGTTGCAGAAAGCTCTTATGCAGGCCCCACGGCCAACTTAGCACAGTCCCTCTGTTCACAATGCATACTGACATAGAGAGGGTTACCACTCTGAAATCCAACAACCATTCTAAACAGGAGTAAAATGCCTGGTACGTCTCAGGCACAGCAATTCACACCAAGAGGAAAATACTCGCTCATCTGCAGACCATTAACTGACAAACACTGGTGTGTCTTCAACCTTTCTAGCACACACACTAAGTACCTCTCCAATTCTCAGAAGGGAAAACTGTAAAAAAAAAAAAAAAAAAAACAAAAAACAAAAAACAAAACTCATCCCCCCAGCCAGCCTATGGCACCAAACCTTGTTTCTAGGACCATCTTATAGCTCCCTAAGAATCTGCTCAAGTTTTCCAGTCAATCTTTTCAAACCCCTCCCACCTGTTTAAAAAACTAACTAAATAAATAAACTCTGACTTGACTACAGATGGCATAACTCTGCTTCACACCACTAAGATGCCAAAGACTAAAGACAAAAATATCACAAAGAGCTAAGCCTGTTTCTTTTTCTTCTTTTGAAACCAGGAAGTAATTTATGAGAGTAAAAACAGTCTACAAAGGTGTAACTGAGAATAAATCTACCCACTTAAGAATAAAGTTTTCTGAGAGTAGATGCAAACCACTATAAATCAAGAGCTACTGAAAATGCTATCACAAGAAACCAGTTAGTCGTTTGATAATGTAGCTTCAGGATCCAATGGAGGTAGTTTAGTAGCAGCTTTGAACTCAGAATTTAAAACTACAGTGTCACAATTTAAAAGATATGCAAACCATCAATATCACCCTATGAAAAAGCTGTATAAATACTTAAAACACTAACTGTTGGAATCAGTGACTACAAGCACCATTTAAATAGCTAATTTCCAAATCTTCTTTTCTCAGTGAAGCTATGACTTAGGGTTAGTAGTTCTGTAGTCTTTTTTTTTTTTTTTCTTTCTGTTCTTTCCTCCCTTCCTTTGTTCCTTTTCCTTTCGAAACAGGGTTTTTTTTTTTTTTTTTACCTTGAACTCAGAGAACTTATCTACCTGCCTCTGCCTCCCAAGTGCTGGGATTAAAGTCATCTACCACCACTGCCTGGCTACTTCTGTACTCTTTACCATGTGCTGCAGAGCCAGGTTCACATCAAGACAAATGACGCTACCAACAGAAAAACCCTAATTCTCCAAATCAATGTCACAGAGGCTACGATGGAGTTCAGAGGCTGAACTGAGGGGCAACTGAAAGTGCTTCCTTACTCTGCCCTCACCTGCACTCCCACCCCATGAAACTTAAGTGTACAAGGAATGTAACCCTATAATAAGTTCAGTTTAATATTTTCTCCTCTTTGGCACCTCCATCGTTTTATTCTAAATTTAGTTTTCCTAGCTTGTAATGGTGGTATTTGGTCCCCACCCAAGAGGCTGAGGAAGTGTTAAAAGCCAGCCTGTGCTGATGACTACAACAGCTGTAACTGTACCTACCCCCACCACATACAGGCATAGACAGACAGACAGACTGACAGACTGACTTGAGTGCACACATACGTATATACATTAAAAACAAGGAAATACAGTTCAGTTGTAGCCATGTTTGAGGGTCTAAGGTTGACTCCTAGTGCTGCAAAACTAATTTCAAAGAGACGACCAGTCAAGATTGAGCCCTTCTCTTTTGTTATTCCAAATCGCTCAGAGCACGACATTTCCAGCATCAAGTGTAAGGATATGCTAACAGCTTTGCTACCTGCAAGGTGGCAAAGACTTCCAGGAGCCCATCTCTCACCTACAAAACAGACTGGCACAGCTTTCCTTCCTGTAAGAATGTTTTCAAATCACAGTTATCCAGGGGCTCCCAACCTTGGCCTTAAATTCACAGAGACCCACCCACGTCTGCCTCCCAAGTGCTGGGAGCCACCACCACCCAGTTTAAATGTAAGATTTTAAATTTGGAAAAGTGCTAGAAGAAAATGTAGGAAAAACCACTGCAAGGCATGGGCAAGGAGTTTCTGACGGGGATTTCAACAGCAAGAAAGTAACAGCATAAAATTTAAAAACTTCTGTAAACACTGGAACAACATAAAGGAGAACATACTTGTCATCATATACATATCAGTGAGGATTAACATCTAGAATTTATGAAAAAAATCATAATTTAGGTATCACTAGACGAAACTCATTCAATAAACAATGAAGGCACTGCTCACGGTTCTCCACTGATGAAATGAAACTAGATAAATACTTGGGCAAGCGCTCAAGATCTTTGGCCATCAAGGAAACACAATTTATAATGCTATTCAAAATAGCTGCCAAGGAAACAGAGGAGATACAGCTCAATGTCTCACGTGCATTTGGAGCCCTAGACTCCACCCCTAGATCTCAAGAAAGGGGGTAGTGGAGAACACCTGTAACCCTAGGACTACTAGAGAGGTGGATCAATGCCAGCCACTTAAAACCCCCCACCACCACCAAATAAATAAAATGAAAAGACAACAAATGCTGGCAAGGATGTGTGAGAAAAAAACCATTCATTATACATGGACAGTGTGAACTGTGACCCACTATGGAAATCAGCCGTTCTCTCAAATCACTGGAAATAAAACTACCATACTACTGCTACCATCACTCCAGGTCACACATGAAGGATTCTAAGTCAGAATACTCAGAGATATTTGAACGTCCATGTTTGTTATTCACAGCAGACAAGATATAAAACTAGTATAGATGTCTCTCGACTGAGTAATAATGGACAATGAAAACAGCACACACAATGCAATTTTGTTCAACTATAAAAATTAAAATTGTGATGTTTGTAGGAAACAGTTCTGTTTCCTCTCATTAGTGGAATGTAGATTTGAAACATACACACACACACACACACACACACACACACACACACACACACACACGAAAGAGGACAAGAGGGAAAGAAGAAGTCTACAGGAATGAGAAGGAAAGGAGAACCATTAAGATGCAGTGAGGAAGTATTGGGAGAGAGGGGGCAGCAGGGAGGGTGCACAAAACCTCCTGAAGTATAATGATGTAAATATAAAAATACCACAATAAAGCAACATCTTTGTATCCTGTCAGTTACAGCAATGAGCAGCACAGTAAGGTATAGTGGATAATTATACTTTCCTATTGCATTTAAGACCAGCTTCACAGGAGAAAATGCACACCTTGTCCTGAAATGTGGGGTAAGAACCTACAGTTGGGGTTTTATAGGGTTGGGGGAGAAGGATAAGTGGACATTGTATCAAGTGCTCTAAATGCACACCTTATCCTGAAATGTGGGTTAAGAACCTACAGCTGGGGGGCTTATAGGGTTGGGGGAGAAGGATAAGTGGGCATTGTATCAAGTGCTCTCTAAGTCTATGCTCACAGACTAGTGCATCCCTCAGGCCTCATCAGAGAAACTTCTAGTCATGAACAGAGGTTGACACAGACACTTGGAGCTGAGAAAACTGTAGCCAGTAAGTGTCTGTAGAATGCTAGGCACAGCAGAACATCTATATCATATTTCTTCTTTTCAAGGCTCATGGACCATCCAGGAAGAGGAAGGTGCAAAGACTGTTGTTAAGAGACAGAGGTTGTGAGGCACAGACCAAAGCAGTATCAGATGGATATGACAAGACCGCTGCACTCACAATCAGCTGTGGTTGCCTGTACAAGAGACGCACAAGATCAAGCCAGCTAGCATTCTAGCATGAAGGGGAGGGGAAAGTGCAGGAGCTGAGTCACTCATAGCTTCTGAAGGAGGAAGAGCCAAGTCATCTTAAAGAAGTGGTCCTTACTAAGTCCCCCATGAAAGTGCCACTGCATGGCCCCCGCACCAGTGTTGAGTACAGCACAAGCTGGAATCAGTGGGCTATTAAAAAAGGGAGTTGAACACAAAGTTGGGACGAAATGGAGAAGTGGATCTGGGAGACATTACCAGGAGGAACTGGAGTGAATATGATCAAAGTAATTATATGCACATATGAAACCCTAAAAATTAAACATGTTTTAGAAGAAATCGGGTATGGGTGTAGAAAGCTACATCTGGCTCAAGTAGCTACAGAATATCTCCAATATCCAACATCACTCCAGCTCCCCACAGATACGCACTGCACTGTCTATATCTGGTGTCACACCTCTCTGTCTACCTGTGTCATGTCCTCTACCACTTGTCGATGATTCACAAGGGGTAACCCTTTTCTATACCTGTGTCATAGGCAAATGCCAGGTCTTTTCCAGTCAGGCACTTAACATTACGTCAGACTGTCTCCATGTTCATTATCTACCTTTTCTCATGCTGGAAAGTTTTTGTGAGCTGTGTTCTAACCTCGTGTGGTTTTACGGCATGATTTGCACAATGCAGTAATTTTTATAATGTATGCTGGGTTAGAGCATAAGTGATTATAGTGTCTGGCCCGTCCTTGCAGTGTCCTGCCTTCATCATGCTACCATTCTGGTTTTCTTTAGTTAACATCTTACCTTGCCTATTAACTCTAAATAAGCACTAGAACAGTGGTCCTCACCTTATGCTGTGGTGACCCCAACCATAAGATTATTTTTGTTGCTACTTTGCAACTATAATTTTCCTGCTGTTATAAATTGTAATGTAAACATTGTAAGGATTCAGGCATTAGACTGACCTGCCCCTGACCCCTGGCAGAATGTACTCAGGCAGTACTCTGGTAAGTCCAGGGTTCCATGAGTGCTAGTTTGCAGACAGGTGTAAAGGACCCCTTTAAAAGACAGACCCCTGCCCATTTATGCTCTCTTTTGCCTTCTAGCTCTTCTCTCTCCTCTTCTGTTCCCAGTGCCTCTATGTCTCTTCCCTTCCCTCTCACTCTGCCTGGCGTATTAGTCCCTCCACCTTGGTCACCCTCACCTGCTATGCTCTCCCACATGGTTCCTTATCTTGGGACCCCCACTCAAGACGTCCCCCCCCTTCTCCAGCTTTAATCTATAACTGTAACAAAAGAACAACTAACATGTTTTCCAATGGTCTTAGGTAACCCGTGTGAAAGGGTTACTCAATCCCTAAAGGGGTCTCGACCTACAGGTTGAGAACTGCATTAGATAATCAAGACCCAAGATTTCTAATATTTACTTTTGAGGGTATGCATGGTGTGTGTGTGTGTGTGTGTGTGTGTGTGTGTGTGTGTGTGTGTGTGTGTGTGTGTGTGTTTCCACAAGCACAGGCATAAATGTGGTAGATACATGTACAGACATTATAGGAAAACCCTTTTTTGTTGTTTGAGACTGCCTATGTCAAAGTAGCCTGTGACCTCCAGGATACTTCTTCTTGACCTACCTTCCTTTGGGAGAACTACAATTACACAGAGTTATGCAGGTTCTTGGAATCTGAACTCAGGAGCGTCTCTCCCAATAAAGTGATTACTTTATTCAGATCTATATTTACAATGCTAAAAGTCTGCGGATAGATATTTCTCAACAACACCAATTCTTATTTTTAAAAACTCGAGAAATTTTAATTTACTAAAAAAACTGAGCCAGGCAGCGGTAGCAGTGCTCACTTTGAATCCCAGCACTCACAAGACAGATAGAGGCAGTGGGATCCCTGTGTTCAGAATGGGGGTTGGGGTTGGGGTGGGGTATTGTTGTGTCAGCCTGCTCTACACAGCCAGTTCCAGGACAGCCAGGCTACACACAGAGAAACCCTGTCTCAGAAAATACCAGCTCAAGTACTTGTTATGCTACTGAATTCAGCTGTTTCCTCACATGAGGAACTGGCACCTTCTTACCCTTTGAAGAGCAGCATCTGGCCATCTCTTCAAGAGAAACTAAGCTTAATTAGGTCTGCATTAAACTCTCTAATCTTTCATGGTATCTCCAAGTATTTTTTAAAGGTGGTTTACAAGTTCTTAAGTTTTCTGATTTTTTTAAAATACTGAACACAACTGATATGATTATTAACTACATACTTTTTTTTTTTTTTTTTTTTTTTTTTAACAAAGTAAATCTGGGCTCGGTGAGCACGTGTCCCCACCACATGAGGACCTTGGTTCAGATTTCCCGAATCCAGAGCTGGATGCAACCCCACACATCTGCAATTCCAGCACTTGGAGAGCAAGACAGTGGAAGGAGATAGGAGAAACTCAGCTTATAACAGGCAGCTAGGCTGGTTTTTACACAGTGGCAAAGAGGTGAGGACTGACACTTGTCCTCTGACCTCCACACTTAGGCTATGGCTTATGGATGCGCCACACTCACTCAAACACACACTTATACACACATACCAACCCCCCAACAGAGAGAGGGAGAGAGACAGAGATCTTAAAGAATCTATTTAGAGTTCTAGTCTCAATTTATACATCCAAAATACAGCAAGGTATACCACCATTCACGACCACTGTATTTGTTCTTTTCTCAAAAGGCATCATTAGAAAAGTCCTCTTAACTTGGGGTTCTTGTATGTTTTATTAAACATCTTTCCTATTCTTTTTTAATCTAAGCAACATATCTCACCATCATCAGCAGCAATCTGTGCCAAGCACAAGCAAAGTATAGGATTTACAGGGGCTGTCTCAGTCCTAACCAACTTCCTTATACAGTAGTAAAATTCCTTAGGCTGAAAAGGATCATTAGTGGAAGAAAGTTTTAAAAATAGCATCTCTTGAATACTATAGCACTGCCATACAGTATACTCCAGCCTGCAGTGGATTATTATAGCTTACACAGTGTACTCCAGATTACACAGTGTACTCCAGTTTACACAGTGTAGTGTACTCCAGACTACAGTGTACTGTAGCCTGCAGTGGATTATTATAGCCCACACAGTGTACTCCAGACTACAAAGTATACTATAGACTACAGAGTACTGCAGCTGAAGAGAGTGTACTGCAGCCTGCAGTGGACACAAAGTACCACAAACTAACTACCAGTTTCCCCAAGGACTGCATGTCTGACAGCAGGCTGTAGGCCCCTACTGTTACCCAAGACCCACACACAGTAACAAGTTACCTATCTCTGATCTGGGAGAGATCAAAACAGGAACTCTATATTTTGGCAGTAGCGAATGTGGGTCTCATAGAGCTCCTCTGCTGAACTTGGGGGCAGCATCCACCACGGAGCTCATCCAAAAATACATAAATTCAAAACAAAAAATGTTTATTCAAGTTCATTTCATTTTATAATTTTAAAAGCTAGATTATTTTCCTGACAGGACTCAAGTGAAAAATCAGGAAAAAATGGAGGTAGAAGGGAAGAAGGTATCAGTATAGTAAGATGAAAAACCCATGGCTTTCCTTTAAATGAAACCCACACTTTGATTGTCAGGGAAGGCAGTGTGCATTTACATAAAGCAATGTATAATTTCATACAGGCTCTGAAAGCCTCCTTCCAAAATCATCTTGCCAGCACCCTTCATTAAAGCCTTCTACGTGGTCATCCAATGTAAAGTGCAAGTACAACACACACACAGATTCCTGGGCAGGTGTAACATAAGGCAATGCATCTTAGAGAAGGCTCAGTTTAGAATCTTCATTCTTAGGGTGCCTTCATTGACTTACTCTAAGCATTTTCCACAGTGAAAATGTCCCATGTTACTACAGTGCTCTTCCTCAACCTCAACTGTTGGGCTCTACACTCAGTCTGCCAAAGGCAACACATAAAAGCATCAATAGTGTCATTTTTCCTGCCTTATGACCATGACCACCTAAGGAATGTCCAAGACAAAGACCCACAAAGGGGTAAATCAAGACATAAACCCCAGCAGCTCCTTAACATGCACCCACTCAGTACTACATTAGGGTTTTCCTGAAGGCTGTCGCTCATATCAGAGTCATGCCTCAGGACCTTTACTGTTTACCATATCAAGTAAATGTAGTACTGACTAGACAATGTCTGCTTTAGCAGTGCCTGTTAAACGAAGGCTTTTAATAACTTTTTAAAAGAACCACGTGGTATCCCATTTGAAAATCTCAGCATAGTCTGATCACACAGGGACATTTCTATTTAACAGTGTCTCATCACTTTTACAGCTCTACTCCAGCCATGGTTATCACAGGCTCATTTCAGCTCTCAAGCTGCTTCTCTTTGATTCCATTTCTTTAGGTTTTCCTGGTACATGAAGAGATGCTATAGAGAAAGTCTGACACCTACTTGCGGTGGGACTGTCCTGGAACATTCAAATTTCAAGTTGGGGAATCCAGAGCTGACCACTTGCTTGCAGCATATAGTATCAAAGGACAATTAGCTAGCACTGGGGGCACTTCTGAGCACATTTAGGGGGGGTTACAAATGCACTGGGCTAGGGGTGCTCCCGAGCACATTTACGGGGATACAAATGGAAAACACTGAGAAAGAAAACTTCACCACAAAGCACTTGGCATCATTTCCACTAGAGAGATTTAACTGAAAGGGATGATTTCAATACTGGCTGCCCTAACAAATTAGTCTCCAACTGCTACCTCTGCCAAAGCACTTTCCTCTCCTCTAATACAGAGGTGTTTTTAAAATGAAAATGTAAGTGGAAAGTGCAGAGAAGAGAGTCATTTACAGCACTTGGGCCACTTGAAACAACTTTTCACCAAAGGTCTGTAATCAAATTATCAAGCTCCTCAAGTCAGTGCTTTATGACGGAAATAAAGGCCCCACTAAAGAATCCGGGCCTCTTGGCATTTCCACATCTCTGGGCAGGGCTCACACTGCAGCACACCATTCACACTGCTGCATGAAAGAGAAAGATCACAAAGGGCAGATTACAAGGGAGAATGACTCCACTGGTGGGGGAAGGGACAAGCGTGAATGGACTGTAAATAATGTTGCTAAGAAAGGAGCAGGAATATGGCAACTTCAAATAATCCTCCTGCCAGGAATGCTTCCCAGGAGGACTGTCCTTTAACAGTGCTTTTAAGTACGCCAGAAACACAAAACATGAAAACCTTAGGTAGCATCTGGGGATAGTCCTCCTTTGCTTGATTAACTTGTAGTGCTCAGAAAGCATTTGTAAAAGCACCTTTAAAATATACATAATCCATCACCAGAAATGACAGAAGAGTACTGTGAGTTACAAAGGCTATCACCGTGACTGGGAGTCACGGCTCTCCTCCACTGCTGAACATTCATTTGGAAGTTCAGCTTGGCTCCTGAAGGCATCCTATGATCTTGTGTATAGTTCTACAATCCTATCCCAGACAGACTCAGACGGCTACTTGAGAGCTACTATCTCCTCAGACATAATTCAGGGAGAATACCTCCTCAGAAAAAGCTGCTACAGCTCTGAGCAAAACCCAATTGTCAAAATGTTTATGCAACCACTGCGATCTAGGGGTCACTATTTCTGATTGCATCCAGTGCCAATTCGTGAATAACAAGCAGGCTGGCACTTCTATTCTGTCTCTCTCTTTGCTGTCCTCAGGAAACTAGGAGCTATCCAGAGGATGCTGACAAGAGTATGGCCACCAATCACTGTAGCTATGACCTTCCATCAACACTTGACATCCTGCCACATGACTTCTTGAAATGTTCTAATTCCTCAGGTCAGGTCTCAATACACAACAAGAAAAGGGAAAAACAATACAAAAGAGGTGAAACTCCCTAATCCATCAATCTACAGGTATAACTATCAGTTGAGGGGGAAATCACCCTAGACATTAATCAGTTTGCCATTAAAATTTTAACCGTCAGCTTATTATACAGGTATGACTGAAATGCAAAAACAAAACTAAAGAAAATAATTAGCCAGAGGTAGTGAGTCATACCGGTAAACTGAAATCCCCCTACTCGGAAAACTGAGGCCACAGAAGTTCCAGGTCGGTGTGGGTTATAGCATCATTAGGCTGTACATTCTGATACAGAATGTAATCTTATATCCACAGGTGAAGAGGAAGAACACTAAAAACAGCCTATATACCAGTAATTACAGACTTGATTTGATTCCAGTTGCTGTTTAGAGGTGGAACTTTTTCATACAGAGCCAGACATCCTCCAGATCCAGGAGGAGGCTCAGCTGCAGGAACTAACAGATTAGGAGCATTACCCAATCTGTGTCAGAGCCCTAATTCTGCACCCTTATGATTTCATCTTATTCTGGACAGAGGACAGCAAACTTAATGAACCAAAACACAGCAACAGCAAACCTCAGTCAGAACACTGCCTGACAGGACCTGCCTCCACACACCTGTCAGGCAAGAGTAAGGCTTGGGTGTCTTTTGTTGACAGTGTGTCATGCTGTTTTCAACAGAGGAAAAAGTGTCTGCTCTACCTACAAATAAAAAGCACCAGTGATAGGAAAAACAAAACCAGAAGTAATTTTTAGAAAAATCTTACCTATTTTTATTAAACATTCTTTAACATTCTTATTAAAGATCTACTTATATTTAAAACCCCCAAACAGGGAGCTGTTTTAACCTGAATTGAAAGCACCCAGTCAAACTCATCACTGACGAAGGCATGAAATTTGAACCCAGTAAAAACTAAAGAACTTGGGCTGTCATCTTACTCATGGTCCAAAGACAGAAGAAATGAGATAAATAATTAGCTTAGTTCTGCTGCTAGTGCTGCAACAATATAGCTGGAAAAAAAATTTCAATATTTAAGTAGAAAACCATAATGAGATATATACAATTTCAGCTGCTGAGTGACTTCCCAAAGTTGTTGTTTATATTTTGAAGTTGTTGTTCTTTCCACAGTATTCTGTTTAAAATTTTATTGTGGATTCTAAGTGCTGGACAAAACAACTTTCGAACACATTCTACAGGAAACACTGTGAGCTGTCTATCATGAAACCTCACCCACCACAAGATTAAAAAACAAAACAAAACAGTTAAAGGGTGTTACAAGGCTCTTCCATTTTTAGAGAGTACCCAACGCTTTCCCTGTGTTTTGAAATCCAGGATCTGTTTGATGCAACCCTCAGCATTTTCTAAGAGTTAATAGCAAACTCAACTCCTGCCTGCATTTGAACTTTGGCCAGATCACTCAAATGACATTTCAGAATGGCTCCTGTGGACAGCTTGCAGCAGCTAATCCCTCTTGCTGAGATTAGCACTGATCCCCCCAGCACTACAGAGCTCCGTCAGTCCAGCAGCAGAGCCCTCCCCTACAGGCCTGTTAACAGGACAAATGCCAGAAGGAAGAGGCCTCCAGACTCTTCCAGACTCAGCTGGGCTCTTCACTAGTTAGCCAAGTCCTAACCTACCTTCCACAGGCTTATTCAGAACCAGGCCCCAGGCCAAACCCAGCTTCTGATAATTACCAGGCAAAACTCACCCAGCGGACCTCTGGGCCTCTGTGCAGAGGAAGGGCTCCTCACAAGAGGACTCTCACTGCCTTCCATTCGGAGCCCGGCTGTGCTTCAGTGCACTTGTCAATGCCAGCCTGCATCATGATTTGAGTCTGCCCACCAACTCCAAACATGCTCCATGTTTGGGCTTATGTAACATTTGCTACTACTGTAAAAAGCACTTGAATGACAAAGGTCCTGGCAGATCAACAGAAAAAGGGGTGGAGTCTAATTTCATCTAATATGGTCATACCGGCTAGTATAAATTCCTCCATTACAGAGATTCTTAACCGTCCTAATGCTGCCACCCTTTAACATGGTTCCTCATGTTGTGGAGACCCCCCCAACCATAAAATTATTTTCACTGCTACTTAATAACTGTAATTTTACTACTGTTATGAATCACAATATAAATATCTGATATGTGAACCCTGTGAAAGGGGTCACAACGCCACAGGTTGAGGACCACTCCTCTATACTAAAGGAGAGTTGGTTTGTCAGAATTGAATATAGAATTTATAAATTTACAATGTGAATTACACTGCTCTTTTCCGAATACCTACCTGTAGAGCAGCAGTAATACTACAGGGTTTACTAAGAGGAACAAAATAAAATAAAAGTATAGGACTGACTTAAAACCTGAGTAATTATGGTATTTCTATAAATATCAGTAGTCTTTCTCCACGTTTTATTTCCCTACACAAGCTACACTCACTAAGGGTCAAGTTTATTAAGCAAACTTTTTAAAAGCCAACTTTTCCTTCCTAAATCAAGTAACAACAATTAGGACCCATTTTTGATACATCTTTTCAAAATCTGCCCAATACCCTATATGCATATTGTATGGTTAAGCATCAATCCCCAGAGAGCCAAAGTGGAGAGCTCTTGTATTCTTGATACAACTGCTGTCTGTGGGTCCTTGTAGTAGGTGATGCTGGCTTGGCTATCCCCTATCTCAGTACCATGACAATCTTCCTGTCACTGACAAACCCTACTGTTAAACAGACCTCAGAAAAATTGCCAGCTGATCTGAGTTTTAGGGAATAATGGCTCAGATGCTTGGTGGGTCAGAATGAACACTTTAAATGTGAAAAGAAGTGTGTGGGAGAGATGTGGGAATCCCTTCATGAGTGAATGAGTGAGTGGGGGGGGGGGCGCAGGAGAGATGAGAATGCTGTCTAGCAAAAGTCATGAATTCTCTGATGTAAATCTTTTTACCAGAAGGCAAGAGAAAAGGAATACCAGAAACAATTTCTAAATTAACTCTGATAAAAGAGAATGGCCACACTACTTTACATTTACAGCAAGCATCTGGGTTCCAACAGAGTCTGCAATTTTACTATGCTTGCAATCTACCCTCAATGTTTCACAGCTGTAATCAGAAACTCCAAGCTACAGTAGCCCTGAAGACACTAGAAGAAGACCAGCACGCTTATAAGTACAAGATAAGGACATTTCTCACAAAATCCTTTAAAATTAATTAGCATAAACAAAGACTTCACCGTGGGCATTTTCATCAACATACTGTAGTCCCAGCTCCTAGGATTCTAAAGTAGCCTGGGCTACATAGTGAGTTTCAGGTAAAAGGAGACTACTGGTCATTACTAATAGTTAATAGTGGAGATTTCAGGCTAATTCGCTGGATTTCTTAAACTAGAAGAGAAGCAAATTCTATCATGTACAATATAAATGCAACAGGTCTTGCCCAAAGTAACTCACCTGGCTGCCCCAGGGAACAACTGAAGGGTCTTAGGAACAAGGGGCCTTTCGTGGTCTTAAAGGCCTCCATTCCATTGAATCCATAGGACCAGCCTCGGGTGTCCATTGTGTGAATGTCTGTCTGTCTTGTTTTACAAAAAGTTGCAAAAAAGTATTGCATACTTATAATTAATCAGAGCCAGAGTGGCCATGTGTAACAGAAGCTATGGCGCTTCACACCACGTTTTATACTTTCACTAATGAATATATGTTCAGGAAAAGCTGGTAAGCGTTAGAATTAGAAAGACAATTATCTGTGTCCGTTCTCATTATAAGCATGCATTCACTCTGCATCCCCTAACATTTGGTCTTTCTGGCCATTTTTCTACTTGTGATACTAGATCCACAGGTACAGTTGTTTACATATAAACATTTAGTATTTACTAGATTCTGAGTATTAGGGAGAACAGATGGACCTTTTTCTTTCTGAGATTATATGACCTCATTTAATAGTGTAAGTTTCAAGTCTATCCATTTTCCAGTAACTTTTGTGATTTCGTTTTTCTCTATAGTTGAATAGCATTCCATTTTATAAACACACCAGACTTTCATTATCCACTCATCTGCTGATGGACACCAGGGCTGGCTCCATTTCCTTGCTGTAGTGAATGAATAAAGAAAGCAGCAACAGACATGGAGATGCAAATGTCTCTACATAGGGTATGAAGTTCTTTTGGCATATGCTCAGAAATTAAATAGTGGGGTCACAGAGCAGGTTTCATTTATTTATTGTCTTTTCAATTTCGAGAAATCTTCAAACTTGTTTCCACAATGGCTATATTAATTTGTATACCCAACAACAGTATATGAAGACTTCTTTCTCTCCAAATCCTTTTTGAAACTTGTTGAAATTTGTTGATGATGGCCATTCTGACTGAGGTGAGGTGGTACCTCAAAGTAGTTTGAATTTGCATTTCCCTAATGGCTAGAAACAATGAACAATTTAAAAACACTCACTGTCCATTTGTGTTTATTTTTGTGTGCTTTTGTATCATTCCTCTATACAAAGGGTCAGTGCTAATAAGAACAATGTCCTGAGAACAGGCAATCCGGGACTGTTCTGGGACTAACTCGGGGCAGTATGCATAGCCAGAGGAGGTCTCTGTAGCCTTTGAATTGTCTACTTTATTCTGAGACATTCTTGCTTATGATGAGGCTGGCCCTAAACCCTGTGACCTCCTACTTCAGCCTATAGGGCAGCTGCGATGCAGGCATGTTCATGGCTGAGAGAAATAATCTGAACTTGTTTTTTTCACATGTTAGAGAAAGTATGAATAATAGTAAAGGCCAAGAAAAGTGCAATTCGGTACATTGAGAATGTGTACATGAACAGAAACGCTAAGCATAAAGATGAGATTAGGCATGACTCAGTGCTCTGAGAAGTCTTGATTAAGCCAGTCCTGCTTTTGCTTTTCTTGGAAAACATTGCTATTTTGTTTAAATCATTTCCCAATAGTGTACACACAGTATTTTTCTTTTTGGTTGTGACCTATTTTTCCTATGAAAATAATTAAGGTAACTTATTTAAAAAGATGAAAGTATCATTTTAATAAGAGCAAATGACATTCTCACCGTACAGACCAAAAACCCTGTAACTGCCATAGTTCGAATGGTATACACCGGCAGTTTTACTTAGGCTAAGACACTGCTGTTGTCAAAGTGTGGACTTGAACTGCTAGCAGCCAGTGGGCAATGAGGCTTGGGATGAAGGCACAGACACCAGTGTGAACACTTCCAATGTATGGCCCAGAGAATAAGGATTCTGGCTTCACCTGGCATCATGCCTCCTCCTACAGATGGGTACTAAATAAAATAATGCACACAGTGCAGTACCAAATACATAGCAGACATTCAGTAAACCTTATCTATTATTGATTACAACCAAGGTGATAATACAGGATGCACAGCATTTGAAGAGACAAAGAATTAGAGTAAAATATAAGTTCGTCCTACAGAAATTAAGAAATCTAAACAGCACCTATAAGCCAGCAGAATTGTCACCCTATGTTCTGTAGGGTAACAAACAAGATGTTGCAGTTATGTGTTCCTATCACTGGTGGAAGGCAGTTCTTCATCTTACAAGAACACAAGCCTCCACTAACTCCCCGTCTCAGCAGGCCAGGCGGGTTATAATTGGCCTTAATTGGCACTTAAAGCAGCTTTAACATTCCTTAGCTGCTGCCAAGGAGCACTTGAAAGGGGAAGAAAGTATTTTCAAACTTGGAAATAGCAAGCAATTCATTCAGCTGAGGGCCTGAAAGACTGCTATCTTGGAATCAGGTTAGCTTCACCAGGAAATACAGCTATGCTATCATGCCATGCTCATTAGGAGAGCTGGGAAATGAAGTTTATATGAGATAATTCACCTTGGGGGCTAATCCTACATAGTAGCTTTGCTCTGGCTTACGTCTTCTGATCTTTCAGGGGATGGCTTTTCAGGGCTAAATCAACCCTTCATGTACATAAGGCACACACACATTATATATTGCCCTCGTGGCCTTATTTCCAAAGATACGTGTGAACCACTGTCTGATCGCTAGGCTTTGTTATCAATTCATAGACAAACATGAACACTATTAAAAGACAACTAATTACACCAAATGCAAAAAGGATATGGGCCCAGTGAAGTGGCAATATATTTTCCTTGGACTAGCATTAATCTTGCTAAACACTCCATCCTTAAGAGGCTACACATTCTGCAGCGGGTGAATCCTTAACTGGTAGGATTAACTTTCTTCCCTAAGGTAAAAGCCACACAGAACAAAATTCCCTACAGATACCAGAAAGATTGTTTTGAATTGTTTGAATTATTTCAAAGGCACCCATTTTGCGGTATTTCTTTGCCTTATCTGACTAAATACCACCTAGACCCGGGACACATTCTGCAGCATGGGCTGAGAAATTTTCTTCAAATTCAAAATACAATTAAATGTATGAGTGTGTAAGAAATGGTGTGAGAAAGTTTAGAAAAGTATATAGAAACTCAGACAATAAGTTCATCACCTCCTTCTGGCAGGGTTAATATCCTGTATGACTAGTAGAGTCAAAACAGCTCTCCATCTCTCTTCATAAACCATCAAGCAGCAGTTAGCATTCATGCTATTATGAGAAAGAGTTTCACTCACTCACACATACAGTACATATTTCTTTCATGAGACAGGGTTTCACTCTATATCTCAGGCAGCCCTTGACTCGTTATGTATCTTATCTTTCCAGCCATCTAACTTGGAACAATCTTGTTGTAACTGCCTTCTGGGTGCTGGGATTGTAGGTGCATATCATCACTTATGGCTGAGTATACATTTTTAATACACCCAGCAAAATGCTTCTCTCTCTCTCTCTCTCTCTCTCTCTCTCTCTCTCTCTCTCTCTCTCTCTCTCTCTCTCTCTCTCTCTCTCTGTGTGTGTGCTCTGTGTGTGTGTGTGTGTGTGTGTGTGTGTGTGTGTGTGTGTGTGTGTGTGTGTGTGTGTGTGTTTTGAGACAAGGTTTCTCTGTGTAGCTTTGGAGCCCGTCTGTGAACAAGCTTTTGGCTCTTGTAGACCAGGCTAGTCTTGAATTCACAAAGATCGGCTTGCCTCTGCCTCCTATCACTGGGACTAAAGGCGTGCACACCACCACCGCATGGACCAGGAAAATAGCTTTAATGGAAGTTGTTAAACTATTTCTAGTATAAAAACTCATCCAGCTAGCTACTCAAACCAAAATGCCATGATATTCCCACATTCCTACTCCTGTGTCCACCAGGAGACCTTACTGTCTTCATACTTCCAAAGCAAACAGTTTTCACTCCCAACCCTAGCTATCTGCTCCAGCTACCATAGTTTTAACCTAAATAGTTTTTCTTGTCCACCTTTAACCTCAGCCAGTACAAAACAACACACTAAATGGTTTCTCTGGTCCCCACTGTGGCCTCTAAGCCCACTGTCCGCCAAGCAACCACAACTATAGCTTGACACTTTTCAGCAGTCCTCAAGTGACAAGGAATGCACCCTGTTCAATCTGATTGTTCCCATGGCTTATAGGAACCACCACATCACTTGGCCTGGTTGGTCTCCCTTTTCCAACTTCAATCCAGACCACTTTCCTCAGTGCACTGTTGTGCCAAGCCCTACTTCCATCCTGGACCTTTTGGCACTTGCTACTTCCATTGTATAAAGCACTCACTCTTCCTCCATATCTTAAATGACTGGCTGTTTCTCTCTGCTGAGCCTGAGTACCAACTCTACAGAAGCGGTCTTTTCTAGTGACGTAGTCCTCGTTTCTGTCTTCATACATTATTCCCAGCATAAATCAATACTGAAAACATTCTGGTGTCTTCTCTCTCTCCCTATCCCCAAAACAAAATACAGACTGCATGCTGAGTTATTGTTCTGCTAACAGCACACATAAATCCCTGGCATTTAATTGGCTCCAAACAAGTATTTGTTAAAACGTAAATGTCATTGATGACTTAATGTCTTCTGAAACAAATCCTAAAGACAGATATTAATAAAAGCAGTTATCAATAGAAGGGGAAAAAAATCAACCTATTTTATAAATAAAAATTAAATGGTTCCTTCAAATATAAAGAACATCATTCTGAAGTTCTCTGCTTATCACATAATGAAGGAAAAAAGATAAAATGATGTTACTGGGAACAAGAACTTCCTTTTGTTTGATGCTACTGAATTTGTCAATAAGTTTTACTTATCACTATTTGGCTTGTTGTAAAGAAAACTGTGAATTTATTTTACAACACGTAATTAAGATGCAAAAAGTGTAGGTCCAATTATCTTCTTGGACAGACTTCCACAGACATGAAGTACAACAAGGAAACATGTTCATCCTGATGTCACCCACCCCTGCTAAAATGTATCTGCTCTGTAGTGAGATATCCACACCCACCCTGCACCTGTTGCACTGACCACACCCATTCGGGTATGGGGACAGGTGTGGGAGTGACGTGGGGGGGACTAGGGCTGGTCTTGCTTCCTGGTCGGAAACAGAGAGCATCGGGTGGCATCCTTGGGACAGGAACCAGTGGTGGTCATCTGTTTCTGGTGTAAGTGATTTCTCCCTGAATAAACATCCATCAGCATATCATTTCCCAGATTCTTAATTTATCCCTGCAATACTGCTCTGTTTGGCTCCAACTGCTGGGGAAAGACCTGGCATGTGTATTTTTCTGTTCTGCAGCTGTAACAGTTTATCTATTAACTGCAAAAAGAAAGAAACAAACTCTCTGAAGAGCTACAAAATGTTTTCTACAAAAAAGGGCCCTTGGCATTGGCTCTCTGCCATGACTCTGGGTTAAGTACATAGGCAGGCCAGAGGCAAAAGAGACACAGTGACTGCTGAGTCCACCATCCACCTCCTGCTATCACATCTTCCCATTACTTCAAGGGTCTCTGTGATTGACATGTTTCCAATGCTGACAACTCAAAAAAATTTACCCAAGACAAAACATCTGTCACTATTACCATATTCCAGTACATGTAGAATTCACTCTATCTTCTTGGGCTTTTCTTTTAACTCTGCCCATCCATATTACACACATGGGAAATGGGCAGCTTGGTAAATTTTATCTGTGCAAATGAAAGTCATTTTAGGACTTGAATCTCTAAACTAGAAATAAAACAGAAAATGGAATAATCTGTGCAAAAACAAAATGCTTTGTAAATTAAAAACAATCAGCAATCTGTGGAAATTAAGTGTTTTAAATAAATGCCAACTTTTTAAAAATGTTAATTATTGACAAAACTTTAAAGTAGAAAAAGACGCAGACTAACAATTCCTTGGCAAAAAAATTTCCCACTTATCAAACATTTTTCCTTATTCAAAAAAAAATCACCAAAATATTCAAATAAAATAAGACATAAAAAACACCCTAAGTCATCAAGTCAATCAGAGCAGATCAGAGGGGTGGTGGCTCTCTCTCTTGAACAGCAAACCCTCTGCAGTGTGCGCAGTCTCTGCTCCAGCTACCATATACCATGATAGCTATTGCTGGTCACAAACACCTGTTCAATTTGTCAACAACGAAACCAAGTCAATAAGAATCACTTAACTTCTACGTAACATTCTTTGAAATTAACTAATTAGCACAAGAAAACTAAGATTAATTTCTCCTGAGTAAGTTCAACATACTCTGATGAAAATGACATTTTGTTGAATGTAATTTATGCTGGCATCCACAAAATCCAAACCACCCAACTCATTAAGTGCAAGATGTACCACATACTCACAGGGAAAGCTGTAAGATGCTCCCATCAAGGCTGCTCCCTCCCATTTAGCCAGGAAGCAGCCAGGTTATGGCTATCATTTTTGAGCAGAGGTCTGACACAGGCTTGAGTTTTACACTGAGGCCTGACCAATGGATTCACATGCCACTTACAGTGACTAAGACAAGCAACTGATGTTTGACAAAGGAATTAGCACGTGAGCCTTTTGCACAGCAACAGAAGAGTCTAGAATTCTGTTTCCAAAGTCTGTTGTTTCCAAGGGCTAAACTCCTAAATCATCATAGAAAATAAAATCCAATAGCTTAAGCTGGTGTTTCCCAAAACATGGGATATATTTCTCCCTAACATTATTAACATTAATCATAAGTGAACAAATGCACACTCTAAACCTCTTTCAATTCTGTGGCTAAACCATACCATATGTGGATAACACTTGCTATTATACTAGGTATACAGGCTCCTTTTAAACAAAAGGGACAGGTCTCAGGTTCATAGCCAACACTGGCAAGACCATGGACAAAAAATTACAAATTCTTTACCTTACACTGTCATCCTTTATGATAATCAACACTAGCCTTTTCTATGTTTCCCTTAAGAGTTTTCTTTGTGATTTATACAAATAAAAACTGATTAAAGAAAAGTAGTAAGTAAAACTAAGTCAATAAATTTCATCAGCTCCAACCTGATTAATATTGGGAATGAATGGCTCAGTCTCAAGTCACTATCATGTACAGGCCCAGAGGGTCAAGCTGACCCAAAAGGTTAATGTGTGGATCAGCCTAACCAATCTAAGGCAAAATGCTCCAAGGGCTGACATCTGATCAGGGTTTCAATTACTTACAGAGATTCTAAAAATGGTACCTGTCCAGGATGAATTAATATCTCTCATTGATTTCTGTTACATAAGATCAGTCCACTGTGTACAAAGATGGTAGTGGTGGAGGTGTGGGTGAGCCAAGGCCCTCTCCCTAAACACAAATGTAACCAGCAGCGCACAGAGCAGTGGGGACTAGCCAGAGACTCTGTGGAATCAGTAGGAGGGAGGCATGCAATCCAGCAGGCAGGCTACAAGCCCTCCCTAGCTACTACATTCTCTCTCTACCTATACACATCCACACACAATGTGGTAAGACCACAGTTTATCTAATAGCAGTACCTGGCCAACAGATCAGTAACACATTAAGATTCCCACTTCCAAAGAACAGCACTGTTGGTTTTAGAAAAAGTTACCATCTTAGTCCTTGTTCACAGTTTCAGCAGCAATTAGGGTGACATTACCAGCCACTATACCACTACTTCAAAATAGACTTTTAAAACAGGGCCTCCTTGCTCTGCACCAATGCTAGTGTCATCAAGACAGCCCCTGTGAGCACCTGTGACAGTTCTAGAATGGGTAGTGCCTCTGAAAGCAGGGAGCGATGGCCAATTTGCAATTCAAGAGGAGCCAAGGCAGCTTTACATTGCCAGTTCCTGGGTACTACTCCTGGAGACTCCGATGTGTTTTGTCTGGAGTGGGTTTGAGGAAGTAGAAGACAGCTCCCTTGATTCAGATGCAGAACAGGCTTTTTGAATGCACTGATTCAAATTACATTTTTTAAATCTGCTATTAACCATAAGAAACATCTCATGCTTAAAAATACTAAGTAACTAACTGAAGATAAACAAGGGGAATGTCAGAGTATTTCGAAACATTACAGCACCATCAAGAAAATATACATCACTATGACTATACATTTTCAAGAAAGAAAACAGGTTATACCATGAGAACAGTCAGAATATAGAGCCTGGGAACACTACAGTGACACTGTAGCCGTCACCATCACTAGTCAGGTATTTCCCCCAAAGGCAGCTTGCTACCAAAAATCACACAGCCACTTCTCTAAGCACCAATAGGTTGCTCACCAGTTTCCTCAACACCCCTATCACCAATCTAAGTAACTTACAAGCTACACTGTGGGTGTCTTTTCCTGTCCTGGCTGATGTAAAAATCCTGTAGCAACTGCCTGTTTGTTCCTAAAAGTCACAGGTCAATACCAGTCAACAGAGGAACTCACAAAAATTACTAACACGTTTTTATCAAAAGCTACACTTACTCCATTGGCAGGTGTGGGATTATTTTTAAAACAAGCTCTGCCTCCCAATGCTGGAATCTACAGGAATCCAAAGTTCTCAAACACAGTCAAGTAGCAGTAAAGTAAGAAAGGAGAAGACTCATCACAACTGTAAGTGAGAGGAGGTGGGAGATCACAGCAATGCTCATGCCAAAGCAGCTTTCCTACAGCCAGGGCAAAATCAGATGCTTTCAATGACTTCTGTGAACACAGTGAATTCTGAATTCTGACCATTTTCCAGGCCCGTTCCTGATGCTGAGTAAGAGCAGCAGCCCAAAGCTCCCAGCCAGCCAGCCAGCCTCATGGGAAAGCACACTTGGTGACAGAAGCAATCAACTAGGTTTGCTAAGTTAGAAGGACTAAAATATATCTCAGACATCCAGCATTCTCAATTGCAGTGGCTTGTTCTTCTCTGCAGTCCCAACATTAGTTACGACCATCTGAACTGCAATAAACAAATGGCAACGGCTACTTGGCAAGATTCTGATTTTAAAAAATATTTTTCATATTTACTAACTATAAAAAATAGAATAGTAAGAGAATGCAAGAATTGTCCTCCTGGAATTTCATCAAAAAGGAAGGAAAAAAGAGAGAAGGGAAGATTGGTTTCCAAAAATAGTTTTCCTCTTGCAACTCTTGCACACAAAAGAAGTGACAGGGCAGCACCTAGAGTGGCTCTCCTTGGTGCCAGATACCCTGGGAACACCTCCCATCCAGACGAATACCACAGCACCCTCCTCTACTTCACCATGCCTCCGGGATGCCACTGACACTCTCTTCTGCTGGTGACTCGGAGGCCTCCAGGAAACTCATCCTCTGCCAGGACCTCTCTTCTAACCTGTAATATTTTTCTTGCCACTAGAGGGACCTCAGCCTCGTGCTCAGGATCTTTGTTGTCACCCTGCACTGGGGACTGACAGAGGTAGACACAGGAAGATTAAAAGAATGGTTTTAAAACTACATCTGTGCTGATTCTTTGGTGTTCTAGGTGACAGTTCCCCATACTGATCCTGCACCCCTAGACAGGGAACCAAGATTGTGTAGTGTGAGGTCGCTAGTTAAGCAGTCCTACAAGATGACCAAGAGTATCCTTTTAAGCGTAAAACAGTTCTACAGGAAGCAGCATGTTTACAGTTTCTCTAGTGTTTCCTTCTAATCTAGTCTACTCATCAGTTCCCACAAGGAAGCATCACTAAATCATATTCTGGCTCTGAGTATCAGCAACAGGTTTCCACTGAGCAAAGGCCTGTGAGTTACTCCCAGCCTACTTTTGTACAGGGCTCACCCACAAATGGGTACAACATACAATAGTTCTGGCCAATGAGAACAGTCTAGCACATTCCAGACAGCCTGGATGTTCTTAGCTCAGAGCTTACTCAAGTCACTCTGAAACCGGCCTGGACCCACCAAATATGGTCGTTCAGTACATAACAGCTGTCTGTGGGAGCCTTGTCTAGTCTCATCCAAACACTTCCAATTTCAGGGGGTTAAAGGTCACATTACAAACCACCTTCTGCACTTTCCAAAACAGGCTTATATATAGCAAGCTTAAAAACAGAAAAATTAAAACCTACAGACAGCAAATGATTTTACTTTTCAAATCCTCTTTTAAAGGCTATTTTCTCTAAGAAGGTTCACAGTTACTCACCACACTGGTGGCCAATGTGATCCTCCTTATTCTTAAGGCCTTGGACTGTTTTAACACTAGACATAGACCTTCTTGTGTTTGGAGCTGGACCTTTGTTCACTCTGCTAACCCCCCCACCCCTGCCCTCCAGATTTGCTAAACACTGCTGGTGGCTTTCCACATGCATTCCACAGTCCCAGCAGGAGCACTGAGGTTGCCATGTCTCCTGTCCTGCAAAAAGCAAACTAAGGCTGGGTCACTTGCTCAAGGCAAAGAAAGAACCTGTTGTTCTTACAGGTTTAAATTTAAGTTCAATCCAGTCCCTGATTCAAAGGCCTGAAGACAAATACTGGGCAACTGACATTCATTTCCAATGTCAGTCTTCTGTGTGGTGGTATACATCTTTAATCATAGCACTTGGTAGGCAGAGGCAGGAAGATTTCTGTGAGTTCAAGGCCAGCCTGGTCTACAAAGCAAGTTCCAGGAGAGCCAGGGCTACATCTGTCTCCAAAAAAGCCAAAACATCAAACCAACCAACCAACCAACCAACCAAACAAATTAAAACATCTACTTAATTCACAACCAAGGACTCAAGAAAGAAAGAAACCTATAACAATATTAATGTAAAGTTTTAAGAGATACTCTCTCCTCAGATTTCAGGAAATGCCAGAAAATGCAGATCAGAAAATAAAACTATAAAATTCAGAAAACACAACACAATAGCTTTTAGCTCTTCCTATGAACTGGAATGCCTTCTTCCTCTAAGTGAAGGTATTGATAATCTCCCTGCACTGTCACTGGTCTTCAGTAATGCATCCAGCTTTACCTTTCCCGCCTCATGATTTTCATGATTCAGCACTTACCATAATGAGACTGAAATGCCTGCGGTTTGACAACTTGGTTGCAGTCGTTACACACCACCAAATAGAAATCATCATGTGCCGGACAGAGACCAAATATTGGCATATCTGCAAGAAAGAGACAGTCATCAATCACTTGTCTGTTAGGACTAAGATGAGAGCATCGAGCACTGACAGTAAAGAGCACATGGACCACTCAGGAGCCTATCACCATTGAGAAAGAAATCTAACCAGGCTGAGGCCTTTACAAAGGGCTGAAATACAATGACTGCATCAAGCTATTACAAGGTGTGCTAGTGCTATTAAAATGAACACAATGAATACATTAACACAATAAAACGATTAAAGGTGAACTCTACCACAACTGAGGAACAATATGAAAAAATATGAAAAATCTGAGAGAACATGAAATGTACTTAGTAATTCACAAAGCTGTAGCAATATTTTTATTTGCTTAAATATGGATTCTATTCCAGTAGTTGGTCCCAAGTCCTATGGTCCAGATAAGAAAAGTACAGAGATACCATCAGAGAGTAATTTCATCTGGTTCACAACTATGCCATACAAGGACAATTGTTTTCTAATTGTTTTGGGGGCACAATCACCTCTTACATCCTGATTCTCTTACATCCTTAACAGACTTGGGTACAAACACAGAAGCTCAGACACTAATTGTAGTCTGATTTTCAGAATAGGGCAGGGGACACGTTTTATTTTGTTTGTAAACGGTGAAAACAAAACTATGTGCATATACATGAAAATGCAAAGTAACTCCATTTCTTGTAAATATGGTTAAATATAAAAATGTCCAACCATTAGATATTGTTAATAATAATATAGGAAACAGCCCAAAGTTTAGACCCAGAATCTAAACTTTTAAAACTCCAAGATAATCAATTTTGAGCAAGTATTTCAGTGAGTGGATAGATAGCACATTTTAACTTGACAAATATTTTATCAGATCAAACTAAGTGAGGCAGGAAAGAAAGGAATATGGGCCTGTAGCTCAATGGTGGAATGCCTGCCTAGCCTGAGCAAGACTCTGGGTTCGATCCCTATTCCCCACAAAATAAGTAATTAGCAAAAAAAAAGTAAATGGGAAGCTAGTTGGCCTATTTTCTCTTTCCTATAGATTTAATTTCACTTTTCCTGCATAATAGTACTGGTTTTTAAAAGAAAAGACCACAAGAGATATCAGAAATTATATCTAAAATATCAAATTGGTATTCTAATATTTATAAATGGCTATATTGCTAGCATTTTCTTGAAAGTATCTTTTATACTGAATTGCACATTAACAGTCATAAATCTGAAATGCAGTAAGTACGTCACAATTCTGGGGTGCAGGCACATTACTGAGTAGTTTCTGTGTCCTGTGTTCTCACTTTATCCAGACACCTACTCATAAAGGTCCTACCACTCCACCAGAGAAACTAAGTTAGGGAGTGGTAAAGAACTTTGTTTAAAGCTAATAGCAGGGATACTAATGCATATAATGGTTTGAACTGAGTCTCTTAAGACCAAAGAATAATTTCTAAATATCCCATCTACAGTCTAACATCAACAACCTGAAATATCAGAGCTGAAGACCACTGATTACACAAACTGAGTAGACAATGTAAGAAACTTGCAGCACGCTGTTATTTCTCTGACTAAGCTTAATTAAATGAAAAGTAAGAACTAAACAAGGTACTATTTTCTTTAAAAGCATGCCAACTTTAGGTTAAACACAGTACATATGGAATAAGGGTAAAGTTATACCCTTATACCATGAAATGATGCATGTATGTTATTTTTCTTTTTTCTTTTTGGTTTATCAAGACAGGGTTTCTCTGTGTAACAGTCCCAGTTATCCTGGAACTAGCTTTGTAGACCAATCTAGCCTCAAAGTCACAGAGATCTACCTGCCTCTGACTCATGAATGCTAGGATTAAATAAATGTGTGCGCCACCACATCTAGCTATAGTATGCTATTTTTCTAAGGCTATTGTCTACCATAGAAGTTGCATTATATCCCTGTGCTAAGTATCCTAATACGGATACTAGTAAGGAAAATTCAAATTCCTAGAGTGGCATAGATTTTATGTTTTGATTTGCAAAATATAAAAGGTCTTTAAATATCAAATTAATAGTTTCATTAATGAAAACAAGCCAGTTAACCTTATTTTAAAAAACAGAAGTTAAACAGCATTTAAGAATGGTTCTAACTTCCTTTTAGCCTGTGATGATCTAGTCTATCACTTCTTACTGTACTCAGTGAAAGGCAGTGTTATGTAATCCCAGCACTTCAAAGGCTAAAGCACGCGGATGAGTTTGAGGGCAGCTTGGAATGTAATAATGCTCTACAGTAAAATGTTGTCTCAAAATCCAAAATCAATACATCTATATATACAGTCCTATACTTCAGGAGGCAAAACTGTCTATGCCTTTAAAACCAAGGCAATTTGAGAAACTGGAGCAGGTTGTAGCCCACTGGTAAAGTGCTGGCTAAACTAAACTGCATGATGCTCTGAGAACCATACCCAGTGATAGAACTAACAAAGGCAGAGAAGGGGAGAGGGAGGGAGGGAGGGAGGGAGAAGGGAGGGAGGGAGGGAGGGAGGGAGGGAAAAGAAAAGGAGGAGGGAGGGATGCAAGGAAGGGAGAGAGGGAAGGAAGCAGGGAGGGAGGAGAAAGAGAAAATGTACATAGATCTTTGTAGGTAACAATGACTAACATTGCCAAAGTGATCTTTATGAAAAACAGCGTCTTCTCTTTAACCTGGTTTCCCTCACCCTTCCATAACTAGCAGCACAGAGGGCGTTATTCTTTAAGTAATCCGTATTTCTGTTAAAATTTCAATTTCCTCAAAAATGTAAGATCACTTGAGACTTAAAATGACAATATGGGAACCACAATCATAGTTGACTTTTACTGACGCTAATTGCCATGTTTTACATGGCTTATCACATTTGTTTTCATTTGTTCAGAGACTACTTTTATTGTAACATTTATTAATTATATATATTAAGATTCACTCTCCTGCTTTCATACAGGCATGAATCATATTCATCCACCTTTCTACTCACTCTTACCCCCCCACTGCCCTATTTCATCTACATCTAATAATTCTATAATAGAATGCTCACTTTACTTCAGGAGAAATGACAAGAAAGCAGTACAAACAGGACTGAGGTATGCACGCTGTAAACTCAGGTCCTAGCCACCTATAATACCACGTCCTGCTGGGCAGGGTGTGTATCACCTAGTCTCAGTGCATGCTACCCTGAGAAACCCAATTCCTATTCCAAAACTTCTAAACAACTTAAGTTTTAATTTTGTAAGTGATTTGCTTTCAGATAGCCATATCTGGATATAAGATAGAGAACATAAAATAATTTAAATAAAATGTCTTTGGGGCAGGTTCTATAACCATTTTCTGCACTAGGACATTCCAGAGTCCTTAGCAACAAGAACAAAGTGTACAATGTTGTGGCAACAACAACAACAACAACAAAAGAGGTTTGTGAGAGGCAGTCGTTTAAGGCATAAAGCATAAACTTCACAATCAACCCACCTACAAACAAACATATGGGTTCTGTCAAAAAGAAGTTTGACTTATAGCAGAAAAAAATATTTAACAAAAGTGAAGGTTTCTATTGACTTAGTTTGTAAAATACATTCTATATACATAAATTAATTCAACTGGATACTTCAAATACTGAAAAGCTTTGAAATTGTACTTAGGTTCATGAATTATGATCTAATTTAAAAAGAATAAATGCAGTGTAAGCCCTACATTTTCATCAGGATCTAGGTTACAATAAATAAGGAATGGCCCAGCACTTATTATCTAGGCTAATGCATACTTTGGGGGTCCCAAGCCAGCATAGTGGAAGGACTGGGCACAAGCACAAGGGCGCATAGAAATTCCACTGTCCCCATGGGAAAGATAGCCCTGTGTCAGAGGCTGGCCCTCTGGCTGTAGAGAATGTACTGAGTTAGCTTTGGTGTTGCTACCATAGGAATGAAGCCCTGTGTCAGAGGCTGGCCTTCTGGTTGTACAGAACATACTGAGGTCACGTTGGTGTTTCATCACAGTCTGAAGACTGTGGTGACAACAGAAATCAGGTGTTGTAAGAAACCAGTTAATCTTTTCAGGATACTGAGTTTCTCCATTCTCCCACACAACCCAAATGTCTATACACCAACTGTTCCCTCTTCAACTCAGATTACTCCCAAGCTCTGTCTAGATCAGTGCTTCTCAACCCTCCTAATGATATGACCTTTAATTCAGTTCCTCTCGTTTGTAATGACCACAACCATAAAATTGTTTCATTTCACTGCTATTTAACTGTAACTTTGCTGTTATGAATTGTAGTGTAAATATGTGATATGCATGATATCTGATATTCGACCCCTGTTTAAGTGTCATTTAACCCTCCCCCAACACAAAAGGTCGTGATTCTATATCCGCCTCGATGGAACTAGATGCCATCTTCTAGCATCTACACACATCTCACACAGAGCAGTCAAGCACAAGAGAACTCATTGTTAAAAGACCCTATGTTTGCTTGCAACTATCTCCTCAACTCTGGGTCAATACTATTTACCCTTCAATAGCTCAAGTCCCAGTATGTGTGAATAACTAGGTTTGACAGCCAGTAGAACAAAAACAAGAGCAACATCATCCCCACATACTTAGCATCTTTGGATTCTTCTACCTGGGCCACCTGGTAGAAGATCCCTGGTCCATTCTACAACCCCTCATCATGGTTCTCGGGGGCCACTGGTGAAGGGTCACTGCAACACCCTTCCCCTGGACTGTGAAGAAGTTTCCTAAGTAGCTAACAGAATGCCTCTTCCATTAGGTCACAGGAGCTGCTTAAAATCCTCTGGCAATTTCTCCAGTGACATTTACGAATAAACTCTGAGCCCTTACTGCATTTAAGTGACCTCTTCCGGTTCTTCCTCTGTTCCCAACTCCCCCACTATCTCCCACACCGCTCCCTGCTTCAGGCACACTGACATCTTTTCTACCCACAGACCTGCACATCTCTTTCCAGGCCTGGTGTTACATTTGCTCCTCGGAAAATACCTGGCACTTTTTTACACATTAGGTCTCAACTTAACAGTTATTTCTTCAAAGGGCGACTCCCCTCTTCCTGATTACCTATGCTTTCACTGGCATCTCAGCAGCATGGCCAAGATATGGGCTGCTATGGTTCTGAATCTTGGTTTTCCAAAGACAGATGTGGCTGTGGGCAATTACCCTAACTTCCTTGAAGTTCTTCACTCGTCAAAAACTGATAACCACTGTGCCTTTTACACTGAATATCTACAAGGAGGAAATACAAATAAAGACAGGCAGCATTTGAAGGAGTCCTGACACTCACTCAACGTGTTCCCAGTCTGAGGGAGAAGAGTCACACAGTCCTGTTGAGGTGGCCAGGAAACTAGGAACAAGCTATTAAGTGACAGAAGCAAGATTTGAATTCATGCCCATTAGTCTCACACTCCAGCACTCCTCCACAGTCAGTCCGTTCTTCCCCAACTCACTCTCACTGCGTGGGCCCTGCACCCCTACGCCCCCCCCTCCCCAGACAGTTTTTCCCCTCCTCTGCTCCAGATCTGTCAACCTATGAACACCACTCCTTCACTTGAAAACATTCAGGCTTCTAAGCATTGAACTCTGGATACAGGCTAAAGAGTAAACTCAATCTGTGAGAGACTCAGAAACCCAGCAACTTGCTTACTTCCCCACAATCCCACCTTTGGATCAGAACACTCCTCCTTCTCTTTCTTACAAGGAAATGGCTCTGATGCTGTCAGTCAGGTTTCTACTTGTGTCATTCTCACACTCACTAAGGACCAAAGGCTAAAATGGACACTTCTACACAGGGGACTTGCCAAACTCAAGAATGAGCTCTTGGAGTGTTTTGTGAAGTGGCTGCATCTGAAATATTTCTGTAGCTTGTTTCGAGAACTAAAAACTAAGATCCATGAACTGGCCCACAAAGCCCTAAATAATCAGAATCAGACTCTTGTTATCTGGACCCATTCATACTGGAAATACTCCCAAATAACCTAAGCACTGTGCAAATGGCTCTCTTTAATAGCTTTAAGTTTTTACCACTCAGCACTGGTGGTTGTTCTCTTCTTTCAAATAGCAACTCTCAACAAAAGGCAATTAGAAAACTGTAATCTTTAGAAAGGTTTTAATTGCTGTTAAATAACCACTGGAGTCTTAACCAGGAAAAGACAAAACAGAACTTTATTTTTACCCATTAGGAGCATCTCTGAGCATGCCTCAAATTTACATCATCTACTCCTGTTTATACCTAATGTTAAAATTAAATGAAAGAACTAACCAGACAGAAAAACCAACAAGCAACCTGCCAAATGATGTATGGTCTGGTCTAAGGACCAGTCTGAGAAAGAAAATAAAAGTATATGTGTGTGTGAAAAGAAAACTAAAAGGCTTAGATAAGAAAATACACTTGTACAAAGAATACTCCATGATAAACAATGATCTCCCTGGAAGGTATGTGTTATATGAGGAATACTTTACTGGTCAATGATGCCCAGAGACAATCCTTCCCCCTGCTAATAATAATAAAATAAAAGAATACTCAGGCTATCTTCACTCCTCTTGTGACAACCATAACTAGATGGTAAAACCCTATTGCTAATGACAATGCATACTGTGGTTACAGGACAGAGAAATTAAATAAATGGAACATAGACACTCCACTCCTGAGGGCTAGCTTTCATCGGGCTGTGATGTGTTGCTATCTTGACTATGGGGGAGAAAAGACATTGATAGTCTTACCAAGAGCTGTTACAATACTAACCTGCCAATTGGTGTGATGTTACCATGACTATTATGGTGATGACCAACCACTAACTGATTAAATCTGAGGACTATTCAATAGGAAAAAATTCACATCTGATACTATAAATCTGGTCAAAATCCCATGGCTCAGGAAGTCATAGATACAAGGAGGAACCTACAGGTTTTGTTAAGTGATCGTATTGTCAAACTGCCATCTAAATAGTTATGATTTATACTCATAGGTCAGTGCTGTCCTCAACCTTGGCTAGAGAAGTTCCTTTCTGCAATGGGCAGTGAGTGGTTCATGCAGACTCACCACTGGTCCTGATGCTGACAGCAGGTGACTATGGTGTGTTCAGCTCTAAGTGAGACATCCATTATCAACCCCACCTGCAAAGGCTCAAGGAACACCAGATAAAAGAGATAAAAATGACGTAAGAGCAGAAGTGTGGAAGAGTCCTGTGACATGATACTCACGAACTCCCAGCAGCAGTGGTGGCATAGAGAAGGCCAGTACACTTGAAACTCAGAAGACAGGGGAGTCTAAAAAGGCCCCTCCACTACTTGAGGAGTTACTGGCAGCTGATAGTACGGGGTAAGGGAGAGCCATTTTTCTTTGGAGGTTTGACCGCTAGTAGGTTGTCTCTGACTCCATACCCATAAGCAGGAAAGCAGCAGGAAGTGGACTCAACGGATTTTTAACAAAAACAAATTAAAAAGAAGACATGAAGTTGGGAAGAGATGTGCTAGGAGTACAAGGGGAGGTGGAAAGGGGAAGTGGGGAATGGATATGATCAAAATACATTACATATGTTTATCAAATTTTCAATTTGGTTAAAATCATCTATTTAAAACACCCCATGTGATCTTTATTATTCAACTATAAACAGCAAATATTTTCAGATATATTTTTAAAGAATTTCATACATATACACAGTGCATTTTGATCATCTTCACTCCCACACCTGTCCCCCAACTCTTTTCAGTTTCATTCCCTACCTTCTCTCCTCTTAACAACTCTGGGTCCTCTCTTTATCTTTAATTACCCATGAAATGAGTTCAGCTTATGATGCCCATATATTCACAAGTGAGCAACTATCCACTTGAGCTTTGATGGGTCTATCAGGGTCATATTAAGTAAACTGACTCACCCTTCCCCAGAAGCCATCAACTGCCAATAGCTCCTCAGAGTTAGGGGTGGGGCTCATGATCCCCTCCCCCCATGCTGAAAGGCTGATTTGCTTGATCCTGTGCAGATGACCATAGCTGTTGTCCCTATCATGCCCAAAAGACACTGTTCCCTCCAGTCCTCCCTGATCTCTAGACCTCAACAGTATTTCCACATTCCTCTACCATTAGCATCCCAAGCCTTGGACTAGATAATGATAATTAACTAGATAATTAGTCCCATTTAGGCCTTAGCACTTCACTGACATTGCACTTTGACAAGTTTCTGTGCTAACTGCTGCCCTCTGCACAAAGAACCTTGTCTATTGAGCTCTGAAAGCTGAAATGCAAACCTTATCACAATGACACTCCACAGGTGAATCTTGAGTACCTTTGTTGTCTTGAACACTGACACAGCACCTGGAACTAGAGAGTGACAAATGCAAAAGTCTTGGGGATTTGGGTTTAGCAAGGCTGTGACAATTACCAACACAATCCACATGGATGGCTGTCTCATAGATCTCTTACATGTCTCCTCAAAATACTTCCAGCAAGGTCTGGCCCTTCAAGTCAAAGGAAACTTTTAATAGCATGTGTCCCAAATGTGGCACAGATATCAAAATCCTTCTGGAATTCTTTGCATCACAACCATAAAAACTAGCCTATGTTAAACTCTAAGATTGGCTCCAAGAATCAACTACCCCACTTTAACCTTGAGGCACACTATTCCTGCAATTGAAAAATCATGAATGGCAGCTACCTGAGTTGTTGGATTAAATAATATAACTCACATAAAGTGCTTGCCTATCTGTCTAAACAGTAAGCAGTGGGTAAATCAGAGCTCAATAACAATGGCATTTATTGTTATCATTACTGTCACTGTGGTTAGTTACATCTCATGATTAAGTAAGGACATCGTTTCTCTTCCTGTTGAAAAGGCAGCCCCTATTACTGAATTACCATATCTACCAAGGTTTTTACATGTGGGATACAGAAAGTACAAGCAAGCCTCTCATGCAACCAAGAGAACTCACTATAGGGTAGACCTGTATTTATTTATCTAATATGGCAGACATTCTATACACCACATACTTAAAAGAACTAGAGCTATATTGAGTATATTCTCTGAATACAATTAATTTAGAAATCATTAATGGATCTATAAACTTTCAAAAGAAACAACACAAAATATCTCAAATAATGTACTAGGTCAAACAAAGTCACAAGAGAAATTAAAACAAGCCCCCAAAATCTAAAATTAATGTAGATAAAGAAAGTACTTAACTCATAGGCACAAAAAAGGAGATGGGGAAGGGGGTGCAGCAAACCATGCTTTCATGAAGAAAAAAAAAGGAAGTTCCGAATGAGTATTCTAAGCCTATGTTTTGTTTTGTGTCATTTCATTCTGCAGCACTGTGCTTAGTTTTTTAGTGTGTCACAATGTAGCCTCGGCTGTCCCAGAACTCCTAATGCCCTAGACAGACAGTCTGAAGTTCTGGTATTTCATGCTTATACCACCATGCCTGGCTTAATCCTAAAGATTTATTTAACAAATGATATCCAAAGTAAGCAGAAATAATTTAAGTGTAGTTGTTATCAATAAAATTAAAACAAAAAAGGATCAATAAAATTAAAAAAAAAAAGTAGATGTTTTTAAATAACCAGTAAAGCTAGGTTTAGTTCAGGAATGTAAGAAAAACTAGTAAGTCTTGAGAACTAGTAATGTAATTTGTGGTGTTAACAAACCGCAAAACTTTTGTGATCATTATCAACTGATATTAAAAAAAAAATAAAAAAAAACGATGAAATTCAGGTTGTTCATTAAAAAAAAAAATCAAAAGGGGTTACCTAAGAATAGAGAAAATTTCAGACTTTGACACAGACTGTTTACAAAAGCATCCAGTTAGGATATTTATTATTTAGGGGAGAAAGGATAAAGGCATTCTACAATCAGATACAGAGAGCATCCATCCACTTAATGTTGTCACTAAAGCAACACTAGAATCCTAGCCTCACACATAAAAGGGATGAATACTACTTAGGGAGAAAAATACACTGGTTCCTTTTTGCAGCTAATACGATATCCAAGTTTTAAAAAAAAAATTCCCTAGGAGTACGTACACACACACACACACACACACACACACACACACACACACACACACACACACACACACACGAACGATTCACAGGGGAAAAAAAAAGATCAACATACAAAATGCAATTCTCAAAACTAGGCATGACTGTCACACCTGTAATCCCAGCACTAAGAAGTGAACCTTGAAATCTTGGGTTCAAATCCTGTTACTTTGTGACCCACATAATTGAGAACCTTTTGGGAGCAGGAAGCAGAGCCAGTCAGTTATCTTCTTATATACCAGCAATGGTGATATGAAGATAGAAATTAACTAACTTTAATTAACTTTCACTTGGCCAAGCATGCTAATAAGGCACACTATTTTACTGTTCAGTGGAGAACTACCATGTTAACATGTTAAGCTACAGCTATCATTTGGCAGTCAACAAACATGCTAAACTAGAAATAATTTGTTTAAAGGTTACTAACTCCTACTAGCAAAATCCCTTAAGAATAATACCAAAAATAGCCCAAAAGGACAGGAACACAGACAATACAACATGTAGCAAATTCCTTCCATTGAGGTCCACGTTCTTTTAGTTAGAAGGAAACCATACTGGGGTTTCCAAGTGTGTTATCTTAACAGTCACAATGAGAACTAAGGTGTAGTCAGTCCTACGTTCACTTTATTTAGAATAAAGCCTTGTGTGTCAAAAGTATATTTCAAGGATGACAGCCATTTTATCATCTGGAACCTGTACAGGCCCAAACTGAACTTTAAAATACTCCCTGATGACTTAGATCCATACCCTAAAAGCACAGGAACAGCAGGTTAGCAATCAAACATTTGCCTAGCAGGCCACAGGGCATAAGGTTCAAACCCTGGTTATGGGCCAAAAACAAACACAAAAACAAAAAACAGAACAATCTAGAATAAAACCTCAGCAATACAAATACTGCAAATTCTTCACATCACGGTCATCTCTGTGTTTCACAATCTATCCATCCATCATGTGTGTATCATGGCAAAACATCACCCCTTCTTGGGATAGGCCCACTAGGATATAGTACCTCCTCCTGCTTATGCAATCCTTCACAAGCCAATCTACACACTTCATCCAGTTTTCTAGTGCACTGCTCAAGGTTTTTGTGCCGGTATCACCGTGGATACTGAGCTCCAGTTCTCAGCTATGTCTGTTTGGTTTTGCTACCAAGATAACTGGCTTCAGAGTCAACAGAAAGCAAATCCCCTTTTGCACTTTTCAAAAAACTCTGTGTAGCACTGGTGCCGATTCTTTTGTACACTTAAGAATCTACCCAGGCCTGGGCTTCTCCTGAGACATTCTCGTCACTAATCTAAACTGTACTGCTCTCCTTAGACTTTTTAACCCTCCTTCAGTCACTGCAGGGATTCTTGTAGTCTTTCTATGCAATTTATCCTGTTTATCAAAAGTGTCTAGAGAAACCCTTTCCATCCCGGTAAAGTCAGCAGTAATAGTGCCCTTCCATTTCTGACTTCACTGAGCAGCACAGTCAAATCTGGCTAAAGCCTTGACCCTTTTGTTGATCTTGTCAAAGTACCACTTTTGGCTTCACTGATTTTCTATTGTTTTTCTATTTTTACTCATTTCTTTTCATTCTAACCTGCATACCTTTCTCTTTCTCCTTGCTTTGGTTTAGTGGTGAAATACTGTTGTTGACCTGAGTTTCCTTGTTTAATAAACTTACACATGCTTCTATGAAATGCTCCCTTAAGCAACCACTATTCTGGTTATATTTCAATTTTACTATGCAGTATTTACATTTTACTTCTCTCTCTCTCTCTCACACACACACACACACACACCT
Organism: Cricetiscus sungorus; assembly: GCA_030556225.1. NCBI lineage: Eukaryota > Metazoa > Chordata > Mammalia > Rodentia > Cricetidae > Cricetiscus > Cricetiscus sungorus. The sequence continues at coordinate 6,498,028 of JANBXA010000606.1, read as the reverse complement.
TTAATTTCTCACAATTGCTTATCTGACTCATTTAGAAAAAATGTTTATTAACTTCCACATAATAGTAAATTTTGCCCATTTCTTCCCTTTATTGATATCTGTTGTCACTGCACTATGTTTGTAGAATACACTTTGTGTATATGATTTTTGTCCTCTGCAATTACTGAGGGATGTTTGATTATAGAAAATCATGGTCCTCCTGGAGAGTCATGCATATGAACTTAAGGGTGTATACTCTGGTGTTGCTGGTTAGGTCTAGTTATAACGTTACACAAGACCTCTACATTGTGTTTCTGGTTGTATCTGTTTTTTTACAGTATAGGATTAAAGTCTTGAATTATGGCAGATTGCCCATTTCTTCTTGGGGGGGGTCAGTTTTTCTGTTGTTTGTTTTTGCTTTGTGTATTTGGAACTATGCTGTCTGACTTTTTTTTTTTTCCAGACAGGATTTCTCTGTGTAGTCATGGCTGTCCTAGAACTCACTCTATAGACCAGGCTTGCCTCAAACTCAGAGATCTGCCTGCCTCAGCCTCCCAACTGTTGGGACTAAAGATATGCCTCATGGCTGCCCAGCTAAAACCTTGTTTCTTTAAAGTGAACTTTTTTCCTGGTTGATCTTTACACTTGTTTACAACATAAAGTTAATCTTGAATCAGTGTGCTTTTGGGGCTTATTCGCTAAGGGCCACTGTGAGTCTTCAGCATCTTTCTGTTTTTATACCATTCTATGTCTGAAACCCACTCTCCAATTTGCCTTGTATTAATGTATACTCCACATATATTGAATAATTTCTGGCCAGATAGGATTTATGCCTACCATTTTGTGACTGGCTTTCTATATGCACTGTATCTGTTGCTGGTGAGGGTACTCTCTTCTTCTATACCACCCTTTATGGAAAATTTCCAACATTAGGAATGAAGAAATAAAAAATTTGTCTTAATGTTATTCTCTGGTCATTGTGGCTAATGTCTTAACACCAAATAAACAAATTTAAAAGAAAATCATCTTAATTTACCTAAGATGTGAAACTTGTAAGAAAAACTGAAGAACTCCAAAAGCAAACCTGCAAGTATGAGCATAATAATCCCAGAAGGTTCTGTACAATAAAGGAAACAAAGACACGAGCAGATGGGAGATGTACTTGTAAAATACTCTGACAAGACATTAGTATCCAGACTATACAAGAACCGGACAATTCGACAAGTTCTGCAATTAGGAAGTAGGCAAAAGAGCTGGTATTCCTCCAAAGGCAATATATGAATAGCCCACAAGTAGATGAACAGTCAACATTCCCTACCCATCAGAGAAATGCAAGGCAAAGTCACAGGAGATACAATCTCACTCCAGACGTAATGGCTACCAAAACACAAACAAACAAAAAAACAAAACAAAAAAAAAACTTCAACGACAAAAATGCAGACAAGGATACGGAGAAAGGGGAACTATCATACACAAAGTGGGGATGCAAATTACTACAGCCATCACAAAAACAAACATACAGAATGGAAGTTCCTTAAAAATGTAACACTACAAGAAGAGTGGTTCACCACCTTCCTAATGCTTCAGCCCTTTACCCTTTAAAACACAGTTCCTCATGTTGTGGTGACCCAATTGTATTATTTTTGTTGCTACTTCATAGCTGTAACTTTTGTTACTGATATGAATTACAAATGTAAGTATCTGTGCTTTTCAATGACCCTTTCACAGGTGAAAGGGTCATTGGATTCCCAAAGGGGTCTCGACCCACAAGTTGAGAACTGCTGTTGGGTGTACGCTGAAAGGACAGGGCACCAACATAAACAGGGGTCTGTACTCCAAGTGTACTACAGTACCGTTTACAACAGTCATGACAGGAGCAACCAAAGTGTCCTTCTATGAACGGACAAAGGAAGCATGGCGTAAGAACAAAACAAAATATTATTCACCCATAAAAATGACCACAATTCTGTCTTTTGTGGGACCTGTATGGAATGGACGAGGATATTGTGTTACATAAACCTGACACAGGAAAACATGCCGTATTTCTCACTCATAGATGGAATGAATTGGAGAGCACAGTGGTCACAGACATGAGGGCACAGGAAAAAAGTGGGCAGGGTACTTGGTGGGTGTAAAAAGAATTCCTGAAAGATTTCATTTAAGAAAACAAACAAGTTGATAGCCCCCCACAAAAAACAAAACAAAACGCCATTATCATCAGTATATCAAACTCTTGACAAGTGTAGCTTTGCACTCTGTCATTTCTTTGCTTGTCTCATTATCTTTTTATTGAAGTGGGACTGTCTTATGATGGCAGGCAGTTCTGCAAACTGCACTTCCCGTCGCTGTCCAATAGTGGCTTTCTACACTGCAGTCTGGTATGATATGCGGAGTCCCACTGTCTGAGTAGTTTGTTTTCTCTATTAGTCACCATGGTGTGTGTGTATGAGTGTGCAAGTGTGCATTTGGGTATTCATAGTGTGTGTGTGTGTGTGTCTGTGTGTGTATGCATGTGTGCATTTGGGTATCCACAGTCTGTGTGTGTGTGTGTGTGTGTGTGTGTGTTTGTGTGTGTGTGTTCAGAAGACTTGCAGAGCCTACTTCTCTCCTTCCACCACGTGGGCTCCAAGGATTGAATTCAGATCAACAAGCTTGTATGGTAACTGTTTTTTAACTGCTGAGACATCTTACCAGCCTCTTTATTTTGTAGAGTTCCATTATGCAGTCCCAACTGACATAATCTGGAAAATCCTTCTGCCTCACTCTCCTGAGTATAAGAAATGTGTGCCATCATGCCTGGCTTAGACCATGGCCTTTATACAAGCATAATTTTGACCAAGACGGCCAAGCAGAAAGAAGTTCTTAAAAAGCTTTGAGCCACTGAGTCAGCGTTCGCAAAGGGGCAGGTAGTTCATCAATTCTCCTTGACCTTCACTTTCATCTTGCACAGAGCCTCAAGGTCTGACACAGATAAGAAAAAGGCCTTTGCAGGTCTTTCCTAGACAGCTGTGAGCCAGCCACATACAAATGTAAGGTACTCAAGATTCTTTTTTAAATGTGTATGAGCTCTTCAGAGTCCATGTAACATTCCATTTCTTAATGTCTGTTTCCTATTCACACTACCACCTCCCCCCCCACCCCCCGTCACCCAGTCTTCTTGTTAGCTACATCTGCTATTATCAGCTTCAGCCAACTGTAATGGGAAATAATAATCGGAGTTTGTTTGTTTGTTTTCCTGAACAAATGCTACTGGAGCAAAGCACAGAATGCATTCTGAGCCAAAATAGACAAGTCCTGGGTTGAAGTCTTTGGGGGAGCTGCCAGGTAGTACTGAGTGACAACTCTCTAGGAAACAGCTTTGGGGTCTCCAAGCTCACTGCCCCCTCCCTCTGGCAGGTGTTAACTCTGGTTACTGTCACTGTCAGCCTTGGAAAGATATTGGTTTCAAAGTTATATGGGGAAATAGTGAAGCTGAGTTCAAATAGCACAAATTTTCTGTAATTACACAGATTCAGTCATCTTTTTCTCAGATATTGATCAGATCTTGCAAGCCTTTAGTTAATTTTCAGACTTGTGAAAATACTGACTGTAACCAGTACTGTATTATCACTGCTTTTACAGAGGGATTTTTAGAGGTCTTTCCCCTGCCAGTCAGAAATACTCAATAGATAGATAAATTTTAAGAGTGGATAATTTCATCACATTATGTTATCCTTTTCAACTGCTGAGACAATAGCATATGTACCAGGAAGATGTTCCCAGTGCAAACCAGCTATAGGTAGACTGGTCAGGAATGTGTACACCTGCACCTGGGGACCCAACAGGTAGTTTCGACTGGGGACAGCATTTCGAAGGGATTCAGAGACATTAAGGGACTGCTGCCATGATTTGGTAATGGCCTGGATACACGACACAAGGGTCGGGAGGTCAATGGTGCCTTGTTTCCCTTCCTGTAGAACAGGATGAATGAGTGGAACTAGTTTTGGGAAGAGGGAGAGAGGAAGAAGGAGGGAAAGAGAGGTAGAAATGGAGACCAGCAGACCACTTGGAAGAAGGCGTGGACTGAGAAAGAGGAACATACATGTACATTTTAGTTCTAGGCTTCATGATACATCCCAAAAGAAACTGAGGAAACTGTCATCTTGAGATTCTCCTCTAACTTTAAGCAAATACTTTGTAAGACTGGTTCTAAAACTACATCTTCTATCTGCAACAAGTAAAAGGCACGCATGTTAATTGTCAATAATCCAAAATCAAACAGGAATTAGACTATGTTCCCTAGAGTGCTGTGGATTGTGTGCAAACAGTCAAGTACCTAGTTCTCCCCAGAGGCAGCTGTATTGGAAGAGAAATCATAACAAGAATAAAAATAAATCCCTGAATCTGAGAGACGGTTATACTCACACATATGTCAATTTAATGTTCTCCTGATGCCTCTGGAAACCAATCAATCATTCTTTACACTCCCTATCCAGGTCATAAACACTGTGCCTCAGAGCTGACAGACTGAGGGAGACTGCTGGAAACAGGGAGGTCAAATCAGGTCCCTGAAAAAAATGTGACTTCTTTAGTTTTAATGCTGACTCTTCTGAATAATCTCAGATCTTTTTAATTCACCATGTTCTTTAGTCCACACTTTATGCACACATGTCTGTCTGGCCTAGAATTTAAAAGCAAGAGATATATAAGGAACACTGAAGGAGGGAAATGGGACCTTAAGCTGCTGGTGTATTGTTTCTCCTCTCGCTCTCTGAACCTTCTGTACCCCTACTCCCATTGCAACACTGCCAACTTTCATTTTCTTTTCTTGTTTAAATAAATTATGTGCTGTTTGTTACCACCAGGAAACACTTCATTCAAGTGCAAAGCTGTTGTGTTTAATTCACTTGCTTGTTTCTGTTTCACAAGCTAGCAGAGTTAATTGAAAACATGCCCCTTGGAAAGTCTGATGCAGTCTTATCTGCTTGACCTCCTCACACTCTGCAGTTTCAACTGGTCAACATACCTGAACAAGGTACTCCCAGGTCATCTGTCATAGCCAAATGCAAACAGATGAGTTGGCTGGTAACATCCTTAACGGCCACATAGAAGGCAGGCATATCAAGTCAAAGGCCTGTTTTTTCCCCAAATTTCTTTCAATTTGAATGCTTCTGAAGGAACCAGTCAGATAAACATAAAATACAATATAACAACAGCAACCCTTGTGTCAAACATTTATTAAGCACTTGGTGGGCCAGAGGGACTGATGACGCCACAGAACCCTCACAGCAACCCTGTGGTACAAACAGGCACTCTACATGACCCAAATGGACAAATGAGGAAACAGACACTGTAAGGAACTTGCTTAACATCACACAGCAGGAATAAGGTGGGGCTGGTCTTAAAGGTCACACCTGATCTGGAACCAGATCACAGTGAGTTCAAGGACTTGGTCCCTAGAGAAAGAAAAGCTGCTTATGTTATAAAATGGGTAACATAGTTGTCTGTGGAAAAGTATTTCGTTTGTTATTTTATACGGAATAGTCCTTAAAGTTTAATATGGACTAATTTACCCCAATCACGTTAGATTACATTGCATAAAAAGTATACTGAATAGTGCTATGGGTTCAGCATAAAAAGTGAAGTGTGTGTCATATACCAGACCCAGTGTCTAATCTTTAGATTCAGGGGGAAAAAAAGAGTGTTTAATGATGTTTGTAGAGATAGGGAGTGGGATCCAAATATCTTCAAGTAGGTTGCAAAGCAGTCAAATATTTTTAAGAAAAATTAACATGATAATACACTTTCCCAAGGGAAAGTTAAAACACAAGCAGAAGGAGAGAGATGGAGAAGGAAGAAGGGGGAAGAGGTAGAGAAAGGCAGGAGGAGAAAGGGTGGGGAAGAAATAACACATGCTAATAAAAACAAATTAATTTCCCACTAAGCTTTTGATCTGATGTTTTAATTAACATACTTCTGTCCTCTCTCATTTCACGAAAAAGTAAAACAACAAAAAACATCCTACACTGCCTTACTTATTTATGCCCAAGCTTATCAGTAATGCCATGGTTCTATCTCAGCACACAGTTGGTTAATTAATGTGTGCCCCAATCTCTGGCAGCCTGCCTAAGCCAGGGAGGAGCGCAAATAATGACACTCAGCTGGGCAGGACACCACACCTTTCTTTTAGACTTCTTACCATGTGCTTGCTACACAGAGCACAGACTACAGTCATTACAAGTTGCTGATGACAGCAATGAACTGAAAAGGAAAACTAACCAAGCAACAGCGATGAGTCTGGGCTGAGCACACCAGGCTTGCATGAAGAACCTCAAGCTCTGTCCATTGGAGACTTTCATCGTGCCTTAATCTGGGAACAAATATTGACCTAAAGCACCTCTACTGTCAATCTCTATGTGCCTACATAGAACTGTATGTGAGTCACACAGGAGGTTACTGAGAGCCTGTATTTTCCATCTGAAATCACAAAACTATGAACGTCGAGCAGTGTCACTGTAAGTCACCTAACAAACAAATGAGGTCATAGCACTCTCTGTGTGACTAATGATCTGCATGTCTATTTTATTTTTGTTCTCTCTCTCTCTCTCTCTCTCTCTCTCTCTCTCTCTCTCTCTCTCTCTCTCTCTCTCTCTCTCTCTCTCTCTCTCTCTCTCTCTCTCTCTCTCTCTCTCAGACAGAACTTCTCTATTAAGCCTTAGTTGTCCTGGAACTTGCTCTATAGACCAAGGTGGCCTCAATCAGAGATTCACCTGCCTCTGCCTCCCAAGGGCTGAAATGAAAGAGAAACATATAGGAACTAAAATAAAATAAAGGAAGAACAAACAATGCTCTACAGCACTGTTCACTTGCTCTATTAAAAGTGCACACTCAATAAGCAACAGTGGTAAGAAAAATGTACAATCTGGCTGACTTACACCTCTTAGTTCAAGTATATTTCAAAATGGCACACACAGAATGACTAGTAAGAGCTGCACAGCCCGCATAAGCACCAGGCACTCACAGCAGTCCTGCTGTGTAAAGCCTGGAAAACCTCATCAAGAACATCAAGACTAGTATTAGTTGGCTAGTTGGCATTGTATATGCATCAGTAAGGAAGTGGTTAAATGTCCATATCCATATGCTGCTTCAAGGGCAAAGCAGTAAGTACGGGATGGGGGACCATGCCGGTACCAATACTGGTAAATGAGAGTACCCTGCTAACTGTCTCAGCCATGTGAACACACAAAGCCAAGAGTACCAACCAGCACAGAACACAGATCTGAGGCCACATGTCACAAACTGCCGACTCCCAGCAGAAAGAAAAGGCAGGGTAGCCTTCGTCAATAAAGCTTCAATCCACTCACAAAAGCACAGAAATATTCAAAGAAACAACACATTCTTTGATGTCAAAGATGCCATCAAGTATAAAGAGCAGCTGCAGAAAGTTTAGTGCCCTCCAAGTTGATAATGTAGGAAAGTTGGGCATCTTGAATAATGACCACTCATTCAGTTCAGAGCTGCTGCATATGACCACTGAAACTGAGACCAGGAAGGTGGAGTTCTCTTGAAGCCACCCAAAAGAATTCAGTTACTGTAGTGCTACAAGAGACCCTAAGGCCCAGGTTCTCCCACAATGGGGTTGCTAATTAGGACCTAGCCCTCTTTAAGCAACAAAACTAATACTATCTATGCATTCCAACACTGACTACTATGCATCCAATGTTTCTATACACTTGGGCTTTACGTACATTAAAGCCCGGGTGCTCAAGCTGAGGTAATTTTTACCTGTACTTCTAGGCAGCACTGGTAATTTTACATTGTCACAACTAGAATCAAGTGATGGAGAACAAAGATGATGCTAAGCACCCTACAATATACAGAACCTTCTCCCAGTGTTCCAGTGTCATGGCTCCAAAGGCAACAGTACTAAGGTCAAGTATTCCTCATTTTAAAGGGACCTTATGAAGGGGACACTATTGGAATCATGTACATGTTTGAAGAAACTGAAATAAGAACCAGTGTTAGGTGTCTTTCCAAAGGTCAAAGAGAAGGAATGGGATCTACAGTCTAGAAATCTGATGCAACAAACATACATTTCCTGCAGAACTCTTGGTGATCACAGGAATCCAGAAAAGTAAAAACCTGAGTCACTAAACATACATTCTGTCCCCAGTACATCCAGAATTTTTCTCTTTCTGCCTCTTACAAAGGATATCTTTCCCCCTCCCCAACAAATTTTGATCTCTGGAAAGAGATAAAAACAGGTAACTATGTTGAATTCTATGCTCAGAGGGGTCCAAGAAGCATAAACAAAAACCTACTCTGACTGCAGGATCCCAGATCTAAGTGATCTGACCCTGGGAATATCCTCTTCCCTAAGTGGCAAAGACCAGATCACTGGGTGTTAAGGGGCAAGATTCAACTACAGCAGGAAGGAGGAGGCTGTGGAAGGTGCAGGAGACTACCAAAGGCAAGAAGTATAAAAGGACAGACACACAGGAGTGTTTTTAGACTTCGCCTTCCCCAGTTCCTCAAGGAGTTAGTCTTCAGCCTTTCAAAGCAAATATTGTGTGGGCAACTTCCTGCAGAGTAGAATAACTGATGGCTGTGAAACAAGGTTGAACATCAGTGGTCCTTCAAAGGCAAAGGAGTTATCAATAGCCAGAAACTTCTAATGCACAAAAAGAGCAAAACAAAACAAAACAAAAAAACAACCCTTCCCAGCCACCCCCCCCCAAAAAAAACAATAAAGTAAACAGACTGGGTAGTGGTGGTGCATGCCTTTAATCCCAGCACTTAGGAAGTGGAGATAGGCAAATCTTGCCAGTTCAAGGCCTGCCTGGTCTACAGAGTGAGTTCCAGGATAGGCTCCAAAGCTACACAGAGAAACCCTGTCTCGAAAAAAGCAAACAAAACAAAACAAACAACAACAAAAACCTACCTTAAATAAATAGCAGATAAACTAACAGCAGAGAATGAATGGACCACTCCCTTAACTGGCAGACAGGTGGTGTACTCTGACAGGAAGGCATTGCCTTTATGTTACACTCCTCAGAAACCCTGCAAACCTCTCCCATCTGAATGGGTTGATTTCAACTCCCAGTAGAGAATACCATTTCACCTAGAAGGGAGACAGGGTACTACCACAGTTACCCCATCATCAAGGACTTTCTTGAGGAGGACCAAAACTGTTGCCTTTGAGCCAATGAAAACAGGCCTGCAAAGTACAAAAACGTCAATGGTAAGGTAGGAAAGACCATCCATCCTGGCTCGATGCAGATTACAGAGCACACATCCTAGGAAACTGATCCCTCAGAGGAAGATTATACTGTAACTAGGAAGCAGGTAGCTTTCTTACTGTTGGGGGAGAGAGGGTCAAGAGAGAAAGGGGTGAGGGATGAAGGAAACTGTCTAAGGAAAGGGTAGCAACTGCCCCTGAAACAGCACATCCTGAGAGAAAAGCCAAAATGCTGAGAGGCTGTCTTCAAATAAAACACTGTCCACCAGCCACAAAAGGTGTCATTAGCTTTACCCAAGAGAACAAGAATCAGTGAATCACGTAAGCAGGAACAGAAGACTACTGGAGGGATGTTTTAGAAGATGCTTTGGCCCTTATCTGAGATCCTACTGTCTATTCCTTATTTCCCATTAATTTACATATAGGTTCCACTTCAAAGTCTCAGGAAGAATTAAACTTGTCTATTTGAAGTGGCATACATCTTCCTGATACCACTATGACTACCCCCCCAAAGTCAGTTTCTAAGGCTGGCCTACTTTTCCCCCTCAGTCCCTCAATGCTGAGGGTCAGAGTTCTAGCCTTAAATGTGTAAGGCTACTAGTAAACATTCTACCCACATCAACCTTTAATGCAGCCAGAGTATTATACACATATGCAGGAAAAATGGTAAGAAACAAGGCTGTGAAACAATCAGTTAATCAAAATAAAAACATTCTAAACCAAGTAAGAAGCTTTAAAAGATAGCTTGAGCATGGGAACATGGACAACAATAAAAATCTCACTTTTATTGCAATAAAATAACGATGAAGGCTGGTAATTGCCTTCTACACAGGCTGCAGTTTTATGTGCTGGTGGCAAACTCCAACAGGTCATGAAGGGCTCTGAAAAAAATCTTAAAAAAGGATAGTCCTTCTACATAAAAATGTGTTCATGCAAATTTAGATATTTTATACTGCCCCATTATTTTAAACAGCATACCTGAGAACCCTTGATTAATAAAGCAACCATTCCTCCACATATGAAAGCTTAAGGCTTTCCCTTTTACACAGGTTTATCAAAGTCATAATTTATGTCTGTCACCTGAGTCAGCTATCTATATGACATAAGAGACACTGACTATAGGAAAATTTAAAATGAACTCTTGAATTGCAAGGGCAGTGGGGCAATATAAAGAGATGGCAGATAAAGAAAACCACCCACACCAAAAGAAATACTGTTAAAATTGCTGAAGGCAAAGCAGAAAGAGACAAAGACAAGGAAGCTACTGTGTTTTCTCTCTGAAGGGAAGAAAAAGGGGGATCAGCATGGTGTAGCAGCTTGTGATCTCAGCCCTCAACAAGACTTTTGTCTCAAAAAAAAAAAAAAAAAAAAGCTGGGCATTGGTGGCTCATGACTTTAATCCCAGCACTCTGGAGGCAGAGGCAGGAGGAACTAACTATGTGAGTTCAAGACAAGCCTGGTCTACAAGAGCTAGTTCCAGGACAGGATCCAAAGCTACAGAGAAACCCTGTCTCGAAAAACAAACAAACAAAATCTCTCCCAAGGGTGTGTGTGTGTGTGTGTGTGTGTGTGTGTGTGTGTGTGTGTGTGTGTAAAGAAATAGTACAAACAGGTCAGGCTCTCAGGACAAGCACCCAACAAAATCCATTGAGTGACCTCCAGCATCTCCAGGGGCACTGGCCAGCCATCTGTAAGCAGATTCCACCTGTAGCTATATCTTAAAACACCTGGTCCGAGTTAAGCTTCAACTCTGAGCAACCAAATCTCATGCTTAAGAAGTGTTTAAAAGTTAGTTCTGGCAAGAAGACAGTCAAAACCAGCCAGGGATCCTACTGCCCCCTCCATTTGGCCCACCTTTCTTAAACCCCATACCTTCAATCCCATTCCTCAGTAGCTCTCTGCAACAGCCCCACTCTCCAAACTCAAAAAGCTAACAAACTCAATGCTCAAACTCTCATATTTGCACACAGATAACCCCCTGCCTAGTAACCTAGCACAAATACCCTTAAGCTATACAGATGTCAGTGCCCAACAATATCTCATAAGCCATTAGATGGGGGGGGGGGAGGCTTCTCAAGTGTCCCCTGCTATCCTGTGAAAACTTTTGTTATATATTTATCACAATGGGTGGTGACACAGGCCTTTAATCCTATCACTTGGGAGGCAGAGGCAGGCGGATCTCTGTGAGTTCAAGGCCAGCCTGGTCTACAGAGCAGGTTCCAGAACAGCCAAGGCTACACTGAGAAACCCTGTCTGGAAATGCAAACTTCAGTGATGATGCCACACCAACCACTTACAAGATACATTACTAAGTCACTCCCTGATAACTTGTACTTTCTAAAACTGAGGGCACTTAACATTTCTTAAGATTGGAGAAAATGTCTTATTTATTTATTTATTTATTTATTTATTTATTTATTTATTTTATTTTTTTTGACATAGTGTCTCTGCATAGCCCTGGTTGTCCTGAAACTCATTATGTAAATTAGGCTGCCCTCTAACTCACAGAGATCCACCCCCACGCGCTAGGATTAAAGGTGTACATCACTGTGCCTAGTCTTGATATCTTTTAAAATAGAAAGTAAAACTGTTTCTGAACCTGGGCTGCTTAATTTTCTTGAAATTAAGCACAGAGCCAGCCAGCAATTGGAAGGCTAAAGCAAGGGGAATTACTCATGTTCAATGACAGTCTGGGTTACATATGTGAATTTTGGCCATACTGGCCTACTGAACAAGAACCTGTCTGTGAAAAACAAAACAAAGCTGGAAGGAGGAGACAGACAGACAGAAAGAAAGGGGGAAACAAGTACCTTCCTCTCCAGGGAGGGAGGGAGGGAGGGAATATGTGTGCGTGCGTGCGTATTCTAGAGCCACAGACTGGCCTTCCCTTAAACAACTCAAATGTTTTGTGCCAGTCATCACACACACAGGCAACACCACAGTGATGCAACATGGCCAAGGCAGACCTGAACTACACTAAACTAATGTGTATTTCTATATTTTCTGTTTGTCATTGCTTATATATGGGAGACACTACCTTCAAAAAAAGCAAAAAACTGGGAAAAAAAGAACCAAGAATCAAGTCAACCCAATCAACATCAATCAGACTATGGTTTGGTAGAAAAGACATAAACTAGGAATTCTAGCTCTAGAAGTAAGGCATTGTGGGAACCTTTGCATCACTATGAGAGGCTGCTGCACTCAAGTGTTTATTTACCTTCCAGTGAAAGCCTCTCCCAGGTGGTTAATTTGCATGCTACTTTCGTGATGTTTGAGAAATTTCTAAATAGTTTTACACAGCTTAACTAAACTGTTGAGTTTGCTCTCTGACAGCACCCAAGTGTCTTTCTACATTTTTCCTACCCTCTTCCCTCCCTCTCTCGGTGCCCCCCCAATACACACAACAAAATAAAACGTAATAATAAAATATTTTTAAATGGGTTCTGTATAGCTATCAGAATTTGTCATGTTTTCATAATTCTTAAATGTCATCCATCAAAATAGTAATATTTAAGAAGTGCCTTCACATTTACAAGAAGGAAGGAAAAGAAAAGATCTTTGTGAAATGTCTAGACTTACATGAATTAAACCTTGTTTTATTGGTTTTCCTGGCATAACTGTCACTTTATGAGAATAACATGATTCAAGAACAGAGTATAAATTCACATAATAGATTATCTTCAGCAACAACCATCGGCTTTTAAGAAAATATCTGCTAACACAAGAGCTTTAGAAGAACAGCTCAGTGCAGCTGGTAGTTGACAATGAAAAGCTTAACAGACTAAGATAGGAACAAAAGGGTGGCCTATAAAACTACAGTACTCCATCTCTGCTCCAGCAGCTCACCAGAACAGACAGAAAACAGCCAAGAAACTGGAATAATGTGAAGGCAGAAAATAACCTATTCAGAGACTAAAGAAAAATAGTTTATTTTGGGGGGAAAAAAAATTCCAGTCATGTAAGAGAAGACTTGGGCATACTGTCACTTATTTATGTAAGTAAATACCATTTAGCCGTAAACCAAAACAAAAAAACAACAAAACAAAACAAAAAAAAAAATTGAGACAGGGCTTCTCCATGTAACAGCTCTGGCTGTCCTAGAACTCACTCAGTAGACCAGGCTGTCCTCAAACTCACAGAGATTTGCCTGCCTGTACCTCTGCCCAGCTGATTTCTCTTTCTTCAGAGCATATTGCTACTCAACCAAAATCTCAACCGAAATACAGAGTGCTACAACACTGGAACAGAGACAATGATCTTCCAAACTCTGGCAACAAGGGAAGAGACTGCTACCTATGTCCTTCAGGAAAGTTGGTGTTAGTGGGTGATCTTTACCGTTTTTATGCCCTGGACAATTCTGCAAGTTTAACCAGGACCTATGTAAAAACTTCAGAGTTCACACCTCAGAACTGTCCATAAGAGCCATTTGAACAGAAGAGCGGTTCTGTTTTTCATCAGACAGGATTGACACTTTTGGTTAGTGTTACAAAGTGAGGTGACACCTGACCTAAGTGCAACAGCATGTGGAGAAGTGGGGTGTGAGGCAGGAGAAGCACTGACTGCATCAGGACAGTGTGACAGGGTTTGGAGTGGGGAAGAACACTGTTGTGTGAAAGGAACCAGGACACTACTACACCGACACAGGCACAGCAAAGAATGGAAGGTGATAAGGTTAAACCGCTTGGCAGGTCCAGACCAGGCAGGTCATGCACTAGGAAAAACACTTTAAGTTCTAATGGCCTACAACTGCCCTCTGCTTTCCCAATAGTCTCTTAGTTCTTCCACATCTGCCCTCTTCTACAGCTCTCTGGCCCACTCCAGCACCTGCCTGGTCTTCAATCCACAAAATTTGCCATTCTGAAACCCACATGGCTTACATCTTCATGGTATGTGGTTTCTTGTTTGTTTACTCTACTCTGTATTACATTTCTTGATTTGCGCATGCCAAACCTACTCTGCCTTTTTGAGATGAAGCCAGTTGATTATAATGTATGATCTTAACATGTTCCTGAATTTGATTTACAAGTATTTTGTTGAGAGTTTTTGCATGTATGTTCAAAGAAATTGGTCCGTGGTTTCTTTTCTGTTGTGCCCTTACCTGTTTTTGAGGGCAAGCACTTGCTTTGAATTGATTTGTTAGTATTCCTTTTATTTTGTAGCTTTAACAGCAGTGAGTCTGTCTGTTCTTTGAGGGAAGACTTTTGATTACAGCTTCAATCTCATCGATTGACACAAGAGAGAGAGAGAAAAAACAAAACAAAACAAAACAATTTCAGCATTTTAAGTAGCAGCAGCCACACTTTACCTTTCTCCTTCCAAATGTATTCCCTAACATATATGTTTTGTTTTGTTTTGTTTTTAACTGTTGCCATGTCTGTCATTAGAGTAAACATTTCCTGAAGACTGATACTTTCCTAAAAAGCAGAACAGGTCAGCAGTAAAACATAAGAGAAGTGAATGAATAAACACACAAGCTCAAATCATTAAATGATTTTGCCAGGCGAAAACAATCTGTTCTAGATTTTATAAACATACTTCATCATCTTACTTCCTTAGCTTATTGATACATAGAAACACAGGCATTGCACTTGTATGAGACAGGCCACATAAGCCCCAACCTGCCTTCTACCTCCAGTCAGGCATCCAACTCATCTATAACAACAGTACACTCCCATCTACTCAGACCCTCCTCCTGCTATCTCCAGAAATGCCTCAAGCCCAGCCCAGCTAACTCTCTCCCTGACTCCTCTGGGATGGCTCTGTGACTTGATTCAGCTTCTATACTCCAGCGCTCCAATAGCATTTGACTGCAACATGCTGAGATTCCAAGTGTTCTGGGTGCTCATTCTCACTATCTGGGAACTTCTAAGTGCATGTGGAAGTCTCACAAAGATACATAATTGCCTATTTATTTGGGTATCTCTCTATCCAGATATTGCAGGGGGAAAAAAAGTGACAAAATTTCTTCTCTCACCCACTCTCAATTCCAACTTCTCCCTTCTACAGAAGGACACCTAACCATATTCTACAAGTGCACATTGCTACCCACAACTGAATTCACTGGTCATATTCTACAAGTGCACATTGCAACCCACAACTGAATTCACTGACTTTTCCTCCCATTACAAGGGTGTGTGGGGGGTGGACTCTGTGTCCAAACATCACGTTCTTGTGGCTCCTCTGAGACTCATGCCCCTTGCCAACTCAAGGGCCCCCTTGTTATCCAGTCTCTTGTGGGTTCAGATTCCTCACTTGTGCATCATTCCCACTGGCATCCAAACTCTAATAGTAACCAAGTTAAATTAAAATGAAGTACTCTTCCCTTCACTCCCTTATGCACTACACCCATGTCTCCTGCTATGGTTTCATTCCTCCATTCCTTTTCAAAGCAAACCCTGAGATGTCTACATTTCCTCTCCACTTGTGCTCTGATTCTTAGAGCCTCACAACAGGTATGTGCCTTCTCCACTCCGATGAAGGTCATTTACCAACTTTTCTAACACAGTTCTGTTCTACACAGTACCTGATAGGGTGGTGCCAGTCAACATGTTTTCTTCTTTTCACACATTTTACATCATTACATTCATCTGGTTTCCCTATCAACTCGGTGGAGACTTCTCCCTCAGCTGCCTTTCAGTGTGAACTGACCAGAAGCACAACTCTTGATCCTAACTGATTCTTTACAGATACTTACGGGAACAAACTGAGCTTGTTCAGTCTGTCATCTGATGATGCAGACTTGACCCTAAGAGTTCTGCTGTAGGGGGCTACATCTTTCAGAGCTGCACAGGGATGTCCAACAAATGCATCAAACAATGTAGTCCATTCACCAGATTCCCAAGCAGGACCTTAGCAAGGGCTCCTCCATTTGAGCTCATTAACTGTACACTTCAATGGCTCAAGGTGCAAGTCCTAACACTCTCTCTCTCTCTCTCTCTCTCTCTCTCTCTCTCTCTCTCTCTCTCTCTCTCTCTCTCTCTCATCCACAACCAATTCTTCATCGATTCATGTGAATGTCAAGTCTCAATTATATCTTGAACCTCTCTGCATGTCACCTGCCATCAACAAACCTTAACCCACTATCGTAGTCATTTCACCCTATAGTCCACAAACAATCTATAAGTGATTTTCATGCAGCACAGATTAGATCGGTCCATTCTACAAGTAGGTTCCCACTACGCATATAACCCACCTGAATTCCTTCCGTGGGCTTCTGTGGTCTGATCCTCTTCTCTGTCAGACTCCTCCCGATGACCATTCAGAGATGCCCTGCTCCTGGTTAATGCTTCTTTTTCATAGCATCTCCAGCTCAAATACTAAATCCCTAAGAAAGTCTCCCATGATCACATTAACTCAAATCCACTTCTTAGCTTCTTACATGATTGTGAAGCACTTAGTCCATGAAAATGTGCATTTATTGTGCTTCTAGAGAACCAGAAATCTTTACTCAATTGCCTGCACCTATCAAAAAACCTGGCCCTTAACAGTTGGTAACTCTCTATACAAATATCTGCTGACTGGTTTAGCAGTTTAGGGAATTACAACAATGCCTTCACAACGGGTCTGTAATTCTATCTTCAGCCTCTAGCCCATGTAAGGCACAGAGAATTTGCTTTTCAGATGTTTTGGGGGAAATCAGGCAAACACCCTCAAGGCAGTACTACTCACAGGGCTAAAGCATCTAAACCAACCTGAAAGAAAGATTTGCACTGTCAGGAAGTCTAACACCAAGTCTGTGCCTGCCTACCAATAAGAACCCAAAGTAACCTGGGTGGCAGTGGTGACACTCACCTCTAATCCCAACACTCAGGAGGCAGAGGCAGATGGATCTCTGAGTCCATGCAGGGAAAGGGAACCCTCATTGATTGTTGGTAGGATTTATGACTGGTATAGATTAAGGAAATCAGTGTGGAGAATTCTAAAAAAAGCTAAATCAATCTAGCTTATGACCTGGCCATACCACTCACTGGGCATATGTACATAGGCTTCAACATCCCACTCCACAGATGCTTGCTCAGCCATGTTCATTGCTGCTCTATTCACAATGGCTGGGAAATGGAAACAGCCCAAATGTCATACAAGTAATGATTAGATAATAAAATGTTTTATGTATGTACTGTGAATACTACTCAGCTACAAAGAGAATGAAATCATGAACTTCAAGGTAAATGTACGGGGCTAGAAATAATACTGACAAATGCCGCATGTTCTTTCTCATCAGAGGCTCCTGGCTCCAAACCTTCAGATGTGAGAACATAGCCTGGAGTAACTACAGAAACCATGAAAGCAAACAGGACCACTGCCTCAAGAGGAGCAATAAGGGGGGGATACCAAGATATAAGTAATCATCTGGGAAACGGGGTGTCCTCTGGGGGAGGAAGAGATAATAGAGAAGGTGGAGAGATGGTAGAGAGCAATAGCAGGATAAAAATAACCTGACAGGAGAAATAGAAAGAAGGGCTGGTCAAGGAGAAGGAGAGAGGAAAATACAGAAGACATGAAGTAACAATTAAGGGTGTCTGAAAAAAAAAAAAAAAAAACAGGTAAGCAACAATAATATTGACTATTTACCTAAACATTGTATAACATGTCATTCTGTATATAGATAATACATATACAGTTTTAATGAACTTTACTCATCTGAGTAACAATGGTTCCCCCAAGAACCAAACTACCTAACAAAAACCTGACTATTAGACGTGAAAAGTCCAAGAGACTCCCAAATCACAGAGCCTATTGCTACTGCCCCTGATTGCCCTCCAGAGGTGGAAGTTAGGTCTCCTGCTGAAGAAATCATGCACTTCAGAAACAGGACACAGAGACCTGTGAGCAGGAACTAATCTGAACCAGGAGGAGGCAGGAACTAGCCTCCTCCTTGAGGACTAGCTTTCAGGGTACCAAGATGTGCCATGTAAGTTTCCAAGGAAGAGAGGCAACTAACAATCCTAGCCAGCTACAATGTCTATTGTTTATGATCTATACCAACAAGCAGCATGACATAATAGCCCTAAGGGTAAAATAGTGGCATGCATACTGTGCCAGTAACCAAAAACTCTGTAAGTGAACTTAAGACCTGTTCAACAAGCCGGCGGTGGTGGCACATGCCTTTAACCCCAGCAATCATCTGGAGGCAGAGGCAGACAGATCTGTGAGTTCGAGGCCAGCCTGGTTTTCAAAGAGTTCCAGGACAGCCTCCAAACCTATAGAGAAACCTTTTCTCAAAAAACCAAAAGACCTGTTCAACAAGAAGGAAACCATGACTAAAATTAGAAACCTAGTAAACTACTCAGTGCTAGTGAAGCCATGAATATTGGAGGAGAATCTGCAATGACTACTAATCAATATAATCTCTAGCAACAATCTAAACATTTGCCTTTATACCCTAAGATAAGTGTAGTCTTCACCCTTCCAGGAAACTTCTCTTTACAATAGACATCCAACCAATCAAAACAGAGTTGAGGAGCCATGTCCCAATAAATATACCCACAAGACACTCCTGCATCTCAGGCTCGGGAATGACAAGGCTGGGGAAGACTGTGAGAACCAGAAGAGCAGGGAGTTTGCTCTGAGTTTGTCCGTTCCTAATAATGGCAGAAGCCACACCACAAAATCTCGCCAGCATGACTGCCCAGGCATGAGCTGAACAAGGAGCGACACTACACTGATGGACCTGCCAAAGCCCGTGAGGAAAAGCCCATCAGGTTTCAACCCTCACACAAAGAACTACAGGCAACTGAGACATGCTGAGAGGGCAGAAACATCTTCCCCAGGGAAGAGTGGAGTGTATCAATTGGTTATCAAATGCCAAACTGTCAGCCCTAAAAACACACATCCAAGTAACATTATATGGACTGAGTAAGTTATATTTAGGAACATATGTGTATATACATAAATGCACACATAACAAATTAATCAAAACAGGAGGCCAAAAAATTTAAAAGAGAGATATATGGAGGATTTGGAGGGAAGACAGGGAAGAGAGAAATGTTCTAATTAAGACAGACCTCTGAGTGAGGCAGTGGTGATGCACACCTTTAATCCCAGCACTTGGGAGGCTGAGGCAGGTAATCTCTGAGTCCGAGGCCGGCTTACTCCACAGAGCTAGTCCCAGGACACACACACACACACACACACACACACACACACACACACACAAAAAAAAAAAACAAAAAAAAAAACCAGACCTTTTCAACACTGTCCCATTATAATAAGACTTTTTATATAGTTCTAAAAAGAACAGAGTAACAAATGGAGAACTTCTAGAAATAAAATGGAAATTTTCAAGAATTAAAAAGGCAATTTTCTAAATTCCCTCATTAGGCAGAAAACACCAGATTATCTCTCCATATACAAAACCACACAGTGTTCTCATTTCTGTCTCCGATCATTTTCCAATGCAGGTTGGATGGCTTATTCTGTTGCCTATAGTTAATCATTTTCTGCCTAGAAAATAGAGTCTGGAAAGCATTCCAGGAAGCAGTCTAAATATTTACAAACTAAGGGCTTCCCTTGAAAAAGTATGTGCCACTCTGCTCAAACAGAAAAGAGTAAACACTCGCAAGGGCTTCCCTCTGCAGGTCAGAGTGAAGAAAGACTGTGGATGGTGGGGGAACATCACCTCCCACTTCTGACTTTCCTCCTACCATCCAAGGAAGCATAAAACTCACGCTCATTTGCTGCACTCTGACCAGTAACCTAGACCGATGGCCTCCTCACACTGTATCTTGTCAGTTAAAACTGGAATTTCACTTTCTGTTGCTCCATGACAGAGCATTCCATTGAAGGCAGTGTTTTCAGTACTGACAACTTGCAGTGTCGCTGAAAGTTCCCAACTAGCAGGTATACTCCTGTCTATTTACATGTAGTCAATGGAAACCTGGTGAAGTAATGCAACTTTTCCAAATCATTGCCCTGTTTGAGGTAAGATCTGAACAGATTTCACTCTGGAATAAGCTCCCAATACTGCCTCTACAGAGCTGATTTTTGTAAATATGCCATACAGTACCTAATGACTGCACACAGTCTCTGAATACACTTTGAAGACAAGGATTCTGCACTGTGATTCTCAAACATTACAGATACTGATCTCATTACAGATGCTGACCTCTGGAAAATCCATATTGAAATGAGCAAAATGAAGACAAGGTCAACATGAGTGTTTCCTAAAGTTAAGCACTTTCAAAGTTAGAGGGCTATCCTTTAACCAAAATCATCTCACGATGGTGAGCCTATACATGAATGATGCTAACTACATTGGGTTCTCTGAAATTCCTTGTTTAAGATATAAAGCCTAACATACTTATTGGCTATATGTTTTTCTACTCAAGAAAAAAAAGAAAAAGAATAAAAACCCTTCAGTTTTCACTAGAGCTCCAGATTACAGAAAACACTGATAAAGCCTTGGACAGAAACAGTTTCTGGCTGGGGGTTTTAGTCTAGCTGGCAACGGCTGTTACTATCTCCTTGCCATACACAAAAGAAAAAGCATTTCATGCTCCCAGAGTCTTTGTTACAAAGAGGAGTAAGAATGTTGAACGTAGTTACACATTATTAGTGCCTGAATCATTCTTTTCTTTGCTCATTTATAATAATACCTGCTGTATAAGATGAATAAAAATGTAACCCTCTGCCTTTTTCTCAAAAGTAGATAGAGTAACGCCAACTGTTAAGTCTACTAATAGCTTCTTTTTCTCCTTAAAACTTCAATCAAAATATACTTTAATAATCACAGAGGCACATTTATTAAAACTACTGCCATAGAGTTTGAATATCAATGTGATTAAAAGCAATCTCACACTGAGAGGATGTTAAAGAGTAAAATTTCACTTCTCCAGAATCCTTTAAAAGAAAGGATGCTTTTTGTAAAAGTGCAAATCCCAGATGATTATATTTACTACCTGCTACAATCTTAACTTCCATTTAGAAGCTGATCATTTCTACAGCACACAGTTCACACTCCTCAGAAGCCAACCATTCCTAAAGCACACAGTTCACACTCCTCAGAAGCCAATCATTTCTACAGTTCACACTTCTCAGAAGCTCACCGAGGAAACGATTGTGGCAGCCCAGAGAGACTTGCTTTAGTAAAGTTCCCACTTCTCACCACATGAGGAAACAAAGCCTAGGCTGACCTGCTCACGCTCATGATGAGCAGGTGCACATATGGAATGGTTCAACACAGCAGGTGGCTGAGCATGCAGGCTAGAGGGCAGGCATACCCAGGTTGCAAGGTTACATGCTTTGAGATCTTGGTGAATTACCTCAGAGCTCTGAAACTTTTCTCATCTGTAAAATGGAGACACTGTGGTAGATGACACATTACCGTTAGTGACAACTATAGCATTAAACATATTCACCAAAATTGACCTGAATAAAGTACAATGATGTATACATATGAAAACATCATAATGAAGTCCATTATTTAGTACGCTGACTTTAAAAACTGTATTGGAAAGAGCAAAGAAAATAGTAAACTGTAGAAAAACAAAAATAAGCTGGGTGGTGATGGTGCACACCTTTAATCCCAGCACTCAGGAAACAGGAACAGGTGGATCTCTGTGAGTTGTGAGCCAGAGGCCAACCTGGTCTGCAGAGTGAGTTCCAGAACAGCCAGGACTATACAGAGAAACCCTGTCTTGAAACCCCCTCCCCCACCACAAAAAAACAAAAACAAAACAAAACTAGGAGACCACATCATATGTAGGTCATATACCATAATGATACGTACATTCTTTACTCTTTCCTGAGAAAGCTGACAAGAGCCTGTAAAGAAAATTAATGTAGCACAGTTCTCAACAGCCAGCTCTGCAGTTTCCATAAACCGAATCACCCAAGGCTTGGGAAGTCAGCATGGACTATGCTAAGTGTTAGTATGCATTTTAGCAAACACAAAAATCATAAAGACATGGAATCTATAAGTGCAGTTTTAGTCAAAACAGTTTTTCTTTCAAATAAAGCCTTCCTATAATTCCCAAGACCTCACTCAAAAACTCTGGTTTCTCTAAGTCAGCTAAAGGATAGAAGAGGCTCTCAAGAGTTAAGTGGAAAAAAAAAAATCTCACAAAACTTCTATACTCCTTTTTCTGCATTTTTATGAATTATTATTGCAACTTAACAGAATCTAAGCATCACTGTCGTGGCCCAATGTTCCTGGAAACCAAGACAATAGAAATTCTGCTACTCCGTATGTGAACAGATCTAGCAAAGTATTTACCTCAGAAAGCAAAGGTATATGGCCAAAGTGGATGAGAGTTCAGGACTGGGCAAGTGTGAAATAGTTTCTCTGAATCATTTGTGTGATGTTTTAATTAGTGAGTTAATCAGAATAAAGTGGTTTGAAACAATAAAATTAATAAATTTTAAATTAGTTAAGACATGGCTGGGTGTGGTGGCAATTACCTTTGATCCCAGTAATTGGGAGCCAAAAACAGAAGGATTTCTTTGAGTTCAACGACATCCTGATTTATACTGTTCTGTACCAGTCAATGATATATAAAGACTGCCTTACAAAAAAAATTTAATTAAAAAAAAAAAAAAAAAACTGGATAAGACAAGGAACCACCTTAAGCACAGCCATTTTTCTCTCCGAAGTATTTCCTTCTAACTCAGATCCTCCAATAGTAAATAAGCTTTGGCTCAGGAACAGAACTACATTCCCTCAATACAGAATGCCTACATACAGAGTATGTCAACCATGTTCAGTGGAAGGGTTCCCTTGCATCCATCATGGGACTTATGAGGACAAGGTCAGTCATCTTCTCCTGTGATGACCAAGACAGTACAGAGCTGAGATCATAAGTTGTGTGGCTTTTGCTGCACCCCCCGCCCCCTTCAAAACTGCTGTGCACTGTGTGTGTGTGGAGACAGAACAGACGTAAGTAAATGATTACCTGTGGTCATGTCCCAACAGTTTTCCTTAGGGGACACTGATAGATAAATTTCACATAATTGTCACATGTCATGATGCCTTTTTTCAATTGTTTCAATTGTTTGGCAAAAGTCACTGGCAGTATTTGACCTCAGACTGTAGTTTACCTGCAGTCTGGTGCTTAGAGGCAGGTCAGAAGCCTGCGGGGGGGTGGGGGGGGCTGTCTGGATCTCCCAGGCTTCTTTGTCCCACAGCTACATACAAAGTGCACACGGACGCTGTCTTGTCAGGCAGGTAGCAGCTCTCATCAACGCATCAGTGTTGCTCATCTGCAGTCTCCAGTGAGGCAGTCTACCTCACCAGTTCAATACTGCTGTTCATCTGCAGAGAGCAGACCACCTAAGCACTCCTCCAAAGGGTGCTCACGTAAGACAAGCCCCCAGATATTTCAAATGCAAAGAATGCAGACTTCAATGATACCCTAAGAGGTTTGGTTTAAATCTCCAGCTTACATGTAAACAGACTGCAAGCTCTGTCATCTGCAGAACCCTTACACACACGGGGATCAGAGAAATGGCAACCCTGGATGCCTCAAAACAAAGCCACAGCACACAAGGACTCCATTTTACAGAACGCAAGGTGAAGCCGAAGCAATCAGACAGACAAAATGCTACGATGACTGTGATAATGCTTCAAAATAATTCACTGTGGGGCAGAGATGAAGCAAGACTGGGCCATGACTCATTAGTCACTGGAGTCCTGTGATGGCCACAAGAAGGCTCACGAAAACGATTTGTTTTTCTGTGTTTCAAATCATACAGAAGAAAACCTTGGGTGTGGGGACCAAATATGAGAATCCCTAAAGGAAAATAAAATATTTCAGGAAAAGGATTTTATGGCTATAATGTAGAATCTTTAAGAGTATTGCAAATAAACACCTACCCATTTTCAGCTAACCAAGCACAAATCATTCTTCCCTACTAGAAAAGGAAAAGGTGTGTGTGCTGGACAGTTCTTGTCAACTTGGCCCAAGCTGAAGTTATCTGAGAAGAAGGAACTTCAATTAAGAAAATGCCTCCAGCAGCACCAGGTCAGTAGTGGTGGTGGGTCCTAGATCTAACACTAATGCACAGACTGACTTAGTGGAGCCCATTCTATATGGAGAGATACCCTGCCCAGCCTAGACACAGGTATGTGGGGGTGGAGAGGTGCCTTGGTCCTGCCACAACTAGATGGCAGAACAGACTTCCTAGGAGAGGCCTTACCTTCTACAAGGAATAAATGGGAGGTGGAGTGGAGGGGAAAAGTGGGGGAAGCAGGAAGAGGAGGGAGGGGGAACTAGGATTGGAATGCAAAAAATTAATGAAAAAAGAAAAAAACCAAAACAAAAGAAAATGCCTCTATAAAACCAGGCTGTAGACAAGCCTATTGGGCATTTTCTTTTTCTTTTCTTTTTTTTTTTTGTTTTTTTTCGAGACAGGGTTTATTTGTGAAGCTTTGGAGCCTTTCCTGGCACTTACTCTGTAGCCCAGGCTGGCCTCGAACTTATAAAGATCTGCCTGCCTCTGCCTCCTGAGTGCTGGGACTAAAGGCGTGCACCACCACTGCCTGGCTGAGCATTTTTTTATTAGTGATCCATGGGGGAGAATCCAGTCCATTGTAAATGGTGACATCCTTGGGCTGGTGATACTGAGTCCTGTAAAAAAAGCAGGGTAGCCTGGGTGTTGGCATGTGTTTAGTCCTAGCACTTGGGAGGCAGAGGCAGGTGGATCTCTGAGCCTGATCCACAGAGTGAGTCCCAGGATACCCAGCACTACACAGACAAACCCTTTCTCAAAAAATCCAAAAAAAAAACCAAAATAAAACCAAAACCAAAAAACCCAACAAATAGCTGAGCAAGCCATGATGAACAACCCAGTAAGTAGCTTCTCTCCATGGCCTCTACATCAACTCCTGCCTCCAGGATCCTGCCCCGCTTGAGTTTCTGTCCATCATCCTTTGATGATGAATTGTGATGTGTAAGTGTAACCCTTTCTACCATAACAACAGTAACCCTAGCTAGGACAGGCTAGTACTGCCGAGTTAAGGCTGGCTGTGTTGACTTTACCCGTGTCACCAGCTTCTCTTCAAAACATAAAACACCTAGCTGCCCAGAGTACCTGCTCACCTCTTTCTACAACAGCATCCTATTATATTACAAGTGAGGACATCATTCTGTATTGCTAGACTCTCCTGTGTCTAAATATCACAACTAAGAGTTAGCATATGTCTCTACCCTTTCTGGAAAGTATAAGTGAGCACTAAATTCTGGGCAAAGCAATACCAAGCACTGAAAGTCTCTGGCCTCCCGTGGAGCCAAATCGCAATGGCCCTATACACACCCCAAATCCCATGCCTGAATATGGAGTATGGATATCTTCTCTTTAGTCCAACCTTCCTAGTAGTTCCATTTAATTTCTTGACAAATGTTCACTGAGTCCAACAGCACACAGAAGCTCCATCCACAAAGCCTCTGCTCCCAGAATGTACACAATAAAGAGGAGTTATCACATAACCATGTTCAAAGAGTCACGGATAATAGGAAAAAAAACTCAGGGTGGTTCGGTATCACACAAACGGACTTCAGTGAAACTAGAGATGACTTCCCAAAGCGAAGACAATATCCCATCATCAACAGGACTTCCACCATGGCATAATCTATTTGTAAAATGTTGCTTTGAAATTCAAGTATTTAACATTCTTATCCTTTAAGTTCCCTATCAATGTAAACATTAATATCAAATTCCCAGCCAGTTATTCATTTTTTAATGCCATCTAAACATATGTCTTATTAAGTTTTAGAAATGAATAATTTGTGAAATTTTTAGAGTAGAATTTCAATTTAAGCCAGGTGGTGGTGATGCACACCTTTAGTCCCAGCTCTTGAGAGGCAGAGACAGACGAATCTCTTGAGTTTGAGGCCAACAGACAGTGTAAGTTATTTAAAAAAAAAAAACAAAAACGCAGTACGAAGTTGGGATGCGGATGAGCACCAGGCTGGTCTCTAGGAGATGATTGATATTATCATCCTAACATTCACCAACTGTGCTAAAAGACCAGGCCTGATATATTTGCTAAGTCAGGGATGATACTATTTCCACCACGCTTCTCCCAGGGCACCAATTTTGGGGCAGTTATTGCCATGCATGAACTGGCTAAAGTTACAAGAGAAAAGAGAAAAAACAAAAGAGCATCTAACTTCACAGTTTTGAACTTTGGTACTAAGAATCCAGGAAGTGGCTGTGGCCATTTGTCCCAGAGGGTAGGGGCACACGTTATTTTGCATATACTTTCAGGAGAACTTTGATCCGAAGGAACCCATTCAAGGGTCCTCAATTGAAAAGATGGCCTAGATAAAGGGCAAACCCAAACCGCAAAGTCAGTTCCAACACTACCAGGAGCCGAAAGGGTCAAAAGAAGTCACTGTGTAACAAGTCATTTTATGCTACCTAATTTATTTTCACCCTCCACAGTAACCTTGGGAAAGAGGTATTACCATCTCCTTTCCCAAACAGGAAAAGTTATTTCCAGAGACGGAACAACTCACTTCACACCCTGTGTTTGCTGTTTGCTGGCTCATAATCACAAACTGGAGAATTGAGGAATCAAGTATATATCCTAAAGATCTTCCATAATGGAGTTTCCATTCAGGGTTCCATTGATGGCATCAACTTATCTACATCTTTCTTCTCAATTTGATTTCATCAGTAAAGGCAGTTCATATAGATTTAATTCCACAGTATCATTTGCTGGCAGGGGATAATCTTAAGACAGTGGTAAAAGTCCCGACAAGGTCAAGAGAAGGTACTGGTCTCTTCCATTGTTTGTGTTTGTTTTGTTTTGAAGGGTTGAGCTGGGTGTGTTTGGATGCATACATTGATGTGGGGGAGAAGTTAACATCAGATGTCAGTTCCTCTGGAGCCATCAACCTTAATTTTTTTGTTTGGTTTTTGTTTTTCAGGACAGGATTTTTCAGTGTTGCCCTGGCTGGCTGGCTGGCCTAGCAATCACTCTGTAGACCAGGCTGGACTCAAACTCAAGGGGATCCACCTGCCTCTGCTGGGATAAAAGCTGTGCAACACCAACGCCAAGTTCACCTTTTGTTTTGTTTTGTTTTTGGAAACATGCTTTCTCACAAACCTGTAGCCCACCAAGTGGACTAGACTGGCTGGACAGGAAGGCCCAGAGATACACCTCTCTCCCTCCCTCTCTAGCAATGGGGTTTAAAGCATGTACCGACAGACATGCTTTTTGGTGAGGAGTGGGTAGGTTATGTGGGCTCTAGGAATCAAACTCAGCTCATTAGCCTTGCACAGTAAGCTCTATATCAATAGAACTATTTCCCTGGCCTTCTGTTAAAACCCGAGGTAGCCCCAATCTTTCATTAAGATTGGACTTTTCAGTCACAAATGAACTGCCAGAATTAAACTTCAGTCTTTATTCAAATTATGCAAGCCTAAATTCCAGCCAACCTGACTGTCTTTCAAATGGAGAACAGCTTTAAAAGGGTAAACGGTATAGTAGGACACACCTTTAATCCCAGAGCTCTAAAACTCTTGAAGCAGAGGCTGGGAGATCTACATAGTGAGTTACAGGACAGCCAGAGTTATGTAGGTAGACCCTACCTAGTAGCTAGTTGATTGGTAATACAAGCCTTCTGTAGGTAGATATAAGACTTTAGAGCGTTATGAAAAACCTGATGACTGTATTTCCATTAGGAGATATGAAATACAACAAAAATGGGTTCGGCCACTAAATTTTGTGGTGCCCCAGAGATCAAGGCGTTCGGAGAAACATATCTGCCCTATACATGGGAATTACCTACAATCGGCATCCTGTGTTAGAGACACAGAAGCCATTTAAGGGGAATCCATCCACACCAGGAATGAAAACTAAGGGCAAGAGTGATTATGATTAGGTCCTTAAAGCTCTACTCTACCGCTTCCTACGAGGGTTGCCACCTAGTGATTTTAATTTTTCAAGCCCAGGCAGACTGCCAAGTCAACACTAAAACCGGACTAACAACTGATTTTTCCTATTGCAACATCACCAACTAGTCTTGTGCTTTCCCTCTGCCCTCAAACAGCAATCCTCACTGAAAATCAGCTAATTTGCTCTACAATCCCTTCCAACTGGAAGCACACCTAGGGCTGCCACCAGTGTTATTCTTCTCGGCAATACCAACAGACCAAGTGGCCAGCGAAAAAGCCAAAGAGGGGAAAGGGAAGAAAGGGTAAGAGCTAGAACATGCAGCAACTGCGACTAGCGTATCGAGCCAGTTCTGCACTTAGGAATCCAGCTGCCAAAGTTCTACTTCTTGGGCCCTGAACAAAAACTCTGCCAAAATAAACAGCTACAGGTGAGAAATCAAATTGCACGGGCACATGTAAACTCTACTCTGTATCCCAAACTTGACTCAGGGCCATGACCTTTCTCATCACCGAGTACCCAGCTAAGCATTAGGATTCACAGAAAAGGGTATTGTCAATCTAATCCAGCTACCTAACCTGACTTTCATTGACAGAATACCTTTAGCCACCTAAAGTAGCCTTCCATCAAACAGCTTAAGGTAGTAAAATTATGGATTTCTGACCCCTTACCTGGCAGAGCCAAATAATCACACAATTCCTATGGAGTACATTCTTGGTTGTGACGATCTTTGGGCAGCATCCTAAACTTTCGCTTTAAATCCCACACAAAGAAGAAAACGGGGATAAACCACTTATTTTTAAAGTTCAAATGCCCAGGCATAGTAGCCCACGCCTGTGGTCCCAGCACTTGGGAGGCAGAGGCAAGCCGATCTCTTGAGTATAGCCTGGTATACAGAGCATGGTCCAGGACAGTCAGGGTACACAAATAAACCCCATCTCAAATAAAATAAAAATGTTCAAAATTCACTCTTTACCTTAAGAAACCCAGGGTTGGTCAAGGTTTCTTCTTAAACATGTATGAAGCTACTTTTCAATACTGAGGACTCTTTCCTCCTGGGGTGTTTTCCATAACAAGGTCTGAACTGAAAGGATGTAGGTTGAAGTCCCTGCAGGTTTCCTATGTCCATAATTTTGATTTCTGTTCTGACTGCACCCAAGTTTCAGATGGGATCCACTTCGCTGCCCATTACAGGGAGCCCCTAGAAGGCAGACTTTCTCAAATGCTCTCTATCCACCCCCTTCCCGCCTGTTCAGCAGCATCCTCAATGTGGCAAGCAGGGAAGATGGGCTGAAGCAACAAGAAAACTTCCCCGGGGTTGGGTGCAAACTCCACCAGGGGGGCTGGACTCACCTTCCCGACAGAGCCCCATGACTTCGCGGTTTTTCCCAAACTCCTTGAAACTTTCATCCAATTCGGTCCCTAGGAGATATACACACACAGGAGGAGGGGAGAGGCAGGTCAGTGGCCAGGAGTGTGACGCACGATCACGCACGCACAGGGTAGGTGTGGGCACCTCAGCGTTCCACACCCAGCAAAAGATAGCATCTCTGACCCCCGAGGGGGCGGGTCACAGGACACGGCGCTGGGGGACGGGAGCGGGGCCGGAGAGGGGGAGCGGGGGGCGTGGGGAACGGGGAGGCGTGGACACTCACCATCCTTCCCAGGAAGTTTGGAAGCTTCCACCCACAGATTCCACGACTGTCCCAACATCGCTTCGGGACTGGGCAGGGGCCTGCGCTCCCCCACCGTCGCCATGGCGGCGGCCGAGGTGGTGGCGGCCCCGGAGCCGCCGTCCTCCGGCCGTGGGCGCCGCGGCGGCGGGTGCTGCCGTTGGGGCTGCAGAGGCTGTGGCGGCTGCTGCTGCTGCTGCCGGGCGGCCGCTGCTCCGCCCGCCGCGCGGCGCGGCTCCCCCCTGACGTCATCCGCGGCCCGCTCCGACATTCTTTCCGCTCCTACAATGTAACAAAAAGGGGGAAAAGAGTGGCGCGGGGGCCGCTTTTAAGGAGGCGCCGCGGAGTTCCGGCGGCGTGCGCGGCCCGCAGGTCGGTGCCGCTGACAGCCCGCCCCCCCCCGCCGCCGCCCCCGCCCCCGCCCGGGCGCAAAGTCCGCGGCGCAGCTGGCTTTCGCTTTCGCCTCCCGCGGCCCTCGCAGGGCGCCGGCTACGGCCGCCACTGCGGCGCTGGCTGCCCGGCCCGGCCGGCCCGCCTCGGGAGGCCAGCGCCCCGAGCCACCCTACTGCGCGCGGCCTCCGGCCCGCCCGCCCGCCCGCCCGCGCCCCGGCCGGCCGCTGCCCACCCTGCGGCCGCTCGCATCCCGGCCCGGCCGGCCGGCCCGCAGCCCCGTTCCTTCCTTCCGTCCGCGCGTCCGTCCGAGCGGCGGCGCCCGGCCGGCTCCCTTAAGCGGAGGCGCCTCCTGTCGCCTCCTCCCCCTCGCCGGTCCCTCCCTCTCTGCTCGCTCCGGCGAAGTTTGCACGTCAAGCCCCCGGAGTGGAGCCAGGGCGAAGTCGGAAACGCAGCCACCTATGGAAGAGCCGGCCGGTCGGCCCCGGCGCAGCGACTAGTGCGTCGCCGAGGCCCTCCCTTCGGAGCCTCGGGCACCGGCGCTTCGCTCTGAGCTCGCAGGCGGCTGCACAGTAGCTGGAGCATGAATGGGAAGCCGCCACTGTGCGGGCGCCCAGCAGCTAAGTAGCCACGGGCAGGTGTGAAAATGCCCCCCAGGTGTTAGCCCAGGTGTGGGCCTCAAGCCCCCAACTGCATGAGTAGCCTCCCACGTGTACCTCGATGCCCACAACGGAAGATCACAGTGAATTTCTTCTCCAGCAAGAAGGGGCCCACGAAATCAGTGTATCACTTTGAGTCGTTAGTCTGTCACTATTTATGGTTGCATTTCCTAGGATCAGATGAGAGCCCATGGCTTAAGGAATATAGAAAGGACAACTTTGTTCGGTCAGATTTTAATAACTGAATCTAGGCACTAGCACATAAATTTAACACCCTCCCCTCAATAAACACATAAACAACTTTGGCTAAGGATCATCAAACAACTAAAGCATCTGTCGCAGCAGACCCCACAAGGAGCCTATAGTAAATATGAAAATTGGAGTTAAAACTGTGCGGGTGATAATGTTTCACTCTTCTAACCTGTCCAAAGCCTCATGCTTACAGGTGCTTTCAAAACTAGGAGAGGAGGTGAGCTGTACTTGCCTTTACTATCATTTGTTTGTCTTTAAACGCAAATATCTAGTAAGAGGGGCGACCTACTTCTCTGTTGAAGAAATGTCTATTTACAAAAACCTTTAAAATGTTTAACACTGAAAGCAAAAGATTACAGAACCAGGCGTGATGGTGCACACCTTTAATCCCAGCTCTCAGGAGGCAGAGGCAGAGGCAGAGGCAGGAGGATCTCTTGAGTTCCAGACCAGCCTGGGCTACACAAAGAAACCCTGTCTTTAAAAAACAAAACAAACAGCCAGGCAGTGGTGGCACACGCCTTTAATCCCAGCACTTGGGAGGCAGACAGATATCTGTGAGTTCGTAACTAGCCTGGTCTACAAGAGCTAGTTCCAGGACTGCCTCCAAAGCCACAGAAAAACCCTGTCTCGAAAAACAAAAACACAAACAAACAAAAAACCAAAACAAAAAACAACAAAACTGAGTATGGCAACATTTTCACAGTATATTAAAATCCAGACTCAGTGAAAAGGTTTTGATTTAGGTGCACATTTAAAGCCTTAAACTGACTGGACAGTGGTGGCAAAACTCTTTAATCCCAGCACTAGAGGGGAAGAGGCAGGTGGATCATTGTGAGTTCAAGACCTGCTTGGTCTACACAGTGAGTTTCCAGGACAGGCTCCAAAGCTACAGAGAAACCCTGTCTCAAAACAAAACAAAACAAAACAAAACAAAACAAAACAAAACAAAAAGCTTGCACTGGGTGTAATGTGGAGCTGTGTGCCCAGAGTCCCCAGTTACTTGGGAGGCAGAAGCAAAAGTAAATGCATTGTAGTAGTTCCCGCCAAGACTGAGAAACACAGTAAGAATTTGTCTTAAGTAAATAAAGAATAAATACAATTTCTGGCTAGACACATTTAGAAATCAATATGTAATTTTTTCATGATTTGCACACAAAGAAATCCAGAAATAGAATATGATGAGTCCTTATCAGAGGGTTTCTTGAACCCTCAGGCTCTACACCTATAGACTCAACTAACTGCAGGCTGAAAATATGCTTTTGATGGTTTTTAAATTGTATCTATACTGAACACGTACAGTTTTTTTTTAATTCCCTAAATTTAAAACTGTCTACATATAATTGACATTTTAGTATTATAAGTAAGCCAGAGATGATCTTATATATATGGAAGGATGTATGTAGCTTATGTGCCTTTTTATAGAAGGGACTTGAACACTTGTCAATTCTGGAATCTGTGGGGGGGGGGGTCCTGGAACCTAATGCCAGGGGATAGTTGTAACAAAAACTGAGACAACTGGAAGCTTTTTAAATTTAAAAAAATATTTCTAAGTTTTAATTTCCTATATAAAAGTATCAAAATGAGCAAAATGAAAGGTTAAAAACACATCATTACCAGTTAATAATTCAACATAGCTTGTGTGTCTCCACTGCAGATATTAAAATTTTTCATTAATCCCGAATCACTGAAATATTTGCGTGAATGTTTCCCAAGATACATACAATTTATTACTTTTAATTTTGTAATTCTACATTTAAGACAAATTTAAATTTGAATTCCTTGCAACTGCTCACTTAAAGCAAAGCTTAGAAACACACCATTGGGGGCCTGGAGAGATGGCTCAATGGTTAAGAGTACTGGCTGCTCTTCCTAGAGGTTCTGAGTTAAATTCCCAGCAACCACATGGTGGCTCACAGCCATCTGTAATGAGATCCAGTGCCCTCTTCTGGCCTGTAGGCATATACATGAAGGCAGAAATGGGGAAAAAAAGAAAAACACAAAGGAGAAACCTGACTACAAATATTGTTATTGTTGAAAGTATTGGGTGAGAATGAAAATAAAAGTAAGAATCATGTTTGGTATCACTTCCTCAATAAATTTTTTAACTGGTATAATAAAGCAGAACAGAGCTTAAAATTATAAGCACTAAATCTCGACAGGCGCTGGTGACACACGCCTTTAATCCCAGCACTTGGGAGGCAGAGCAGGTGGATCTCTGTGAGTTTGAGACCAGCCTGGTCTACAGAGTGAGTTCCAGGGAAGGCTCCAAAAAATACAGAAATCTTGTCTCAAAAAACCAAAACAAACAAGCAAACCAAAAAAAGCACTAAATTCTCAGCATCATGACAGTTAGCATTATAATAGCTACTGATCACCTACAAGGCACAAGGGATGTGCCAGAGGTTCTCTAGTGCATTGCTTCAACATTCACTGTTGTATACCATCAATGTTGTGTTATGTATAACTGAGAAAGATGCTAAGTGTGGTGATGCACACTTTTAATGCCAGCACGGCAGAGGCCAGTCTGATCTACAGTGAGTTCTAGAACAGCCAGTGCTACGTAATAGAGAAACCTTCTCTTACATTTTTGGTTGTGAGTTTAGCCTTTAATGGATGAGCCATCTCTCCAGCCCAAGATATCATCTCAAAAAATGAACCAATGAAACGAAACAAAGCCCCCAACTAACAAGAGAAGGAAGGGGAGGTGGGGCTCCAAAGCCAGTCTTCTTAGTGCTGGTCTGATAGTAGCTTTTCCTCCTACAAATATGCAACCTTGAGCAGGTTCTCTAGTTTCCCCAGTATGTCAGTCTTCTAGTCTGTGAAGTGGAGATAAGGCCAGGCTTCTGAGGACCACAGGAAAAGGTCCTTTGAAAGAGCTTGGTATCAAGCTTAAATACTGTGACTTACATAAGACTGAGCAAGGCAGCTGAGTCCTTATCAAATGATATTTGCTACCAAATGAAAGAGGATGTAGTGACATGCAGCTCCTGGCATTTCTGGGACAGGTCCTCTTTGTCTTTACCACCCATCAAAGGCCTTAATGCATTCTAGAAAGGCAGAGTCTGGTATTATCCACAGCTGTTTTAGGTCTCCTAATTAGTAGTTTGAAGGAGTCACCAATGAAAGTAAAAGGGAAAGTTGGAAGAGTAGGAAAGTGTGTCTGCTATTCAAATGTTGGTAAGCATTTTAAAGTATTCCTTACACAAAGAACACTGTTTGTGAACAATAATATAATAGAAACAAAAAAATTTACTTTTTCCTCTCATATTTTCTACATATTCCACCCCCATACCCACTCCCAACTATAAGGAAAACTGCCCACACAACACATATACATTTAATATATTGTTATGATAAGCTAGAGTGTCTTCTGCTAAATCAATACTTCAATACAGTACTTCAGTACCTGTCTATACATTAAATGATAAATATTTTATATGGTATGAATAAGGAGGTTGCAATTTGCCAAGCAGTTCCTAAGTGTTTACTAGGCATCAGGGTAAAAAAGTAATAATAATTTCATAGAATACACAAAAAATGAACAATTAAGCATTTATCAAAACATCTATATTAAAAGCTGCCTATACAAATCAGAATGTTTGCAGCTTAAAAATAAAACTGCAAGCCAGGCGTTGGTGGTGCACACCTTTAGTCCCAGCACATGGGAGGCACAGGCAGGCGGATCTCTGTGATTTCGAGGCCAGCCTGGTCTACTGAGCTAGTTCCAGGACAACCTCCAAAGCCACAGAGAAACTCTGTCTTGGAAAAAAAAAAAAAAAAAGCTAAAATAAATAAATACATAAAACAAACAAACAAACAAAAAAAAAATTCAGTTGAAAGCCCTGTCTGTTCTTCTAGAGGATGTGGGTTCAATTCCCAGCACCCATATGGAAGCCTGAGTTCAGGTGATTTTTATGGCTTTTTCTGGCTTTTGTGGGAACCAGGCACACAAGTATGTATATACATAAAAATAAATCTTTTTTTTTTCTTAAATGCTGTCAAATTCTGATCATTTTATCTCTTCAGAAACATAAAAAGCAAAAAACAAAAACAAAAAAAGCAGGCCCTTCATTGCCTACTGTCCACGTGAGGGACATTTCTAGGAGGTGCTGGGCTAACATGGTCTCTCTTCATCACAGCTCTCGTGGAGCTGTGACCCAATTCACCCACACATGGTTCATTGAAAGAGTCATAATGCACAGTAAGAGAGACGCAGAAATTCATCTGCCCACCTTCTACATACAGTGTAATGTAAAAGAGTCGTTTACTGCCAAAACAGTCTAAACTCAAGAGCCTGAACAGCACTTTTATTCTGGGAAAACCACTAGTCTCAAAACAACATTTTAATAACCCTGAAAAGCAGTAAGTTAAGTATATTTATGTGTGGGCTCACAAGGTTGGTAACAGAGATACTTTATTATCAACTTCAAAGGTTTCACGTTATTTGAGTAACAAGATTATATCACATTTGCTGAATTAGGACTGCCTTGCCTTTTTTTTTTTTTTTTTTTTTTAAATTCCACTAAAATGTACAGAGCATTTTCTTGTTCCTCTAGCAAGACCTCTCTTCCTTCT
Source organism: Cricetiscus sungorus (assembly GCA_030556225.1). NCBI lineage: Eukaryota > Metazoa > Chordata > Mammalia > Rodentia > Cricetidae > Cricetiscus > Cricetiscus sungorus. The sequence continues at coordinate 6,462,448 of JANBXA010000606.1, read as the reverse complement.
GTCTTCTCCAGATTGCCTGGCCTCTGCTCTGTGTGAGGGGTCCTCCTCGGGCCTTTCCTTAACCGTGCTCTCTCTAGTGACAGACCATGCAACATCAGTAGTCTAGCGGAGAACGGTGACTAAAGTGAATTCACCAGCTCAATAGTCAAGATTGCTGACAAGCAAGTAGAAATTTGGAAATAACAAAGAAAATTACAACAGTAGAGACCGAAAGATGATTATCTTTCTGAAGACTTAACCTATATTCATACCCATTCTATAGAGTGCATTGCTTACTACAGTTCAAAGCCTTTATTTGGTTGGTCTTCTTACCTATGTCTGTGTGTTTATGTAGTAGCATATTAATTATACCACAGAAACAGTCATCAGTTAGAGCAAACTCCTTAAAATGAGAAAAAATTTTAAATGTACTAGTTTATAAATGATAACGTAAAGGTAATTCATAAAATGTAATCAATAGTACCCAAATATTTCTAGATGTTTAATAGCTACCTGAAGTATAATGCTAAACCTGCTTTGAAATCTTTAAAGTCTTTAGGTTGCATAATTTAAAAAAAACAGAGTTTAAGTTATAAAAAAGAAATGGAAAAACTGGCCCAACATTCCGCTACAATGTGGGACCTACTGTCTCCTATGCAGTAAAATGCAGCAGCTGACTCACTGTTAAGAACAATTCCCTTGCAGGGCGATGGTGGCACATGCCTTTAGTCCCAGCACTCAGGAGGCAGAGGCAGGCCCATCTCTGTCACAGACCAGCCTGGTCTACAAGAGCTAGTTCCAGGACAGGCTCCAAAGCCACAGTGAGACACTGTCATGAAAAACCAAAAACCAAGCAAAAAAAACAATCCACTATGTCACATTGTACTCACTAAGCTCTCACTGAACTACTGACTGTGAGACTCACTGCCTAAAGACCCACAGCCACTTTCCATTCTCTGTGTGTTTCTTCCTTTACAAAGGAGTGGAGCAGAAGCAGGCACTTCAGAAGCAGCCTTGAGAAACCAGCAGTGCCAAAGTGCCAAAGCAAACCACACCAGCTGTCGCCCTTGCCAGTGCCACATCTGTCCCAAGGTAAGCCCAGATTTTATTCTGCCCACATTTTACTTAACGTCCACCTTTGCTCTTGCACTTTGAGGGGCTCCCCCTTGGACTACAGAAATACATAAAACTTAGATCTTTCAAGGGTCCCTACAGTCTGCCCTGCTTTAACTCCGCCACTTTTGTTACTCAGTTCCTTCCTGTAAGAATTCTATATCCCACACCAAGACCACATCTCAGCAGCTTCCAGTGTGCTCCCATCTCCAGCTTTCTGGTCCTGTCTTTGCTCAAACAGGTCATGCCATCTAACATATAAATGCACAGTCCCATGTACCGGCTAAAACTCTACCAGCCAATCAAGTATATCCTGTAGTTTCATTTCTATAAGAAAGTCTGTCCTGATCTTCCCATTACGCACATGGGAAATCAGCCCTACCACTGAATCACAGAGCTTCATCTCCAGGTCCCCAGCACATGCTCTGAAATCACTGGAGCAATGAGATCAATACATACCTCAGTGTCCCAGGGATGGAAGGTGCCCTTCACGTAAGACACTTGGAACCTAGAACTTCCTTCCTCAAGCTGTAATATGTAAACTGGTCCCCAAGCCAGGCAGAAGTGAACTCTTAAATAGTCCAGGTGTGTTAGTACAGGATGAAAGTACAGCATAAATGTTTCTTCCCTCTTTCCTTGGCAAAGCTCGGGTATTGAGCCAGCAGAAAGCAAGGCACTCTGACTTCCCATTTTTCCTTTATAACTTGATCCAGCAACTTGTCTGGGTTTGTATTGCTTGTGAAAAAAATAATTTGTTGAACAAAACTTGTACTCCGCTTTCTCCACCAAAGTAGCAAATCTCTCCTTAAGTAGAAGTAGAAGGACTGCAGACATGCAATTTTAGGTTATTTTTCAATAGTGTGTGTTTGAAGAACTGTGCATGACTGTGGGTCCCTGGTTTTCTCTTTTGGTAAGTGTGCATGCTCACAAGCACACACACACACACACACACACACACACACACACACACACACTTCTCACATAAAAAGTGAGGCTATAGGCCAGATATGGTGGTGCACATCTTTAATTCCAGCACTCAGAAGGTAGAGGCACGTGGACTTCTGTGAATTCCAGGACAGCCAGGGCTATATAATGAGATTTGAAGTGGGAAGAAGAAAGAAGAGAAAGAGAAGAAGGAGGTGGGGGAGAAAAGAGGAGGGAAGGGAGGGAGGTAGGGATGAGAATAAATCATATGAGAGTACCAATAATCCAAAGGCCTTTCTGGATGTACTACTCATCCCAAACCAGCCTTGTCAGAAATACAGAATTTTAACACTCCTAATGTCAATGGCTGAGAACAAAGGTTCAGACCTTCCTAGTTTGTAACTCAGATTCTCTATTGATGAAAAGAAACAGAACCTGGAGACTTTCATTCTTCCAGTGCCCCACCCCCACCTCCGCCCCCCAACTGCCCTACATGAAGGACTTCAAGAGCAGAGCAAGGGAACTGAAAACCCAAGGGAAATCTGCCTCCAATGCTTTCCAAAACTTCTTGCCTCTCTCCAGAAAACAAGCCTTCCTCACAAAACATGAGCATTTTTCCAAATGGTTTCTGTGACACTGGCAGCAGAGTAGCAACCATAAATGTGCTGGAATCTGTCTCAATATTTCTTGGAGAGAACCAAAGAGATACATTGGATTTCATGAAAAGTAAGTTCTTGTGATCCAAATACATCTTGAAGAAAGTGGGATACATTGCACCTACAGAGTGGATTTTTATCCTGGGGTTTTGTTAACGATTTATTATTTTATATTGTAGGTTTTGAGACACAGTTTCTCTGTGTAGCCCTGGCTGTCCTGGATCTCCCTCTGTAGGCCAAACTGGCTTTGAAATCAGAGATCTGCCTGCCTCTGCTGCTGTAAGTGCTGGGATTAAAGGCGTGTGCCACCACCACCCAGCACTGTTTTTATTTTTGTTTTTTTCCTTTATGAATAGTTTATCTGCTGAGTGATGTGTATATAAAATATGAAACAATTATAAAAATGGCAGAGGTGCAAGTGCACCTGTACTCCACACATACACATAAATATACAAAGAACATTTAAAAAAAAAAAGAAGATATAAACAGAGTTTGTACGTACTAAGATAGCTATATTTAAAAAAAAAAAAAGATAACCACTCACAAAAGAATTCCATGTAAGATAAAAAACCTTACAGCCACTTTGGGAAATAATATAAAAAGCTACTCAAAAGCCTAAACAAAATTAACAAGACCCAGCAATTCTGCTTCCAGGTATATAAGAAAATAACTGAAAGCATAGACTCAAACAGGCACTTAAAACCCAAAGTTTACTATCAGCACTGTTTCTATTAGCTGTCCATCAATGGTTAATAGTCAGATAAGCAAATGGTAATCTCTCCATACAGTTCATAACTCACAGCTGAACCTCCGAATGCTAGCAGTCAGATGGCCCACGAGAAAGGCACTTGACGCAAAGCCTGATAGCCCGATCCTTACATGGTGGAAGTAGACACCAACTCCTTCAGGTTGCCCTGTCTTTCTACACATGCCATGACAAGTACTCATATACAGACACACACACGTACACAAGTACTTTTCTAAGTGTGGATTATACCAAGTGAAAAGCATAAGGCACTAAAGTCACTGTTTTGCTCTGGACATGAACTGCCAGGGGCTTATGTGCTAAAGCCTTGGTCTCAGGACCTCAGCTCATGGGGTCCACTGGCCAATCCACAGCTGAACGGCAGGGCAGGATGGAAACTGGGAGCACTTACCTGTCTCTGCCCCACTTCCTGGGTTCTATATCACGAGCAGCTTTGCTCTACAATGTCCTCTAGCCATCATAAAGCTCTGTATCAGCACAGGCTCCTCAAGAATGGACCCATAAAGCCATGGAATCAACACCTCCTCCAATATCACGAGCCAAAACAAATCTTTCCTCCATTTGCTTTTCTGAGTGTTTGTCAAAGAAACAGAATGCTAACATAATCACAATCATTATTATTATAATGTGAATTACTCAGGACAAACCATTGGAGACGGAAGTCAAGCCAGTGGCTTCCAGGGGCCTGAGAAGGAAAAGTAAGGAGTCACAGTATAATATGAATAGTCTCCTTTGGAGAGGTTGGAAGTATCGTGTACAACTAGAGATATGATTATACAAAAAACAAAACAAAGTCATCAAACTGAGTGCTTTAAATCGTGTTTGAAATGCATGCCACAAGGCTATTTTTTTTTTTAAGCCAACATTAAAATTTGGAAAATTTCACTAAAGAATGCATGATTGACTTTGGGTGAAAAAGTTCTACAGAATCCTTACAACAGCTGAAGGCTAGAGGGAATAACACTCCTGGCACTCATCTGTCATTGCCTGCCTCAGGGGCAGGAGAGGGGCATAGTGTCTAGATCCACTAGTGGTTCTCAACCTTCCTAAAGACGCAACCCTTTAATATAGTTCCTCATGTTGTGGTAACCCCTAATCATAAAATTACTTTTGTTGCTACTTCATAGCTGTAATTTTGCTACTGTTAGGAATTCTAAAGTACTATGTGTTTTCCGATGGTCTTAGGCAATCCCTGTGAAAGCATTGCTCGACCCCTGAAGGGGTCTTGACCCACAGGTTGAGAAGCACTGATCTACAGTAGCTGATTGCTGTCTAGAGCCAATGAATTAACAGATTTACAGAGGGCACGGGAAGAAAGGCTTTAGAGGTTAAGAAGTCCTGCTCTTCCATAGGCGGTTACACAGCGGTTTACAACCATCAGTAACTCAATTCCAAGGGATCTTACGCCCTCTTCTGGCCTTCATAAGTACTACACGCATGTGGTTCACAGGTGTACATGAATGTAAAACACCCAAACACATAAAATAGTAAAATAATTAAAAACAAAACAAAACAAAAAACAGGCTTAGAAAAGTGCTGCCACATAGTGCTTAGTAAATGTTGGGAATTTTTATGTTTTAACATTTTATGATTTTTTTATGGTATCTCATACTCTTCCGTTGTTCATACATGAAGCCCAGGGAGCCTCATGAAGCCCAAGGAGCCTCAAATTCACCATGTTGTCAAAGAAGACTTTGCATTTCTGATAGCACTGCTTCGACCTCACACACGCTCGGATTACAGACATGGTGGGGGCATCGTGACCCAGCTCACTGTCCACTTTCTAACAGAAGTCTGGGGGATTTACTTTTCAACTTTTTGTTGTTGTTTTTACAAATAAAAGTTCAGCATGTGATGTGATACTGAAGAACAACAAAAAGAAGTGGGAAGAAGACAACCAAGACAAAAACTTGAAAGCAACGTGCACACTGGTGAACAGGTAATGAAGACACAGGTGTGCACACAGAGAGGGCAGTGGAGGGCGTGTGTGAGGGGTGGGTGGGTGGGATTGGGGAGAGGGAGTGGGAGGAGGAGAGGGGGGACAAGCCCTAGCTCCATACTTAGCAAGTTCTGTGCAGAGAACAGTGCGGGTGACTCTGGCAGCAGCATAACAAACTGTAATTCCTTACACTTACATATATACTATTGATATTTTAAACAATATACTTTTATCATCAGACCCTTCCAAAAGCGCCTTTCTAAAAGGAGAAACTAAGTTTGAGGCTCTGGGGCACGGCCACAAAGCTGCTCCAGTGAACAGCAGCAGCATGGTTACGTAGACTCAGAAGCCCCCTTTCTGCCCTGAAGCTCAGCTTTTAACTTGTACTGCTGCCAAAGACCATGTTTCCTTCAGTCCCTTCTCCCTTGTGCTACAGTGCTTTCCAGCTGCTGACCTGGCTGAATGCCCTGGCCTGGCTGTCAGTGTCCTTCACTACCCAGCTCGGCCTTTCGCCTTTTTCAACTCCTCACCCATCCCTTTTACAAACCATTCTAGCTAAGCCAGCGAGATCCAGGACATAAACTATTCAGCCACAACTGATCAACAGATTTTATAACTACCATTTTCTTTTTATTTCATTATATGTGTTCCCCCCCCTCTCCCTCCCTCTGTGTGTGTGTGGGGGGGTGTGTATGCATGTCTGTATGACTTGAAGGCCACAGGTTGATGTTCAGTGTCTTACTCTCTCACCATTCACTTTCACCATTTATTTCAGTTAAGACTTCCTGGCCAGCAAAGCCTAGAATCTGCCTGTCTCCACACCACAGTGCTAGATTGCAGGCACACTGCTTTCTGCATGTTTGCTGGGGATCCTAATTGAGATCCTTGCTTTACCAATTGGCCTATCGCCCAGTCCTACTATCATCTTTTATTTATTTATTTAGGATCATGGTGAAATTAACATAAAATAAAATTCACCATTTTATCCACTTTAAAATGAGAAATTTAGGGAGTGGAGAGATAGCTCAGCAGTCAAAGGCATTGACTATTCTTCCAGAGGACTCAGGTTCAATTCCTGGCACCCACATGGCAGCTAACACCTGTCTCTAAGTCCAGGATCTAACATCCTCACAGACACACATACAGGCAAAACACCAATAAAATAAAATTTACTTTTTAAAATGTATAATTTAAAGGCATTTGATTACATTCACAGTGTGGTGCAACCAGCATTACAATGTTCCACAATAATTTACCACCCACAAGGAAGCCCAAGCCCATTAAGACACTTTTCAAGCCTGCTCTGTCCCTTGAGAAATCCCTGCCTCCAGGGATGGGCCTGTTTAACATAGCTCATGTGAATGTAGCCATGCAATCAATACTTTACTTTCTGGCTTTCTTCATTTAGCACAATTTTTCACGACATCAATGTTGGAGTATGTGTCAGTATTTTGTTCCTTTTAGGACTGAATAATACAGTAGTTCCTCTGGTTCATAGTTTCACTTTCTATGGATGCACTACAGACAACCTCTATCTAAAAATAAATGGAAAATTCAAGAAATAAACAACTTACAAGTTTTAAATTGTGTACTGTCCTGAGCAATGTGATGAAATATCCAATCACCCCTTCATTAAATGGATCCACATTGTATATACTACTTGCCTGCTCATTCTACACCTGGGGTATTGAGCTATTGATGTACAGCAGAATTTTAGAACATAATTTAGTCTGACTCCAATAATTTTGTCTTCTTAGATAAGCCACTAATGTCTTAGGCCTTATCATCTAGATTCCATCCCTTATCATTTTTGGAGGCCTAGCAACTACGATGGCCTCTGTATAATTAGGCTCACTGTTTTCACCTTGCTATCTGTAGCCTATCTTACTATATACCACAGTGGCCCCAGTGGTTGTACTAACAGAGAACTTGCATTTGTCCTGACTTCTCTTGGAATGAAAGCTGAAGCCCAGCTATGGTCTCTAAGAGCAGATTCTTGTCACCTGCCTGCCTTCATGCACTGCCACTCTTTCCCTGGCGCTCGCCCACAGCCGCGTTTTCTGTCTCCCGTTTTCTGTCTCCATAGAGTCTGTGCATACTTCTGCCTTCCTCCTTTCTTTCCATCAGCTGCAATATCCCTGCCAGAAAACTCAACAGCTAACTCGTTTAGCATCAATGGCCAAGTATTACCTCCTCAGAGTCCAAACCCTGAATGTACAGTACCCTACCTTGAAGTTTCCTTTGTCAAACAAATTATTCCATTACTTTTCAAGTCAGCCTCATACAAGTTCTCAGAACACAAGCAAAACGAAGTCATATTCTTTTCATGAACCCAGTTCCACCCAGGGTCCTCGTTCCTTCCTGAACCCTCATGAACTATGCCTCCACTGCCTGCCTCTCAGCATTCTGGTCTTCCGGTTCCCACCCAAATGGCCCAGTGATCGCTGCTCACATCATTCTATGGAATGAGGAAAGGGAGGGGTTTTGTTCCGTTTTGTTTTCTACCTGGTTGCTTCAGGGATATAGTTCACCATAACAGGGAAGAAATGGTGACAGAGTCATGGAGTAGCTGGTCACAAAGCCATGCCTGCAGCCTGCTTGTTTCCTCCTTTTGACTCAGTCCATGACCCCACCCTTGGGATGTTGTTGCCTACACTCTGGATGGGTCTTCACACTCATTTAACCCAGATACAGAGTCTCCCTCACAGCCATGACCAGAGGTCAAAATGAGAATGTCCACTACCACATATGTAGTGAATTTACATGAGGACAGAAGGGAATACGTCACAGAAAATATCTCATGTATTTCTGGAACCTAAAGAATGTTGAACTCAACAAATGATGGTGATTTCCAAACACTCGAAGTTAGGAGTAAAGAATACAAAATGTTGGCTAAATGGAAATGATTCTGTAATGCAGGGATACCTGAAAAGTCCTAAAACAGGATTGGACATGGTGACACAAACTTTTAATCTCAGCACTCAAGGGCAGCCTGGTCTACACAGGCAAGCAGAAGCTACACTCTGAGGCTCTGTCATAAAAGCAAAAGCAGAGAAAGAGGAAGAAACAGAGAAGGGGGGGTGACAAACAGAAAAGAAACTGGTAAGACATAGATCTTAAATAGTCTCAATATAAAATGAAGATCAACTATGATGGCAACATTAACTCAATGTCATTTCAATGTATGCATTTCAAAGTAACATACAGTATGTAACAAATGCATGGAACTCTTTTTTATTGGTTAAAACTGGGAATCCAATAAGAGAACTTGTATTCTTTTGGATTATCAAGTCACCATTGTGCCTCAAAGAGAGCCTAGCATGTCACTGCCCCTCAGTAAACACTGCCTGAGAGAGAGAAAGGGACTGGACTATGACTCCTGCACATGAAGAAGCCGCCACTTCAGACTGGCCTTGGACTTGACAGGCCTCACGTGACTGTTTTCTGTTTGCCCAGTACACTTCTTCCTTTTTATTCACTTGCTGGTAGTGTACGAATCTTTCCTACAGTTCATATAATGCTCCATCAGTACAATATTCAAGAGTGTAGCTCCTACCCTCCTCTTCTTTCTCAAAAGATAATCTCTGCACACAGCAGGATCTGGTAAACATCTCTGCATCAAGAGCTTCTCAGGCATCTTTTCAAATATTTTTCCTCTCCAACCTCACTACTGCCAGCAGCCAGCCACTACATAGGAAAAGCCCTGTACCCTCTTTTTTTTTTTTTTTTTTTTAATCACAGAACTATCGCATTCCTGAAGCTCAAGTTGGTTGGTGTGGTAGTAAAGTATTATCTTTGCAGATAAATGTGCACTTGTACAAAATGTTTCCCGTTTTTGCTACAGTTGCTTAGGGCCTGATTAACACATGCATTTGCTGCTGAAGTCTATGCAGATCTATGTCTAAGGCTGAAATGTTTTTAGTTCTTCCTGTTTAAATTCTGTTCAGTTTTGTTCTTCAATGACTCATCTTAAATTGACTTGTAACACCCCCACCCCCAACCCCATTGATTCCCCTCAAGGGTAGATGGAAAGGAGGTTATTTTATTACTAATCTAAACTCTTCCAGAGGTTCTAGGGTGATAGATCATCAAGTAAAGGCATTTGCCACAAAACCTTATGCCCCGAGTTAGATCCCTAGACCACAAGATGAAAGAAGAGAAGTCCTTCAAGCTGTCCTCTGACCTCCATGTGTATCCGTATGGACATACAAACACACGACAGACCGACACACAGAGATACACACTATAAATAAATGTAGTTTAAAATTTTAAGCTCTTCCAGGAATTCTTCTTACCTTTTTTCTAATTTAGTGAAACTTAGCCATCTTTTTGTCAAGTATACAACAAATTAGGAGGAAGCTAATCTAACTGTGGGTGCTGACTGTGAGCCTACAGGGCTACTTAAGAGTCCAGAGCTCCTTGTCAGCCTGGAAAGGCACCAGATACCCAAATGTGCCTAACTCTATTTTTACCAGTCTTGTGCTGGTCTACACTGTGTGAAGACACACACACACACACACACACACACACACACACACACACACACACACACAGAGAGAGAGAGAGAGAGAGAGAGAGAGAGAGAGAGAGAGAGAGAGAGAGAGAGAGAAGTTTAGGAGAGAGCTGGGAATGATGTCTCTAATGAATTCCTAAAACAGTCTGGACACTGGTGGCTCACATCTTTAATCCCTTCGGATTAAATTTAATCACTTGGGAGGCAAAGGCAGGAGGATCTCCAGGTTCAAGACCAGCCTGGTCTACAGAGCAGGACAGCCAGGACTACACAGAGAAACCCTGTCTCAATACCCCTCCCCCACAAGAAAAGAAAGAAAGAAATTCCTGGAAAAGGCAGGGCATGGTGGTGGTGCATGCCTATAATTCCAGCAGGAGGCAGAGACAGCCATATCTCAGTGGGTTCCAGAATGGGCTGGTCTAAATAGTGAGTTCCAGGACAGCCAGGGAAACATTGAGAGACCTTGTTCGAGACAAAAAAACCCAAACAAATTCCTGAAGCTTTAATAGTGAGGCATTGTTCAGCAGTGTTTGTGCTAAGAAGCAAATGCCAACAGCATGTGTATGCCTTCATTATAATCACTGTCACCAAATATTAAGAAGTTCATGTCTTTAAAGTTATGCTTAACATGGAAGATTCTGCACAGATACTTAAGTCATAACAATTAGCATCCCACAGCATCCGGGCATTGGGGTGGCACATGCCTTTAATCCCAGCACTTGGGAGGCAGAGGCAGGTGGATCTCTGTGGGTTTGAAGCCAGCCTGGTCTACAGAGCTAGTTCCAGGACAGGCTCCAAAACAATACACAGAAACCCTGCCTGGAAAATAAATAAATAAATAAATAAATAAATAAATAAATTCAATAAATAAATAAAATAAAAAATAAAAATTAGTATCCCTCAGTGATACTCAAATTCTATTAGAACTGGACATAACGTATTCATTCAGCTATGCTATGTCAAAATAGTTACCTTCCTTTTCTTTGGAGCGTAGGCCAAAATTCCTGATTGATTTACCAGTGGATCTTCATCTGCTGGGACTGTAGAGATCCTTCCTTCTTAATTCTGTTCAAAAACAAAGCAAAGGAATGAAACATGAAACAGTGGACACAAAGCTTATTAGAAATCTAAAAAGATTTTTTTTTATTTTTTATGTTTTGTTTTTTGATTTTTTCAGGAGGAGGATTTCGAGATAGGGTTTCTCTGTGGCTTTGGAAGCTGTCCTGAAACTAGCTCTTGTAGACCAGGCTGGCCTCGAACTCACAGAGATCTGCCTGCCTCTGCTTTGCAAGTGCTGGGATTAAAGGTATTCGTCAACACTGCCCAGGAAAAATCCATACTCTTATTAGTTGCTACGAGTTTTAAACTACTACATGTGTTTTGAAGTATCAAACTGCTAAAATTCAAGGCAACCTACCAATTCACCAACAAATGCAATTTATTTTTATGATTAACTTAATTCACTGTATTTACAATAAACTTGGAACAAATAACTATTCAATATGTCCACAGAGACAGCCTCTTTAGGCTTCAAAATCATTGTGTAAAATTTCCACTAATGATTTTCCACTTAATTTTTAAAATTGCCGTTTGAAAGTCTGTTCTTATAAAACCTGTCAAATCATAGCATACACATTAAATATCTAGAATGCTCACTCTACCCTTTACATTTCCACAGCATATAAAAGCAATGCACTTTTAAACAGGAAAGAAAAACTCAATGAATTTGCCTTCCTAAAAATCACAAGGGGTGGGCGATGCATCCCTTTAATCTCAGTATCATGGAGAGAGAGGCTGAGCTCTTGAGTTCCACACGAGCCTGGTTTACAGAGAGTTCTAGCATAGTCAGGGCTACACAGAGAAATCATGTCTTGGAGGAGGGAAAAAAAAAAAGCACAAGGAAATTATGCCCTTCATTATCTTCCTATATATGTATGTACTGCAGGATAAATGGAGGGGGGGTACAATTTAATTTGAGGAGGAGCAATGAGGTAAGAAATTGAAGGATTGAAGATTATTAACAAACTAACGACAGAAACTAAGATGATATTCAACCTAAGAGAGCAGAAGAGTGTAGCAATGACACAGCTGTAGGCATATTCTGTCAGAGTATGAAAACACAAGCAGTCCAGGCACAGTGTGACACACACCTTTAATTCCAGCATTTAGAGGCAGAGGCAAGACTTTCTGTGAGTTGGAGGCCTGCCTGGTCTGCGTAGTTCCAGGCCAGCCTGAGCAACAGTGAGACCCTCTCAAAACAGGCAGGCTGATCTAATGGGAAATTCACAATGAATGCACTTCTCTTGCTGTAGCATCCACTGGCTACATAGTAAGGGCAGTGGTGAGAATATTGTTTGATCATCTTTTATTTTCACACACATCAAAATGTAACCCACATATTTATATGCCTTGCTATGCTGAGAATACGCTATCCCAGAAAGTCAATCACCAAAATTCTATACGTTATGCTTTGCTCACTACTCCTAATTCTATTTATAGCTTTTAAATTATTCTTGAGTTGTATCCCACCCCTTCCTTTAGCTTCAGTTTACTTACAAAATACTACTCAATGTTGAAGCACCTTCCTGTCTTCATAGGCCAGATGTTTTCTTCCCCAGATTTCTGATCCTTTGCCAGTCTTCTATCCTTTAACTTTTCTGATTCTGTTACTGCTCTGTCTTAGTTCTAGTAACAGCTTCTACCTCCTTCAGTGTCTGTCTTTAGATAAAATTGTTTCCTTTACATTATGAGCATTTTATAGGTATGCAAAAATCTTTACTCATAGTTACCTGCAAAGAACCACAATAGACATGGTCAGTACAGGTGTTAAGTTGGAAGTAGACCTTCTCTTGTCCTCTCTCCTTCAGAACAAACTACAGTCAGTATATCAGCTCTCACTGGACCTTAAGTCACTAGAAAAAGCCATTTCTCAACTCTCCAGCATGATACTCCAGCTATTTCCAAAGCATCCAAGGAAGTCAGTCACCAGCTCTTAGATGTGATGAAATCTTCTCTGAGATAACTTGGCTTTAAAAGAATTCACCATTTATTAGTCCATATCTTTTTAAATGTTCTACAGGAAACCTGTCTTTACAGAAAATGAAAGTAGTGTTTACTAATAATCATTTTAAAATAGTAACATCCCTGCTTAGAAAAATGGTCAAGGATTTTAGTAGGAAAAACACATATGCTTGTATAAATTCTCTCATCTGGCTCACAACAGCCCTGTTCAAAGTGCTGGCATTGTGATCTCATTCATTAGGGGGGAGGCAGATGTAGACGGGTCATCATTTGCTTGGGATTGTTTATCAGAGCAATGGTTTAGAGTTGGAACTAGAATCCAGGCCTTGGGTGTTGCTTCATTTCCTTTCTAGCACACCAAACTGCCTCAGCATCAACTTAATTTTTTCTGCAAAAAGAAACTGTAAGCAATGGGCTACAAAAATTTTCTTAGGACCCAAACTTTCAAACCTTAGTTTACTCAATACTTACTTATGTAGTAAGCACTTAATTTTTTTAAGGATTATTTTAGATGAAGGTTTCTTAGGAGCAGGAGAGAAGAAACTACTAAAAAAGGATATTATCATTTCTTCCAAAGTCCTGAGAAAAACAGGCTTAAATTTATTAAGTGCTGCTTCATCTCCAGTGGCCCTCTTCTCCAACGAATGCCATCATATTTGTACTATGGGGCTCCAAATTCCTTGTCGCAGGCCAAAGAAGACATAAGGCCTTAATTCAGAAATACATCATATTCTTAGGATCAGGAACGGGGAGACATGGGTCTAGTTTAGCTTAGACTGGAATAGCTGATGTGCTCACTAGTCTACAGGAAAGGGGCCAGTCACTAAGGAGAGGACAAAAGAACAAATACGCTGATCAGAGTGAATCCTGTCCAAGAGGCCACTGGCCCAACAGACAGGGCCAGCGTCTCTGCCTGGGACAGCAAGGAGAGGCTTTGGCTTTCCTGTCCACAGCATGGTCCTCAAGCCCTTCCATTCCACAGCTCCCAGCACTCCCACCTCAACTATACAGGACTTCCTCCTTACAAGCACCTTTGGTTTTGGTAACTACAATTACAAAATCTTGCCCAAGGAAGTAACAGATTTTGTACTAATGAAAAGGCACCTACCACTTGAATGTTACAAAACAAACAGGCACTGCAGAATGCCCAAGGCTTCAGAAATATACCCTCATTCACTTTAAACAGGGAGAAGAGACCATGTGGCTACATAGGCAGTGTTATATTGACTTTCACAGGGAAAATGACTTATTTTCTAGGACTAACATGGGTGTGTCCTCTTCAAGATACTGGGGTCCTGTTGCAACTTTACCCACATAGACTGGATTACTTCTTGTTATATGATACAGTCTGTCAAAATTACACAACTTGCAAAAAAGAAATAGCAAGCTATACCAAGACAGTGCTGGTTTGAAATATTAACAGAACAAGCTTTCTTTCTGTTTTTTAAATAAAGCTTCTTAACTTCTTTGCAAATCTCCAAATGTTATTGTGAGATGGGCAAAGCACGGAAGGAGGCATCAAGAGACAGGCTGTACAGGTGGGTCCATCAGGAAGCTCAACCACGATTTGTGCCTGATCCTTTTTGTAAGTGAGAGCTGGAAAGAGCACGAACCCTTGAAAGCTGCCTCCAATCTTTCTTCTACATAGTAAAGACAGAAAGCCAAGGTTTCCTTGGATTGACCTACACATCCAAACACAAGTGCTGATGGTGTGCAACGTCCTCCACTGAGGGCCTGCCTCTAGGGAAAGCATAGTATTCTGTGGCATACTGGTTGTAACCCTAAATTCCAGGTTTGTACTTTCTCTCCACCCTTTGATCCTACAAAAAACACAGCCCACATGTTTTTGTTGATGATTTTTCTTTTATCTCCCATGGTGACCTTGGGGTGGGGGGAGTACAAATGTATTGCTAACATTTAAACACTGGAAAGATTCACACAAAATTTGTGTTGGGAAGTCCAAACCTCCGGCTCTAGAAGCCAGTCCTCTTCCAGGACTGACACTGACACTGTACCATGGACTGCCTCTTGCAATGAGCACACACTTCGCCCGCTGCCTTGCCCACTTTTTTTCCTTAAGCCTGTTCCCCATAGAAGCTATGATCTGTACCTCTGGAGCCTACAGTGTTTTTTCTAAGAGTCTTCTCTTGAATGAAAAAGCTACAACCCAAAATTTAAGACTAGGTTATATGCCAGCTTCGATACAGACATAAACAGGTACATGCCAGTAAGTATGGGTGCCCAACTTGCTTTCTTCTGACCTCAGTGGCACTTATTGTCACCCAAACTAGGTTTTCTCCTGGACGATCAAAGTTGAAAACTGAGCCATATACTTGGGACAACTTAAAGATTCCCTTCTTCAAAGGCCAAGAAGAATTACTGCCTGGGCCTTAGGGACAGCTCACTAATCACGCCACTGGGCACTAAGTGTAGAAACATAACCAGGTAAAGATTGCCAATGCCAACTATAGGAAAGGAAGCCAGCAGCTCTGGTCTAGCCCTAAGTAAATTTCAGTTACTGTAGTCTGTTCTTGGGCCTTCTCTACCCACAAGTGATTCATTTTGTTTGGACTGTAGGTCTTTTGAGACAGGATTATCATACATTATAGCCCAAACAGGGCTAGAATGACTTTGAGATCCTTCTGCCTCATCCTTGCAGGTATAGGCATAGGCATAGGCATAGGCATAGGCATAGGCATAGGCATAGGCATAGGCATAGGCATAGGCATAGGCCCAGGTATAACATCGCTTGTTTTTAAAGAAGTCTCATTTTCCGACAGCTTCTACATAGCTACACAAAATTCAATTGCTCTCCAATTTCCAACTGATCTTTACACATGTGCACAGTTGCTGGGTTTGCACAGACTTGCACTTCACAGGTGGTGAGATCAAGCATGTGAGATAGTGTTTTCCTTCTCAGAACATCTGTTGTATTTATAATTTGAAAGATTTCGTAATTAATTATGTAATACTTTAGTATACATGTTATACTGATCAGCTAAACAGTTTTCACTCATGAAATGAGTTTTTCTTAAATGTATAATTTCTCTTATATTGTTAAAAAACTAGGAGGAAAGGAGAAGAGTTCTTAAATGTTCCCTATCATTCATTCATGCCTCATATATATAAATGAACACAACTTTCTTTAAATTTTTCCTTTATACATGAATATACATATATATCCACATATATATTATATGTATATACATACACACATGCATTTACACACTCAGGAGGCAACAGGTCTTCTAAGAAAATCTGTCCAGGAAAACTGGCTTATTTACTATTAAAAGAAGTTATTATATATGCTATTTATTTTTGATCTGTTACTTGGTGAGTATCATTAATGCAAGTTTCTATACAATCACCCATATGTAAACATTGCACAGTGACTGGCATATAGTTGACAGTTGCTAAATGTTTGCTTCCCCTCCCCATCCAACAGCTCTTCTGGTACAGTCAACATGCTGTGTCGGGAAACAACAGAGCTGCCCAAGGATGGCTTTATTACAGAGGTAGCTTCCTGACTTGAAAGAAAACTCTGAAGCATGTTAGGGGTCAGAGCTTTTCCCATGAAAAAGAATCTTTGCTGCCTGTCTTTAGGATCATGAATTCTGGACATAGGAGTCAGCACTCAGCCTCTCCCTCATGGCCAATGAGCTACAGACAGGCTGGCTCTCGGGGTCTGCTATCTACTTGCACAGATCTGATGTCAGGGGCCTTATGGTCTTATAATTTGTAGCCCTCCTACAGACCCTGGAATACTTCCTACATGTTGTAAGACAACAGAGAAACGTCTGAGGAAGATTTGTTTCCCCTGAGGCTGTTTGGACATGGGCCTCACCTAACCATGGAATTCCATGTCTTACTCACAAACACATTCAAAGAAATTTACATACATGATTTCATAGTGACACTTACACTAATCACGAAGAGCAATTCCATGACACAAGAGTTACATTAAGCAATTAATGCAACTATTTTTTAATCGACATTCACTTAAGTATCAATATATAAAAAATTCTCTCCTTTTTTCCAAAATGAAATGAAACATAAATAATGGTTATACTTTCATATCTATGCATTATATACATAATTAAATTATACACATATATGTATACAATTAAATATTCTTTTGGACTTTTAATTCCTGTTCAGTCTTCTATCATAATACATGCTTGTTAGCAAACATTTCCTACATTTCCTAGAGTATATTTCCCCTGAAGGTCAGAGTATCATCCTTAACAGCAAGCCAAAAAAAAAGGTTAATGCTATGATTGACAATGTGCCTGTATATTTGTCTTTACATGCTGGTCAAATATAGCACTACAGAGTTTGGAGTCCTGAAGCTAGGTTACAACTTTAAAATTTTTCCTTTAAAAAGTTAATCATAAATGATCTTTTAAAAATGAAATTCTTCTTATATGTTGAAAGAAAGGCCAATTTTAAACTATGTTACGCAACATTATCAAAATGACGACATTACAAAGTTGGAAATGAGCTTGGTGGCTGACAGTAGGTGGGGGAGGGCAGTATGCAGGCCCAGCTGAAGGGGCAGCACAGGGCGACATCTAGAGGGTTAAGATGGTTGTGCATCTGGACTGTGAAATACTTGAAAATATTCAAGTGATAAAACACTAAAACTGCATTGAGTGAGCCCACTATCAATTTCTAGGTTTTGGTACTGTGCTGCAGATAGATAATACCCAAGCCTATTTAAACATTTTATTTCCTGACTTTCTGAACCTAAATGGACTGATTATCTTGATAGAGATATGAAGGAAGTAGAAACAGAACACTAGCCTTGTCTGGCTGTCACATTTATTGTTAATGACAATGTCAGTAAAGCAGAACATTTTGGCACCCAATATGGATGTCTCACAAAGGAACTAGCAACACATTGTGTAAAAAATAATTAAAAGTTTTTGTATTTTAAACTATATAAGATTTTCCCATTAAAAACACAGAGCCATGAACAGCATACTTTAAATATGGATTTAAAATAAGAACGTATTTGTGGTTTCTGTGTGCTACTAAGTCTATGATTATATGTCATTTTCAAAATATATTATTAGATCTGCATGATTACCAAATAATGATTTTTGTGTGGACATGAGGATAGCTGCAATGATTCAAACCTGACTAAATTAATAAAAATTTTCTACAATGTGACAATAAAAAATTGAGACAGACAAAGATAACTGCAGAAACGGGTGGATGCCATTTAAACAAATGCAGTGAAAATTTGTTGGAATTTACAACTACAGTGCTCTAGGATGACAACAGGCATATAACCCCCAGTTGTTGCCAGGCTTGACCCCTGCTACTGAACTCAGAATGGCAGGCTGGGCGTGCAGCTTCATGAGTACCTTCCTGCTCCCTCCTCTCTACTGTGATGCAACATGACCTACATTTCCAGTGTCCATTGAGACTCCGTGGGAGGGGGAAGAAGAGAGTTCTTCATTCCTCTTATCCTCTGATTAACTAGGACGGCAAATGTCGCTCAAGGGACTGCTACTGGGTGGAAGTGAAGGGGAAAAGTCATGCCCCTAGCAGGAGGACATTGGGAATGCTGTAGTTGACTCGATTGTCACTTAGGGAATGCTGGAGTCCCAGGCTCTGCAAGCTCACTTTCATGGCTTTAGAATACAACAACCTAGGAAGAAATGCCCCATTTTTCCATGAGAAACAGCCTAGAACCCAAAGTGTTTCACTGCAGGCTCTCAGCAAGGTGAAATTAAACGAGTTAACTCTTATCCTGGACATGCATAATTCTTTCTTTAAGCTTAATTTTACCCCACCTCCACTTTCTCCAGCTAACGTCTTTTCTAAAATTTTTTACATTTATTTATTTATTTGGGGAGAGGCCAGCATCAGGGCCACATTCAGCAATTAGAGGAAATTTTGAGGCAGGTAGTGCTCTTTCTGCCATGCTGGTCCCAGAGATTTAACTCAGGTCTTCAGACGCCATGCCACTGAACTGTCCATCTCACTGTCCATTCCCCTAAGTTCTTATGTAAATACGGTACATTTGCTACAGCTAATGATGCAATACCAACAAGCTAAATTTTATTTGTTTTCTTTCATCTTTTTTAGGGCCTGTATGACAAATAGAAACTGTATATCCTTATCATGGACTCATGTTCCATGATTAAAATGGAACTAAGGAACATTCACGTCACCTCCCTTGTTCACCACTTTTTGGTGACGTGACATACATGTTACTAATTTCAGTCACTGTGCCTTTACAACCACAGTCCCTCAGAACATAATGCATTCATTAGAGTCAAAACTTGTGAGAACAGAACTCTTGAAATGCTTGAACCAACATTTCCTCATTCCCTTTCTGTCACACTCAGAACATGTTACTGTTTCTGTTAATTTTCTTAGATTGGACATTAATGAAATTAGATAACACCTGTCTTTCTGTGCCTGAATTATTTCACTATCATACTGTTCTCCATCTTATCTATGTTGCTGGAAGCAAGGGTCCCTTTAAAGGTAGACTAGAATTCCATTGCAGACACCACACACTCCTAAGCACTCACCCCCTGGTGGGTACTCAGGTTGATTCTCTAATTTACCTCTTTATAGGAGTGCAGATGTTTCCATGACATACTTTTTTGTTGTTCCTTTGGATAGATACTCAGTATTAAGATTACTATACTGTATTGTAATAGTATTTTTAAATGGGGGAACTTCGTACTGTTTTCCATTAATAGCTGTGCTAATTTCACTTCCCTGGTGAAAGTGTGAAAAAGTTCCTTCCCATAGCCTCATCAATAGTTGTTACTTTTTCTCTTCTTGGTAACAGCCATTTCACAGGTGTGCAATAGTATCTTATGCACTTTGGATTTGCATTTGATTAGCAATAGTGGGCACTTTCCCCTCTTGGCCATTTGTATGTCTTCTTTTAAGAATGTACATCCAGCCTATTTCCTGCTTTTAAAATTGGACTCTTTTTTTCTCTTCCAACTGAACTGAGTTCCTTATAACCTCTGGCTATCAGTCCCTTTTCAGATACACGGTTTGTATTTTCTTCCCCTTCTTGGATTGTCTCTTCACTGTCAATTATGTCCTTTGTTGTACAAGAATATTTCACTTTGATGCAAGTGCATCTGTTTATTTTTTTCCTTTTTATTACAGACACTTCTGAAGTCACAGCTTAAGAAATCAGTGTTTAGGCTAACATCAAAACTGTCTTTCCCCATTTCCATGCTAGACCCCTTTGAAGGAAGTCACTCTCCAAAGCTCACTCTTAAGAGATGGTTAGTTATAGTCTCCCTCCTCCTTACATGAATCATTTGAAATTCTTGCAATCCTTTTATATGAAAGATTTAACCAGCATGTTCTTTCTCATATGTGGATTTTTAGATTTGTGTATTTAATTTAGGAAACCAGAAAGGGCCGATGAGAAAAAGAGTGGGGGCTAAGGGGTGAGGTGATATGAAGGTAGTAGGGGGAATGGTAAGGTTAAAGGTTTAAGCAGGTATGGGGGTGAGAAGAACAGGGAAGAGGAAGGAGTGGGGGTGATCAAAATTAAGTATTAAAAATCCTTATGGAAACCCACTCCTTTGTAAGCTATTTTAAAACTATGATTTTAAAAGGAGCTAGAACACAGGTAGTCTCTATCGGTGAACAGTGATTCTTCCAGAAGACAGGGTGATTAGATGTAAATCTCAGTCTCAGAAACAAGATACCTTCCTCTAGTCATTAGTCAGGGAAGTGCCCAAACAACTTAAGCTGCCACCATTGCTCTTGGTTGTTCAGCAGAGCTACATAGTAAGAAAAGACACCATTTCTGGAGACACTATACACTTTACTTGCAGGACATAAAGAAACCAAACCGAAACTGACTCGAAGAGGTCCCTACTACTGGCTCGTTTCACAGTATTGAATCATGTTATGCAGGCTGCTGGGAAGAAACCATTACTTCTATTTCCTAGACATACCTGTGTACTATAATACCAGCCTCCCAGGTAAGATAACAATTTGGGACTAGAATTGAGACTTCCTCCATAGGAGAGAATGCATGCATTCTGGTCAAAAGCCCATGGTCAGAGAGGCCATGGGCCCTAGGGGAATGTAACTACTGTTGTCTTTTTAAATGGACATGTAATCAAACTACCTTCTAGAAGTTTATGTTTATATATTGTGGTCGTCTGAATGTAATTGGCCCCCATAAACTGATAGGGAGTGGTACTATTATGTTAAGGACAATTCACTTCCTATTGCCTGTGGATAAAGATGCAGAAATTTCAGCTCCTTCTCTAACACCATGTCCGCCTACATACCACCTGCCTGTCCTGAAATGAAGATAATGGACTAAACCTCTGAAATAAAAGTTGCCAGGATCATGGTGTCTCTTCACAGTGATGGAAACCCTAAGACGCACATACATAGTTTCATGTTGCCCTCAGCAATAGCCAGATACACTTCTTTCTGCAATGCTCAGCAACTAATGCAGGAATACAGAACCAGTCATAGTGTAGGGAACAGGGAGCAGTCCTCAGCCCTCAGTGGACATCTGTCTCCATGGTTCCACCCAGGCTCAGGGAAGAGTGAGGAAGCGCAGAGCATGGAAGAGAAAAGGCAGAGGATGGAGCAAATGCTGTGAAATACTGTGTCTGTGATCATGAGCTCACTGTGCTTCCCTGCAACAAGCCAACAGGGCCAGTCAGCATTCCAGCAGACAGCACTAATTAATTAGACTCACTGAGCTCACCAAACACAAACAGAAGGAGGTAGAAAGGAGGAAGGAAGGCCACTGGGAGTGACCTAGCTGCTGAAGGGAGAATAAAATAACACTGATTTACATATGTGGATTGTCAAATGACTAACAGAATATATTCCATTTTATTTATTTACTTTGTTTTTTGAGACGGGGTTTCTCCATGTACTTACCCCTGGCTCTCCTGGACCTCACTCTGTAGGTGAGGCTGGCCTTGAATTCTGAGATCTGCCTACCTCTGCCTCCCAAGCACTGGGATTAAAGGTGTGCACCACTACAATTCAACAAAATACTCTTTTTAAAACAAGACAGAGAGAGAGCCAATTCTTTATCTGTATATTTTTTCTACCAGTTTGGACTCATGGTGTTTGCTTTATGTTATGAAATTTCTATTACATGTTTGTGCTTATATTAGTCTATTTTATATATACAGTATATATTTATTTGTATTTGTTTTACATTTTAGATTATAATTAATGTTTTTTTAATTGCTCAACTGGTTCTAACTTAAGCTGAGAATGTGGCTCTGGTGTAGAACACTTGCATAACATGAGCAAAGCCTAGACTTCAACTCTCTAGCAAGCACCACAAAGTAAACAAACTAGCCAGCTCCAGCTTTACTCCCTGGGAGCTCTTTCAGTTGGCTCTGTGTCCCTTCTCCCACATCCAATGAGTGACTGTGAGGGTGTGTGGAGACAGTGAGGTATGCATGTGCATGGTCAGCGCTCTTTTTTATTTCTGGCACTAAAAGAAAGATTTATCTCATATATGGTCCATTTATAGAACCTAGTCATATCTAGTATACTTCATGGGAAAGTGGTGTTAGAAACTACCATATGCGATCAGGTATGCTGGCTCAGCAGGTAAAGGAGCTTGTTGCCAAGCCTAAAGATCTGACTTCAATCACAGGACCCACAGGCAGAAAGAACCAAGCCCAGTAAATTTCCCTCCTGCTATCATATACATATCACATGTGTATATGCACACTCCCACACACAAATAAGTGTAGTCTACCATTATAAAGAAAAAAATCTACATCTGAGCACTAAGTTTAACAGATTTTAATATCTGGAACTTAAATGTTTCTATGTGAATCACCTTCACCAGTGGAGTAAAATTTTTACACAAACCACTTCTGTCGTAAATAATCTCAATTGTCTTCTGAATATCTTTACTCTGTAGCATACCATAAGTGGATGCTAAAAACCAGACTATCATCTGACTGGTCCAGATTTCAAATGCCTAGAAAGGCAACAATTAAATTCTTGCAGAGTCGTTTGTCTTTCTCTGCTCCTGTTGTTAGGAGAGGTCTCTCAAGAAATGCTACTCATTTACTGTCTAGAGCTAGCAGGAATTCTTCTTCCTATTATTATTAAATGCCATTTCCTCTGTGGCATCATGCAGCAACTTGAGCTAAAGAAAAACACAAATATTACCAGATATAGTGTGAAATGCATAGTTTCCTATTGAGGTTTACATATTTTAATTCACTGTTTTTTTTTTCTTTATTGAAAATAAACTAATCAAACAAATCCAAGGTCCAAGTCTGGAGCTTTAGTCTATGGAGATCTGGTGGAGATAAACAGATTGCTGGAGTTGAGTAGATTACACAGATGGGCATTTCTCCCAGGTAGCACACACTGGACAGCTCCTCACCTCTGATTACAGCCATGTCTGTGGTAAATGGCCTATCCCAAGGCTTTTAATTTTCCAAATAGAAAATGGGCTGATGCCAGCCTTAGCACTTTTCTCTGCCTTCTCTTACCTAACTAGAACATAAGTAATGTTCAACAAACATTTACTGAGCTTCTACCATGTATCAACACACCAAACCTCATTCCACTAATTAATTTAATAGCTTGAAAGCAACTAATCCCCACCCTTCTCTCCCAGCAGAGCTGCTGAGTGAGTGACTGGAAGGTACTTTTAACAAAGCTGTTGGCACAAGTTGCTTCAGAGAAGCATATGGACTTGTATCAGGTCTACAGGCGCCTGATAACATCTTAGGAAAGTTCACGACCGCCCAGGGGGTGTATGGGAAAGAAGTCCTCCCATACAATATTAGAGGATGACCTTCATGTTGTCCTATACACCACTGCCTCTCCAAGGCCTCTCTGACATTTTTGCATTGCCAACTTTACTATCTTTGTATACCCCAGAACATTACCTTTCAAAAAGAATGTCATTTCCTATGCCTCAGTCAAGTGATAAACAATGTGTATTAATTTAAGAACTGTGAGCCAGAATGGACAGCAGCAGTGAGCTCCACCCGAAAGCACCTCCTACAAGAGGCACTATACATGTGGCATAAACTGAAAGGTAAATATTTTCAGGCAAAAAGCTAGAGAGAGTTAAACAGGGCAAGGCTGCTGACCATCAGGTCAGGGAAACTACTTTCAAAGAGAACCAGTGAGAGCAGAATTACCACCAACGGCTTCACATGACATGACTGACGTCCAATGCTGAGTCGTTTTCCCAGTGTGCCAAAGAAGACTGAAGCAAATGTGCCTTTGCTAGACATGGAAGCCACAAGGATTAGGTACACTTCAGGTTCTGGAAGGTACTCAAACTTGAGACTTCTTGCTTTCAAAATGTTTTCAGTAGATAAAACGATCAGGATGTCTGAACAGAGTTTAGAGGAAGGAATAATTCCCTAGTCTACCCTGCAAAACTTCTAACTCCAAGACCCTAATTTGTAACTTTTAGTCCTGAGGAATACTGTTTGCAATGGACATCTGTGTGGGATGCTGACAGACCCAGCTAACTTCCCCAAGAATCAGAGGTAGCCTACCTCTTCACAGAGAAGGAGTTAATATCATACCCCCATTCCACAAAACCCAATTAGGGTCTACAGCCTACTGGACAGCATGACTTCTTAGGTTTTAAAGACTTTCTCCCTTAGGAGGATGGGGAGATGGCTATGTTAAGAGCATAAAGGACCTGGAATTCAATTTCCAACACCAAAGTGGTGGCTCACAACCACCTGTAACTACAGATCCAGGGGATCCAACACCCTCTTCCGGCCTCTGCAGGCACTAGGCAGGCACGAGGTACACAGACATACATGCAGGTGAAACACCTATACACATAAAATAATAAAATAACAGATTAAAGACTTTCTCCTTTAGATTTTACTCCTGAGACAATAACAAAATGGCATGACTAAGAGCAGTCAGTTTTTGGAATTAAGCCAAGTCCTTTCAAGTTTAATTGATTAGATAAAATGCAAGTAAAGCGGTGTCTGGCACACACTAGGCAGTCAGTTAGTGACAGCCACTCTCAGCAGTTCCCCCACTCCGCAGAAGGGCCCCCGAGGGAGCCAGAACCAGCGAGTGTCCTGAGCAACACTGTCCTTTGTCGTTCTCCACTATGCAAATGGTTGGCACCGAGGAGACAGCTGTCAAACAGACAGACATGAATGCTCTTCTGCCGTTTACACCAGTACACTGGTTCTCAACCTGTGTGTCAAGACCCCTTTGGGGGTGGAACCATTTCACAGGGGTCGCCTAAGACCATCAGAAAACAGATACTTACATTAAGCTCCATAACAGTAGCAAAATTACAGTCTTGAAATAGTAACAAAAATAATTTTATGGTTGGAGTTCATCACAATATGAGGGACAATATTAAGAGGTCACAGCATTAAGAAGGTTGAAAGCCACTACTTTAGTAGGAACACAGTCATGGAACCTTTTAATACATTGAAAGGGGGCTTCAAAGGAGACAGGCAGGAAGCCTGAGTTTTAGATTAAGTAATGAGATCACTAGCTTTTGTTTGGGAGGTCAAGGAAGGCTTGCACAAAGAGGAAGCCTTTAAAATGGGACCACAAAACAGAAGCTTTGTTAGGAAGATTTGGGGCAACAAACACACTAGGCAAAAGAACTCTCAAGAGAAAAGACTTGCTGGGCGTGGCACACTCCTTTAATCCCAGCACTCAGGAGGAGGCAGAGGCAGGCGGATCTCTATGAGTTTGAGACCAGCCTGGTCTACAAGAGCTAGTTCCAAGACAGCCTCCAATTCCACAGAAAAACCCTGTCTCAAAAGACAAAAACAAACAACAAAAACAAACAAAAAAGAGAGGTAAGACATGTGAGGAAGTAGAAAGACACAAGCAGGGCCAGGTAACATCAATCTATGATAAACGCTCTAGGCACCATCCATCCACAATACAATGAAAAGACACCAAAAGCCTGGCTGCCCACACCACAGCGGAAAAGGAGTGGAAGACTGCACGGACTCCAGCTGCCTGCTGTCGGCGGCTTTATCACTCCTATTCTTAAACACAGCAACTGAAGACTTCTGGGAAATACTTGTGAGCTGTCTCAGAGCATCCTTAGGGACAACAAGACTTAAACAGTTTCCTTCTTTTTAACCCCCAGCTGATGATTCAGTCAAGTACCTATCTCTCTTACAGTTGGACAAGGACCTCTCTATTTGCTTTCAATTTCTGGAGAACAGAGAAACGGAAAAACATCTTTCCATCTCTCAGAGCCCAATGTTCATCAAAGTTTTACATTAAAAACACTTTCTGTTGATAAGCTAAAAATCTTTTCTTATAGTTCCAGATAAGTAGAATAAAATCTTCGTGCAAATGTTTTCCACTTCAAATCCATATGAAGGAATAATATGAAAGGATAGTCTAATTTTTAATATCTTAACCTTAATAACAGCAAAACGTCACAATGTGTCAATAAAATTCTATATTTCACATTTTAACATAAGTCACTTAACAGTGAGTATGTTTCTATTTTGTTTGTTCATTTAATGGAGGCAGCATTTCATTCTGTTGAAATTCTGATTGGCCTGAACTCACTACACACACCAGGCTGGCCTTGAGCTAACAGAGATCTCTGCCTTTGTTTCTAGGCATGCACCACTTTTAGCAACTATAAATGTCTGAAAATTTTTAGTTTAACTCTAGCAAGAACCAAATATACCCCCAAAATGTCTTTCAGTGACATTTTGATGTCTCCAGATCTCCTGGGAACTATTCAGACTTGTTTGTTGACTAGTCATGCTGGTAAGGTGAAAATACTTGCTGCTGAGCCTGAAACAGGAATCAATTCAAGTGGTAGGAGAACCAAGTCCCAGAAGCTGTTCTCTGACCTCTATTAGGTACACTGTGACATTACAACACACACTCTCTCTCCAAACAAACAAATGAATAAATAAATTTAAAATGTAATAATTGTGTTTAAAAAGCAGTTTGGACTAATTCTATTCAAAAGTGGAATTGAGTCATAACCAACAGGTCACATACTTGAAGTTTTTTTGCATTTTAATCTCATCTTCCTTAGGGAAGATGATGAGGTAAAGTGATGAAAACAATTATTGAGAGGGGAGTATGTTCCCAGTGGTTATGTCTGATCCTCTCTGTACTCCCAAACCAGTTTCTGGCATTCTGGACCTTCTCTGGACTGCAAGAGGCTGACTTCTACAGTTTAACCCTAGGTTACTCGCTGTCAGGCTCCAGGAGGGCTTGGCTAATAGGATGACAAAGCAGATTGATGGAGGAAAGAAGAGCTAGCAGGGGAGGATTTGCCTTTCTGCTCCAGCTCTATCTTTCCTTTCCTAGCAGTCCACTAGCACTACAGTTCCTATGGAAGGACCCTCCTTTGTCCCACCCTCCGGGGAGCTTAATCTACATGCCACTTCCCTTTGCTAGTTCCTCAGATCTGAGCGGCCTCCTACTACCAGCCAAGGAAGGCAGGAGGGCAAAGTACCCTGTGCTGCCAGTCAGGCCCACCACCATTCCTTCTTGCTCTCTTTTATCTTGCCACGAATCTTGTCCAGCACCAACGCAAAAGAATAACAGGCTGAGAGAACACCACTCTGCAGAGCTCAGCCTGTCTCTTTAACAGTTCTGAGCAAATCTGCACTTTGCTTTAGCAAAGGAGAGGGTAGGTGCAAGAAATCTGCTCTGAACTCTTCTGAGAGCTTTACCTCTTACCAGGCCAACTGGGTATGAGGTTACATAGTCAATGAAATTACCTGGGAGTCTATATACCCCCAGCTTGCTGTGACTTGGCACAAATAACCTGGGGGTTATTGTATTTCCGAATATTAAGGCATTCTTTTGAAGGGGAACTGATTTAAAGAATTCTTCCACGGACTTGATAAGAATTGATGGGGCTTTTGTCAAAAAGCCACTCTTGAGAATGACTTCAGATGTCTCCCTTTGCAATCAGTAGGTGGTTCGGGGCTGGCCAAGTTGCTTGGATAAAGATGCAGGCAGATAGCTTTCAGTGAGAAGGAAAAATGTGCCACTACATGTGAGCCAAAGCTGGCCAAAGCACCGTTCAGCTTCCTGTTCCAATCTGGAGGGGAAGCCACTCTCATAGACTTGAAGGCAAGGCCTGGCAGACAATCTGAGAAACAGCAGGATTAACAAAATATGCTCACTCTATATTATCCATTTTTATAAGTCTGTACCCTTAACTCTAAGCAAATGCTTTAAATGGTTATTTTTATTGGGAATCAAACAGGTGAGTAGATACACATCAAATCTTAATAGTAAAGTCTTATCTGAGTTAGAGAAGTACGAGTTACTTTTGCTTCTTTTTCTGTATATCTGTGAAATGCCTGGATTGGTCTACAAAAACAAGAATTTTTGTAATCAGAAAAAAACAAAACATATAAAAAAAAAGATTAATAAAAGCTTCTGTGAGCACCGAAGTTTTCCATAAAAACTAAACTTACTTAAGTCTTATGGAAATCAAAACTTGTTTAGCTATTGTATATTTTACCATTTTAGGTTAATTAATTTATTTGTTTGTGTTACATGTATGAGTATGTAACAGGCACACAGGTCTGTCTGTCTGCCTGTCTGTATGCCTGTGCATCATGTGCACGCCTGGTGCCTGAGGTGGCTAGAAAAGGGCATCAGATCCTCTGGCACACTTATAGCTATGTGAGTATATGGGTCCTCTGGGTGCTGCAAACTGAACCTGACCCATCTCTCAAGCCACCGTTTCTACCAGTTTTCATTGGTATAATCATGTTTATAGACTTTGATGTTTAAGAAACAACTCAAAGCAGTAATGACACATTGCATGTAGCATGTAAATACTTTTCTGGTTTGTACTACAACCTTAACTGAGATAATTTAGAATCTTTAAAGCCAAAGCTCACTATTATGCAAGTACCGCTGAAACAAAGGACAAGGATGCAGCTTCTTTTTTCTGTGTGAATACCATAGCACATTCAGTCAAGTGGACAAGAGACTGGCGGTAAACAGACCAAGGTCTCTCCACTATAAATGTTCGCCAGGAAAATGTTCCCAGCCTACAGTGGATTGGCACTTGATGCCTTCCCTATGGAAAAGAAAGCTAATTGTTGCTAACTGGTAGATGAATGAACAGACATACTAAGAATCCTGCCAACTGCCAGGTCATGACTGCTGTTGCAATGACAACTGATTTTCCAATTCGGTGCCATTTATAGTATTAGACTATCTCTTTCAGGAGCTAGCCTTTCTCATCATCTGTAATAGCTGAACATGTGTCATTAACTATCTCACAGTGCTGAAATATGCTAGTAGGAATCTTGGTGCCATAAACACCTTTACTGGCTTCAGGAAGCTAGTAAATTCAAACAAGTGATTCCTTTAAACTATGCTAATGTAATGGCACGTGGTCTCTTCTAACTTCGATCTGCAAATGATTTATAGTGGTAAGAACTAGAACTATAATGATCAATAGACTAGGGAGGCAAGGGCACACAGAATAAAGCTTCAAGTTATCACCTATTAGAGGAACAAAGATTACTAAAATGCCTTTGTATTCAATCTGCCAGAAAAATACTAGTGAATACAGGAGAAACAAAAAGCATGTATTTTCCATTCTAGAATTATGCTATCATTCTTTTCAGAATTAAATTCAAGAATTCTACAATTTCAAATTCCAAAACATCTTTAAAAATCATGAGGCAAACTAAAAAAAGAGCCAGCTTTTTTTCACTGGTGCTTAACAGAACATAGCTTCAGGCTGGAAAAATCTGTGCCTTAAACAAACTAGGAAAGGGCATCTCCAAAGACTAGCATTAAGTGCTAAAAGAAGATTTTATATTTTAAGATGTCTGTCTGCAAAACCCTAACCAAACAGAACCCCCTACATGCTACCTTTACAGACCCGTTTATAGTTCAGATTACAATGTAACCTTAAAAGCAATAGGGGAAGAGCCAAATATACAAAGCTACTGTTAACAGAAACTATCTGAAAACCTTAGGTAAACAAAAGTGTCAAGCACGCCTCCTCACCAAACATCTCCTGGTAGCAGACCTGAATGCTGGACAACACTGAGGGCCATTTAAAAGAAGAGTCCAGAGCCCGAGACATGCGACTACACCACAAGGTGGTAATTACACAGTGAGCATGTAAAAAAAAGTCCAGACTCAAGGGCTCCGAGAGCTACTTCAAAACCAGCTAATAATAATCACGGCCTGGGACAGGAAAGTAAGTTTCTTAAATGGCTATGGGAGGGGTGGGGATGGAACAAAAGGACACTGGGCAAGAAAAAGTGCCACCAATTATTACAGTGACTACTAGATACCATCACTCCATACTGCCCTGCTGGAATATTTGTCTCTTCCAAATCCATTTGCTGAAACCCTGAACTCCCAGGAACTGCTGTTGGAGGCTGCTATGAGGAGGTGTAACACTTGGAAAGTTCAGGAAGCTTGAGACCTAAGGGATGGTACAAGAGCTCTTATGGCAGGAACTACTTTAGGAGCTCCTTTTAGGAGGTGTAATGCAAGGGAGCTCAGTCGCCCCTTTCACAGTGAAAACATGAAACTAGTCTCTTCCCTCACCCAGTCCTTACTATGTGGACCTCTTGATCTTGGATTCCCCAGGATGCAGAACTATGATTAAAAAAAAAAAAAAAAAAAAAAAGGTTTATGTTTCCAAACTGGTTAGTTCAGCATACTTTGTTATAGCAGCCCAAATAGACTAACAAAAACAGCAGTATTCCCACAATCAGACAGGGGACCTTGCGTAAAGAAAGCCAAACATTAGTCTACCCACTTCTAATTCAGCTCAAAACCTTAAGAATCCAGAAAACCAGCACCAACAGTTGTCAGTCAGATCTACAACCACCTTTACCAAGCCTAGGTCATCAGATGATTACCACTCCCAACAGTCCTGTGTTGGAGGGGAAACTGCTGTTCTATCTGCTTTTTAGCTGAAAAAAAAAAACAAAAAAACAAAAAATCTGGAGCCTGTCCTGAAACTAGCTTGGTAGACCAGGCTGGCCTCAGACTCACAGAGACCAACCTGCCCCTGCCTCCTGAGTGCTGGGATTAAAGGTGTGTGCCACCAACGCCCACCTTCTTAACACTAAGAAACATGGAAAAATACACATGAAAAGACTACAAATGAAATCATACTGAATGTGCATAGTATTTGAAACGTGGTTTCAGTTGCATTTGTAAGAACTATATATAACTGCAAGCTGCTCCTTCAATTTAAGATCTGTAGAGAAAAATGTCTAAAACCTTAGTGATATTGCAATGAAAGCAGGTGAACTATAGACCAGAAAACAACTGCCAGACAGTTCAGAGAATTGTATTTATTTAACTGGGTCTTGACAAGATCTGTATGCATCAGGTAAGAATTAACAATGAGGCCGCTCCAATGTTAAGTTTTGTTGTCTCAAAAGAAGAGGGGGAGGAGGGAGAATAAAGAGGGAAAAGCTGAGAATAATATTCACGCATATACCATTCACTTTGCAAGCATGACCCTCACCATGGGAAAACCTTAGCAACAGTTAAAAGTAAATGAAAACTGGGGAAATTCAAGACCTAGGAAGATAGTTTTACCATTTAGATGGTGAGCATACATAAAATGGACATGTAGTAGTAACGCTTCTCAAGCAGGGTTGCAAGCATGGTTGGAGAAACATGGATGGGGCAAGGGCTCACAGCTCCCACCTCTAGTGAAGGAGCTATTGACAGTTTGAGACTGCTGGGGGAGGGAAAATCAGTTTTCTTTCAGGGTGGGTCCCCTGGTAGTTTGACCACACTTCAGCAGATGGTTCCACACCCAAGACTATAAGGGCTTGGTAGATTAGTTAAAAAAAGAAAGAAAGAAAAAGGACAGGAAGTATGGGGAATGTGGATGACATGGGAAGAGTTAAGAGGGAAAGTGAGGAAATAAATATGACCAAAATGCATTGTATGCATGTATGAAATTCTCAGAAATAATATTATATTACAAATACAACAACTCCTCCTAAAAACAACTTTGGACATATGTGGACTTGGGAGAAGGGTCAATTAAGGAACATTCAAGTGTTAAAACACTGGATGTGACAGACAATGCACAAAGCAACTCACTCCCGGTGGTCTAACTGCTAAGGTAAGAAGGTGTCTGTTGGTTTGCCTAACGACATCTTTTCCTACTGCTGGGGAATGACAGCTCTCCCACTGCACACCATCTGAGTCAAGAACCAAGGCACCAGCAGAACACAGCCTTGGTCTATACTCTTGGAGGTCAATGGGATTAAAACTATTGGAAAGGTTACTGCTCCAGAGCCCTGAGATGCCCCTACATTCATGCTAGCTGGGTTCCCAAAGCCACTCAAGGTATTTCAACTCTGAGGCTTCTTCTCCAGCAGCAGCATCAGTATGGAAGCTATAGCATCTCCTTCTCCTTTTCATTCAGGCAGTCAGATCTCACTTCTAGTGCTTACAACAACAACAACAACAACAAAACCTTTTCTTCTTTTCCTGATTGGCTATAATTTTGAATCTAACATATTTTTTAAAAGACTTAAGGGATTAATTTTGACTGACAAAACCTAAGACTTTTATGGTAAGATAGAACTATATCACTAAGTCCAAAATTCATGCAAACTTTTAAGGTGTTAGGAATTTTTGACATAAAAAAAAAGATTTATTTATTTATATACAGTGTTCTGTCCACCTGCACACCAAAAGAGGGCATCCAGTCTCATTATGATGGTTGTGAACCACCATGTGGGTATTGGGAATTGAACTCAGGACCCGTGGAAGAACAGCCAGTGCTTCTAACCCTCTGAGCCATCTCTCCAGTCCTTTTTTGAGATTTTTCTTAATAAGATACACTTTCACTTCTCATTCCCCTCTTCCATATGAGTATTTAGTGAAAGGTTAATAAGTACTGGTATAGGGCTCTATAATACATAGGCCCTGCAACTAAGTAGATAAAATGTGAGCAAATACTATTTAAACCCCAAGGCTCCCTTTCCACACCTGCACAATGTGATGACAATACCTAGCTCGCTGGTTATTATCCTTGTCCTGAGTGTTAACAATGAGAAAGAAGTATGCAGCACTATCACTATGCTCAGAAGCAGCGTTCGAGCAGCCACAGCACAAAGGCAGACAGGCAGTAGACTCTCCCCACAGATGACTGTGTCTGCTCTGCCTGCTTACAGTCCTCCTCAATATAATTGTATCACCTACTTCTAACCATTGACTGCAGGCTGGCTGTGACTCGCTCTGACTGCATCTGGCAGAGTGACCCTGTGTGACTCCTAAGAACCCACTTATCTCTTTCTCGCCTTCTTGAAGCATGGTGCCTCTCCGCTTGGACAGGCCTGCTCTGGCTGCTGGGAGATGAGACCATGTAAAGCTAAGAGGTGAACAGTCAGATGAAGAGTTCAGAGCTAGCAGACGGTGAGGACAGCATACATAACGTCACAGAAGATAATCAGTGCAAGAATTGCACTGCCCTAAGTAGAAGAAACTAAATGGGGTATGTGTGGGGGAACAGATGACTCAGCAGTTAAGAAAGCCCCGTGTTCTTCCAGAGGACTGGCACCCACAAAGATCGGCTGGCAGCCACCTATCACCCTAGCTCCTGGGAATGTAGTCAACGAACGACCCTTCACCTATACTCACACAAACCCAGGTCCACACATAAAAAATATTACATTTCTCAAAAGGAAAATAAAATGATGGTTGTTTCAAGCCATGGGGGTTTGAAGTAGTTTGTTAGTGGCAATACATAATTGATGGACATGCTTCATTTACTATCATGTTGCAATATCTTATAATCCAAACATTTCCTAAAATTTCCTATAATAACCTGTTTAATTTGTTAAAACCAGGTAACTACATCTCAGCCTAATGTGACTACACTTAACTTCATGACTATGTCAATATAAACACTAAACTGTACCTCAGGGGGGAAAAACGGGATTCCACTCTCAGGCTAAGGTAACAAGTGATATGAAAGTAAAAATCTGAGCATGGTGAAGACAAGCAAAAACATAGCTGAGGCTGGGCATTGAAGGCCCACGCCTTTAATTCCAGCACTCAGGAGGCAGAGGCAGAGGCAGAGGCAGAGGCAGAGGCAGAGGCAGAGGCAGAGGCAGAGGCAGAGGCAGAGGCAGAGGCAGAGGCAGAGGCAGAGGCAGAGGCAGAGGCAGAGGCAGAGGCAGAGGCAGAGGCAGAGGCAGAGGCAGAGGCAGAGGCAGAGGCAGAGGCAGAGGCAGAGGCAGAGGCAGAGGCAGAGGCAGAGGCAGAGGCAGAGGCAGAGGCAGAGGCAGAGGCAGAGGCAGAGGCAGAGGCAGAGGCAGAGGCAGAGGCAGAGGCAGAGGCAGAGGCAGAGGCAGAGGCAGAGGCAGAGGCAGAGGCAGAGGCAGAGGCAGAGGCAGAGGCAGAGGCAGAGGCAGAGGCAGAGGCAGAGGCAGAGGCAGAGGCAGAGGCAGAGGCAGAGGCAGAGGCAGAGGCAGAGGCAGAGGCAGAGGCAGAGGCAGAGGCAGAGGCAGAGGCAGAGGCAGAGGCAGAGGCAGAGGCAGAGGCAGAGAGGCAGAGGCAGAGGCAGAGGCAGAGGCAGAGGCAGAGGCAGAGGCAGAGGCAGAGGCAGAGGCAGAGGCAGAGGCAGAGGCAGAGGCAGAGGCAGAGGCAGAGGCAGAGGCAGAGGCAGAGGCAGAGGCAGAGGCAGAGGCAGAGGCAGAGGCAGAGGCAGAGGCAGAGGCAGAGGCAGAGGCAGAGGCAGAGGCAGAGGCAGAGGCAGAGGGCAGAGGCAGAGGCAGAGGCAGAGGCAGAGGCAGAGGCAGAGGCAGAGGCAGAGGCAGAGGCAGAGGCAGAGGCAGAGGCAGAGGCAGAGGCAGAGGCAGAGGCAGAGGCAGAGGCAGAGGCAGAGGCAGAGGCAGAGGCAGAGGAGGCAGAGGCAGAGGCAGAGGCAGAGGCAGAGAGGCAGAGGCAGAGGCAGAGGCAGAGGCAGAGGCAGAGGCAGAGGCAGAGGCAGAGGCAGAGGCAGAGGCAGAGGCAGAGGCAGAGGCAGAGCCAGAGGCAGAGGCAGAGGCAGAGGCAGAGGCAGAGGCAGAGCCAGAGGCAGAGGCAGAGGCAGAGGCAGAGGCAGAGGCAGAGGCAGAGGCAGAGGCAGAGGCAGAGGCAGAGGCAGAGGCAGAGGCAGAGGCAGAGGCAGAGGCAGAGGCAGAGGCAGAGGCAGAGGCAGAGGCAGAGGCAGAGGCAGAGGCAGAGGCAGAGGCAGAGGCAGAGAGGCAGAGGCAGAGGCAGAGGCAGAGGCAGAGGCAGAGGCAGAGGCAGAGGCAGAGGCAGAGGCAGAGGCAGAGGCAGAGGCAGAGGCAGAGGCAGAGGCAGAGGCAGAGGCAGAGGCAGAGGCAGAGGCAGAGGCAGAGGCAGAGGCAGAGGCAGAGGCAGAGGCAGAGGCAGAGGCAGAGGCAGAGGCAGAGGCAGAGGCAGAGGCAGAGGCAGAGGCAGAGGCAGAGGCAGAGGCAGAGGCAGAGGCAGAGGCAGAGGCAGAGGCAGAGGCAGAGGCAGAGGCAGAGGCAGAGGCAGAGGCAGAGGCAGAGGCAGAGGCAGAGGCAGAGGCAGAGGCAGAGGCAGAGGCAGAGGCAGAGGCAGAGGCAGAGGCAGAGGCAGAGGCAGAGGCAGAGGCAGAGGCAGAGGCAGAGGCAGGAGGCAGAGGCAGAGGCAGAGGCAGAGGCAGAGGCAGAGGCAGAGGCAGAGGCAGAGGCAGAGGCAGAGGCAGAGGCAGAGGCAGAGGCAGAGGCAGAGGCAGAGGCAGAGGCAGAGGCAGAGGCAGAGGCAGAGGCAGAGGCAGAGGCAGAGGCAGAGGCAGAGGCAGAGGCAGAGGCAGAGGCAGAGGCAGAGGCAGAGGCAGAGGCAGAGGCAGAGGCAGAGGCAGAGGCAGAGGCAGAGGCAGAGGCAGAGGCAGAGGCAGAGGCAGAGGCAGAGGCAGAGGCAGAGGCAGAGGCAGAGGCAGAGGCAGAGGCAGAGGCAGAGGCAGAGGCAGAGGCAGAGGCAGAGGCAGAGGCAGAGGCAGAGGCAGAGGCAGAGGCAGAGGCAGAGGCAGAGGCAGAGGCAGAGGCAGAGGCAGAGGCAGAGGCAGAGGCAGAGGCAGAGGCAGAGGCAGAGGCAGAGGCAGAGGCAGAGGCAGAGGCAGAGGCAGAGGCAGAGGCAGAGGCAGAGGCAGAGGCAGAGGCAGAGGCAGAGGCAGAGGCAGAGGCAGAGGCAGAGGCAGAGGCAGAGGCAGAGGCAGAGGCAGAGGCAGAGGCAGAGGCAGGCAGATCTCTGAGGTTTGAGGCTCCAAAGCTATGCAGAGAAACCATGTCTCAAAAAAAAAAAAAAAAAAAAAAAAAAGACTTTGTTCAGCAAACATGGTAAAAGCAAATAGTTACACAAATTTTATAAAGTAGCAATCTCATGCTAGTGAGTTCTTAACTGTAAATACTTGTTTATTTTTGCAGAGTGTCCACTAAGAGAGTAAAATTAGAGAACACACATGTCTTAAATATCCTGTCTGGTTAGTATTGTGAATATGTGCAGCAAAGCTTCTGCCCAAATGTAAGCCTGTATCTGCATGAGAGACACTGGCAGCTAGCCCCATTATTACTACCCAATACTGTTGTTAACTACTCCACCCTTATCCTTCAGTGGCTTCTTTCTGCTTAGTAACCCTAACCCTAGCCCTAACTCTTGTGGCTCTCTGCTAAGTCTTTATCTCATACTTAAACCTTTTCAACAACCTTCCTTCCTTCCTTTCTTGCTTTCGAGACATGGTTTCTCTGTATAACAGCCATAGCTGTCCTGGATCTTGCTTTATAGATCAGCCTGGCCCTGAACTCATAGAGATCCACCTGCCTCTGCCTCCAGAGTGCTGGGATTAAAGGTGTGTACCACCACTGCCTGGCCTCAACAATTTTGAAATGCTATCCCCTTGTTTTATAGATGCGGAAGGTGAGGCCTCCCAGGATGAAGTAGCAGAGAAGTAGGAGAAGGCATGCCTTTCCCCGCTCTGCTCACACTACCTCTACAAGAAAAAATTCTTTGAGACTACAACCAAAATAAGGTACAGCATATTAGCCTCAGCAATGGGAAAAAAATCTGTGTGTATATTTTCAGCAAGTTTCTTCTAGTCTTGTGTACATTCTTTTTTCTATTCAAGGAGTCTAGAAAATATTAGTTAT
The DNA here is from genome assembly GCA_030556225.1 of Cricetiscus sungorus. Taxonomy (NCBI): domain Eukaryota; kingdom Metazoa; phylum Chordata; class Mammalia; order Rodentia; family Cricetidae; genus Cricetiscus; species Cricetiscus sungorus. The sequence continues at coordinate 6,425,385 of JANBXA010000606.1, read as the reverse complement.
ACAGAAACCCCCTTAAAGCTACTTGACGAAATGTATTTAATTGGTTTATTATGACACAGACCATCAATAGAATTAGTTATTGCAGGGAATGGGAGCTCATATAGTAACAAATAGGAAGTGTTTCAATTATTTTGTCTATTCTTTAATAGCTTTATCATTTTCCATTGATTATAAAGGAAGCATATGCTGGCTGGAAAAAGAAAAGAAAAACAAAGAAAAACATGAAAAAGGTCATCTAAGATCTTAATACAGAAAGTTGACAAGTTCTTGGTGGTACAGATTCAGTTTCTTTAGCTATGCATTTATAAGGTTTTGTCCACCTCTGAAAACTTCATCATACAAACTCTCATGTGATGAAGCTATTTCCATCTAGATATGACTCCAT